>CM074433.1:43698510-43788510 GCA_037101425.1 Elopichthys bambusa
TTCAAAGCGTTTGTAAGGATACTAATTGTTA
The DNA here is from genome assembly GCA_037101425.1 of Elopichthys bambusa. Taxonomy (NCBI): domain Eukaryota; kingdom Metazoa; phylum Chordata; class Actinopteri; order Cypriniformes; family Xenocyprididae; genus Elopichthys; species Elopichthys bambusa. The sequence continues at coordinate 43,698,542 of CM074433.1, forward strand.
GAAGACAGCTGTCTGACTCCGAGATGGTGAATGGGAATGGGAGTTTTTTGTGTAACATTAGCAACACATTATTAGCTGTTTGATAACATAGTCAAGCAAAAGGCTAATCATATATATTACCGTTATGTGTCCGACATTGTACAAAGCGATACCATTGTGCAGCACTTACCTCAGTAAGTTGACCGAGTGGATCTCTGAGCTGGTGTGAGCGAGTAGAGGCGGGGCTAATTAGCATATTCATATTCAACATATTCATTCATTCACGTATACTTAATGAGGCAAAGGTGTTGAGTTACATTCAAGCTATTTTAAAGCATGACGAATTTTTTCCACAGGAAAAAATGTCTAAATATGTAATTTTGCTGATCAAAGATGAGTTTCAAGGGATAAAATGATTGACTACAGGGTGACTTTAAATAAACAGCATTGACACCAAAGTAAAATCAAGCATCAAAACATTAAAATGTGCAAAAGAAAAGTTGGTCAAATGTTTAGTACTTTTAATGTTTGGCATATAAAAATACTTCACCATTGTTGACCAAATTGTTTATTGGTCTGTCTTTGTCCTCCACAGTTTGACACAGTTTTTCGAGAGAGCGAGAGGGATGGAGTTTTTCAAAACTATCATTCAGATCCCTGATCTTCCTAATGTAAGATTTTCACATCAATATTTAATTGAATTTCAAATCACAAAATGCTATAAAAGAAACAATAATCGTCATATAGCATAACAAGTGGGACAAATGCATATGAATATATGCTGCTTATATTAAAGTTCCTGAATGTTTTAGGAGCCTCCAAATTTCCTGCGTGCGGCGTCACTCGCGGATCACGTGAAGCCCGTGGTCGTTCAGAACGAGAGAATACCTGACGATGATGATACGGAGACGCAGCTGGATTTTGGTGAAGGACAGTACCAGATGGTAAAAACAGCCTAGAGTGCTCAAGCTTTAGCTGTAGGCCAGCAGATCGGCTCACAGAAGATCTTAAGTGCTTTTCTGCATCTTTGACAATCTTAACATTTGATTATTTTGCTCAACAGTATTACGGTTACAACCAGTTTGACCCTCCAAGTGACATACCAGAGCAAAGGTAACACATGCCTGAGATCTACTCGCTTTATGAAAGAAAGTTCACAAATGAGATCTATTTAATATATATAAACAGAGAGCAAATGTCATCACTGATGTCGTCTTGACTCATTAATGTCAAAAGAAATTTTAGTAGAAGCATCTGAGACAAAGTTAGTCAATCAAATGTTTAGACAGACTTGACTGAAATGGTGTTTCCTGTGAGCATAAAACCATTTGTTCTGATGCTTAAATTAGTTTTGCAGACAAAGATGAGTTGTGTTATTTATGGAATATGGAAGCTTGTTTCCGCCATGAAATAAAAAATTTAAACAGATAATTGCGACTTTTTATCTCACAATTCTGACTTTTTTCTCATAATTGTAAGTTATACAGTCAGGATTTTGAGATATAAACTCACAATTCTGAGAAAAAAAAAGTATTTTTCCTCACAATTAGACATTATAACATGCAAGTTTATATCTCAAATTCTGACTGTATAACTCACAATTCTGTCTTTATATCTTGCAATTCTGACTTTATAACTTGCAATTCTGACTTTATACCACACAATTATGACTTTATAACTCGCAATTATGACTATTACTCATAATTCTGACTTTATATTATGCAATTCTGACTGTATAACTCACAATTCTGTCTTTATATCTTGCAATTCTGAGTTTATAACTCGCAATTCTGACTTTATAACTCGCAATTCTGACATTATCTCACACAATTCTGACTTTATAACTCGCAATTCTGACATTATCTCACACAATTCTGTTTTTATAACTCGCAATTATGACTTTATATCACACAATTATGACTTTATAACTCACAATTATGACTTTATATTACGCAATTCTGACTTTATAACTCACAATTATGACTTTATATTACGCAATTCTGACTTTATAACTCACAATTCTGACATTATCTCACACAATTCTGATTTTATAACTCGCAATTATGACTTTATATCACACAATTATGACTTTATAACTCACAATTATGACTTTATATTACACAATTCTGACTTTATAACTCGCAATTATGACTTTATATTACGCAATTCTGACTTTATAACTTGCAATTCTGACATTATCTCACACAATTCTGACTTTATAACTCGAATGACCTTTTTTACCTTTCATGGTGGAAACAAGTTTCCATAGTTATTTCATAGTTTTGATGACTTTTTTATAAATTTTGGAAAATAATAATAACAGTAATGAAAAAATTGGTGTCCAAACTTTTGATGTTTCTTTTTCATATAGAGAGACTGAGGCTGATACTCTGAGGAAGGAACTTGAGGTGGTGAAACCAGAGTTGGAGCTCATAAAAGTGGAGGTTAGACATTTGAATTTTAATTACATCTGTCTTGAAGAAGTATTTTCTTCTCCTGTGATTGATTCACATCATTCATGTGTCTGCAGGCCCAGCGTGCGGTAGTCCAGCTCAAAACTCAAGTGAATAAATTAGAATCTGAGCTTGAGGACCAGCGGACGCACAAGCAGATGGCACTGGTGGAGAACGAACGTCTGCGCATGGAGGTGGAGAACCTCAGAGCCCAGACCGCAGTTGCTGCCAGCATTCAGGCCACGGCCGATGACGCGGGCAGTGAGTGACCTCTGACTCCAGACACACTTTACAATTTTCACATTACCGTTCAAAAGTTTGGAGTCTGTACGATTTTTTCGGTAGCACTTTACAATAAGGTCGCATTTGTTAACATTAGTTAATGCATTAACTAACATGAGCTAACAATATTCTTACAGCATTTATTAACTTTTGTTAGTTATTAAAAATGATCATGTTCATGTTAGTTCACAGTGCATTAACTAATGTTAACAGATACAAATTTTAATATTAATATTTAAAAAAAAAAAAAGAAATTAATACTTTTATTCAGCAAAGATCAAAAGTGACAGTAAAGACATGTATAATGTTACAAAAGATTCTATTTCAAATAAATGCTGTTCTTTTGAATATTCTATTCATCAAAGAATCTTAAAAAAGAAAATGTATCACTGTTTCTGCAAAAATATGAAGCATCACAACTGTTTTCAACATTAATAATAAATAATAATAAATGTTTCTTGAGCACTTAATCAGCATATTAGAATGATTTCTGAAGGATCATGTGACACTGAAGACTGGAGTAATGATGCTGAAAATTCAGCTTTGATCACAGGGATAAATTACATTTTAAAATATTCACATAGAAAACAGTTCTTTTAAATTGTAATAATATTTCACAATATTACTGTTTTTACTGTATTTTTGATCAAATAAATTCAACCATGGTGAGCAGAACAGACGTTTGAACAGTAGTGTATATGAAAATCTCAGAGTGAGGCTGATCTCTTGTTCTCATGTTTTCTAGGCAGAGCTCAAACTGCTCAGATACACTTCTCACGACTCAAAGAGAAACATGCCGAGCTGGTCAGCAGACATGCTGATCTCATGCGGAAGGTAAAGGTTTTGTGCCTATGATAACTGAATTATTTAGCTGTTTTCCTCACATTTTAATGACAAGCAGTGTCTAATTTTGTCACTTGAAGCATCAATCATGTGTGAGCCTCCAGTAAAACTGCACAAAACTCCACAAAAACATTAAAACGCATTGTGATCATGTTCCTAATATTTCTGTCAATGTGAGACTTAATGCAAGAATTGTGTTGACACAAGGTGTTCTGGAGAAAAAATACCTTCATCGTCCTATATGAACTTAAGAGGGTGAAATTCTGTATGGTTATTGTCATTGTTGTGTGTGTCAGAATGCAGAGATGGGGAAGCAGATCAGCAGCACTCAGCAAGCGCAGGAGGAGCTGCTCATGGCTAAACAACAGATGGCGGTAGAGATACAACAACTGAGACAGGACAACAGCGCCCAGGTCACACACTACACATTTATCTTTATGATTCCTGTAATTCTTGAGGTTTAGAGAAGTTTTCTTACCACTCACACTAACCTGGACACTACACTGAAAGTATTGCTTGACCAATAGGAGTTTTTCGTTGGCTGATGCAGATATCTGGTATAATTCCAATATATGTATATATTTGATAATAATTGAATTAAAATTGCATGGCACCAAATGAGACGTGCATATACTTGCTGAAAGGAGATGTTTTTATTTTTACACATACATTACTGTTCAAAAGTTTGGGGTTGGTAAGGTTTTTAATGTTTTTGAAAGAAGTCTCTTATTCTCACCAAGGCTGCAAAAATTTGAATTACAAAATACATTTTTCTATTTGAATATATTTTAAAATATAATTTAAATTTTTTTCTGAATTTTCAGCATCATTACTCCAGTCTTCAGTGTCACATGATCTTTCAGAAATCATTCTAATATGCTGATTTGCTGCTCGAGAAACTTTTCGTCTTATTATCAGTAAAAACTTCAGATTTTTGTGGAAACAAAATTTTTGTAGCATTATAAATGTCTTTACTGTCACTTTTGATCAATTTAATACATCCTTGATGAATAAAAGTAATTTGCGGACCCCAAACTTATTATTTTAAAAGAGAAAGTGTCCATTGAAGATTTATTTGTACCTAATACAGATATATATTGGCCTGCCTAAAATTTCCACCTGTCATTAACTGAACTGTAATTTTCAGCTGGAGGCACAGAGAGCAGAAATTGAACGTTTGAAACACGAGCTAGCAACCGAGAGGGCTGAAATGTCCCAAGTCCATAATGCTTTGCAGAGCAAGGAGAAGGTAGGACCTCCGTCCATGCACACATCCATGACTGCAGATTTTCATGTTTGTTGGTTAGTAACTGAATGCATTAAAAATATCCTAGTATATACTATGTACTGTTTCTGTGATCTCTATGTGTTTGTAGGCTGGAGATGAGCTGGGTAGTGTGTTGGTGGATCTGCAGGCGGAAAAAGAGGCGCTACTTCGTACAGTGAAAGATCAGGAAGCTGAGATCGCTAGTCTGCGTCAGGCCGTCCAACTCCACCAGACCACCCTACAGCAGGAGAGAGACCGACATCAGAGAGAGATGACAGCACTGCAGAACCAACTGCAGGAAAAAGTCAGTGCAACTTCCTGTAATGTAGAACAACCTAGACAAATGTCCCATTAATGTTAACTTACATGCAGGTTTTTGCTATCACAATTTTACACTAAGTGCCACAAAACAGCATAAGAATGAGAGGTTTTAGTCATTTGTTTTGCTGTGTGTTTGTGGTCAGTTGTGTCGGGAGCAGGAGCAGCAGCTGGAGATGGAGAAACTGAGACGCGAGCTGGAGGAGAAGCGAGCAGAGGCGCTGCGTGCTCAGAGCGCTCTGAACAGTAAAGAAACTGTGAGGATTTCCTCTTCACGAGTCTTTCTCTTACTAATAAGTGTGGATGTTTATATTTATGCAACTGATGCATAATGTGAGTTTTTCCCAGTTTCCCAAAGCATTTAATGTCTACTACCCATTTTCACCAGCATACATACATATTTATATACATATATACATACATATACATACATATTTTACAACATCTGATGTTGATGCAACATTTAGAGAGTAGACTGGCTTATATAGTACTGAAATATGATATACAATTTTACAATAGCAAATATTAAGAGAATAATATAATATCATATGATAAAGATATTAGTCATGAAATGATATATAATATAATAACAGCAAATATTAATAGTTTTTATAATATAATATAATAAACACTGGTTATATAAATATTAGTTGTCAATATTTAGAGATTTGAAATATTAGTTATAAAATATTATTTACATAAAAACAATATAAAATGCACAAAGCTGCAGATACCAAATTATTATTATTTTATTATTTTTTTTACAAAAGATAAAAAAGTACTGAAATTTGATATGCAATAGAATTTAATAATAGCAAATATTAATAGAATATTTTTATTATAATATATTGAAATATAATAAAAAATATCAGTTATGTAATATGATATATAATAACATTTAATAACAGCAAATGTTAATATACAGTTTTTGTAATATAATATAATGATATATAATAAAAACACTAGTTATATAAATATTAGTTGTCAATATTTAGAGATTGGAAATATTAGATATATAATATTATTTACATAAAAACAATGTAAAAAATTGCACGTACCAAATTAACTTTTTAAGAATACTGAATTATATATATATACATACATATGTAATAAAATTTAATAATAGCAAATATTAATGTACAGATTTTGTTATATAATATAATATATAAAAATATATGTATGTATGTCTTCTGACATATAATATATATATATATTAAAAAAGTCTTTTAATATCTTTTTTATGTGTGTTTTAGAAAGGAGACCAGCTGAGCAGCGTGTTAGTGGGTCTGCAGGCGGAGAAGGAGGTTCTTCTACGTTCAGTGAGAGAACAGGAGGCTGAGATCACTAACATGCGTCAGGCCGCCCAACTCCACCAGGCCACGCTGCTGCAGGAGAAAGACAGATGTCAGAGAGAGGTGGCAGCGCTACACAACCAAATGCAAGCTAAGGTCAGAAAAAACAAGGGATTGTGGTAAAGATGCCTCCAAAAAGCATGCATGGAAGCATGCTTAGAAAATCTAAGTATGATTTAATACTGAATTACGATACAAAACAATACATTTCAAAATGTGACATTAAAAGGTAACACTCTGAACCTATTAAACTAGAATGTAGTCCAGGTGTATCTGCTGTAGTGTGTTTTAAGGGTGTTAATTGTTGTCTTTGTGGTGTGTTTTTCTGTGCAGTTGAGTCAGGACTCAGGAGTTTTGCAGCAAAGGCTTCAGGACGAGCAGTTCAGTCTGTTGCAGTGTGCTGTGGTGGAGGCCGAGGGCATCGTGCTGGACGCCGTGGCCAAAGTGGATGATCCACTACATGTGCGCTGCACCAGCACCCCAGGTCTGTCCTTCCAAATCCTCCTCCTCATACCTCTGAATATCCTCATCAGTTCTTTTACTCTACATATCTCTCTGCTTGCAGATTATTTGATCAATCGGGCTGAGCTGACGTTGGCATCTATTGATAAGATGCAGCAGAGTCATGCTGCCTATTTAAGGAATTATGATGGTAAGGTTGCTCTCATCAGTAAGTTACAGGTTCAGCCGTTAGTAGTAAATTATCAAAATACTGCAATATGCATATCACAACGGCTTGCGATATCTGAATGATTTTAATAGGCTACTTCAAAAAGCTGTGAAAAGTCAAAGTTTTAGGTCAACGCATATAGCAATGAATAGACTGGGCACGCGACTGTTACTTATGTGTGATTAGCTTGACATTAAAAAGAGTTGTTAAGCACAATAAGCCACGGAAAACAACTCATTGCGATACTCGCGCTGAACCGCACACACAGAAAGCCGCCTCTCGGACAGCGCTCGATCCCAAATTCAGTTCTCTTTTGCGGCTTAGTGTACTCAAACGGTCAAATACACACACAGTTATGATACATTGCTTGTCTTGGCGAGTATTCATGTAAACAGTTGGTTAAGTCTTAAGTGAACGTAGTTAGAAAAGAAATCGGATGTGTGTCAATAGGATCTGTGCATTAGTTCTTAAAGTGACAGCAGCCTAAAACAGTAAACCCGCTGCTGCTGTCTGTCAAACAACAAAAGAAAAAGAGAAAATCACTCGCTGCTTCTTGACTGAATAACTTTTGTAGTTTTAATATGAATCAATGTATATTTAATTAATGTGAAGACTATGCATTGTTTTATTTTTACATTTGATTATTCAGTTTCTGTAACAAAAACAAATAATCGCCCACCCCCCTAGTTTCAGGTGTTCTTGTTTACCTGGATGTTCTTGATTTTAATATCACATAAAGAATATCACATTATTTAAAGGGGTTGTTAATTATGATTTCACTTTTTTAGGTATAGTTAGTGTGTAATGTTGCTGTTTGAACATAAACAACATCTGCAAAGTTACGACGCTTAAAGTTCAATGCAAAAGGAGATATTTTCTTTTAAAGAATTCTCTGTTTAAGGACTACAACAAACAGCTGATAGGGACTACAACGATCTTCTTCCTGGGCTGGTGAAAATTCAACGCTGGATTTGCACAAAAGATTAACATGACATCACATGCTAGTTGATGAGTTGAATCAACTCTACAGCAGCTACATAAATTTATCCACTAATCGTTCAGAAATGTCCAGTTTCATTCTAAAAGCTGTAACTTCTTCCTGAGTCTCTCCATCAGTGTCCGACTCCGGTTTGAACAATGTAAGGCTGAACACCGTTACTGACAATCCTCATTTTAGCTGCGTGAGATTCTCCAGCTTTGTTGTTGTTGAGCAACTGAAGCGTGAGCTGTTAAAGCTCTGCCCTCTTCTGGAAAGAGAGCAGCAGCTCATTTGCATTTAAAGGGACACACACAAAAGCGGCATGTTTTTGCTCTCACCCAAACGGGCAAATTTGACAAGCTATAATAAAGGGGTATTTTGAGCTGAAACTTCATAGACACATTCTGCAGACACCAGAGACTTATATTACATCTTGTAAAAGGGGCATAATAGGTCTCCTTTAACAAGTTATCACACTTTTCTTAAATATCATACAGTCCTAGCTGTTAATGTGATGTAATCTCTTCCTCTTCCTCTAGATGCGAGTGGTTTGTTGAGGTCGGTGACCCAGTTCTCCCATCTCATTGCTGACACTATTGTTAACGGAGCAGGCACTGCCCATTCAGCACCAACGGACCAAGCTGACCGTGAGATTATTATTTACTGTTAAAAAAAAAGCCCACACACATACACATGCATATTTCCTATGTATACAGTACAGTTGACAATCAAAATGAATCTTTCTCTACAAAACATATACAAAACATTGATAATTTAAAAAATGTTGCTTTCAGTCATTCATAGTTTTGTATTAGAAAAGTCAGCTAATACCAGATGGTTTTGCATGGTTTGTAGCTGGTCCAGTCTGCTCATTTATGTTCCTTAGATGGTCCAAGCTGGTCTAGACTGGACTGTTAACCGTAGACCAGGTTGCAATGTTGTATACCATATTGGTCAATCTATTTAGAGCTGCTTTACCATCTTAAATCAGCAGCAAAACATCTACCATACTTCAAAAACCATGTTGACCACCTTAAACGTGTACAAGCAGTTTTTTTCCTGATGCAGTTTTGGTTAATTTCTCTATAGGTTTGACGGATAACTGTCGGGATTGTGCCACTCACTGTCTCCAGTACCTGAAAGAGCTGAAGATGAAGGCCACCCTCCCGAGAGCAGACCCCACTGCTGTCCGCTACGTGGTCCAGCGTATCCTCAACCATGGAAAGGTGCGGTGGACCAGACATGGCATCTTCAGACTTAATATGCTGCTGGTGTTTGTGTGGAGTAACAAGTGACCTCTCTCCCGGTCTCTCGCAGGACCTGCGGCCCAGGGGAGCAGACGTACGGAAGGAAGAGCTGGCAGATATGGTTGATAAGGAAATGGCTGCGACTTCCTCTGCCATTGAAGATGCTGTGCTGAGAATGGATGTAAGTTAGCACTGTGTTCATGATGCTTCAACTCAAGGCTCATTTGCTATGACTTCATGGGTTTTTCTTATGTAATACAGGAAATATTGAGCCAGGCAAGAAGAGATACATCTGGAGTAAAACTGGAAGTTAACCAAAGGTTAGTTTGGGATATATTTTTATAGATAACATAAAGTTTATGTGTTATGTATTTCAGTGTTTGTGTTTTGTTCTATTACAGCATCATTGGCTCCTGTTCGGATCTAATGAAGGTATGTTTAGACTCAAAGAGATGAATGAGTTAAATACACTACTGTTCAAATGTTTGAAAGAAATTACTTTTATTCAGCAAGGACACATTAAATTGATCAAAAGTGACAATACATTTATAATGTTACAAAAACCTAGCTGTGAGCAGCAATTATCGGGGTTCTGGCGCTTTAAGGCCTTTGAACATGCATAAAACGGTATTATGTTTTAATCAGCAAACCTGTAACCATCTCGATCATAGATGGAAAAGACCATTTACAGCAAATACAGGCAATTTACAACAGGGAATATATAGTTTTTAAAGCTTTTTTAAAAAACAGTTATCGAGGTTGAGCCAAAAACCTAGGACTAGTTCGCCAAAGTTTTGTTTTTGTTTTCATATTTAACGAATGATTCAATGGACAGCGGTGGTTTGCTAGAGGCAAAGTTGCTCAGAATGAGGAGTTCTACCATGTGGTACAAATGTTGTGGGCACGATCCTTTATGCACGTGATAAACGTGAAAGCGCCCCCCGGTGGCCAATTTCTTTTGAATTTCTCACATTCATTGGCTGACGGCGAACATGTTTTTTGAGACACGCCAATGTCCTCATAGACAGTCATGGCACCTCGGACAAAGACACTGCACGCCAGTTTTCAAGTTGATCGGACTAAGTAATGAAGTAGAAGTAGTTATAGCCATTTTCATGTTTTTTTCCTGTTATAGCGCCACCAAGTGGCCAGTCGCCGCGTCCTTTTGAATGAGCTCTTACATAGGTGTGCCGAGTTTGGTATCTCATTCCGTTCACGAGTTATAGCCATTTTAGTAAAAGTGGCTCCACCCACCTCGAACGTTTTGGCGGCCCTTATGCACCGTGAATCGAAATTTTAACTTTTTTTAATTATAGTTCCCACAAAAATATTAATCAGCACAACTGTTTTCAACATAATAATAATCATAAATGTTTCTTGAGCAGCAAATCAGCATATTAGAATGATTTCTGAAGGATCACGTGACACTGAAGACTGGAGTAATGATGCTGAAAATTTAGCTTTGTATCACTGGAATAAATTACATTTTACAATATATTCAAATAGAAAATTTTAATTGTTAAATGTATCTTTTTACTGTATTTTTGATTAAATAAATGCAGCCTTGGTGAACATCAGAAACTTCCTTCAAAAACATTAAAAAATCTTACCAACCCCCAACTTTTAAACATTGGTATATATCAAGATAAATGTAATTTTTCATCTTTTCTGTCACCTTGTCTGTAGGCTATACACATGTTGGTGATGGCCTCTACTGACCTGCAGAGAGACATTGTGGAAAGTGGCCGGGTACAATTTGGTTATAGGAGCAGTTTAAGATAATAAATAATACGTATTCACACACTCAAACGCAGGGTCTTGTGTGTGTCTTAGGGCGCCGGTTCTGTTAAAGACTTTTATGCTAAAAATTCACGTTGGACGGAGGGTCTCATCTCTGCATCAAAGGCTGTCGGATGGGGTGCAACGCAGATGCTGTGAGTACGTTTGAGTGTGTAGATTTAAAGCTTTAACCTCGATTTATTACTGTCGGCCCCTATAACTGTGACTTACATTCTCACAAAGTGAATCAGCTGATAAAGTCGTGACTGATAAAGGAAAATATGAAGAGCTGATCGTCTGCTCTCATGAGATCGCGGCCAGTACGGCACAGCTTGTTGCTGCTTCAAAGGTAAAATCCATGAGATCGATATAAGTGTGCTTTCAATTCAGTCAAATCAGTTTATTCTGACACATCGATCCTTCATTTAACAGGTAAAGGCGGATCGAGGCAACAAGAAGCTCCACGCTTTACAGCAGGCATCCCGGCACGTGAACGACATGGCCGCTGTTGTGGTGACATCTACCAAGTCAGGACAAATGCAGATTGAGGACAAAAGTGAGTGTCATGGACACAAATGCAAAAAGCAAGAAACATACTCCATGCAAGTAGTGAAATTTGTAGCGTCCACAACATTGCCAGAAAGCACATTAAGTTTGTCCTGTTTTTCCCCACAGACTCCATGGACTTTTCTGGCCTGTCTCTTATAAAGCTCAAAACAGAAGAAATGGATTCCCAGGTAAGTTTACTAAAGTGAAAATGGTAGTGTTTTAGGAGGGGAGTAGAGTGCCAGAAACCGCAGCAAACCAGTGTCAGAAATTAACTTTTCAATTAAGGGACAATATTTGCCCCCGGAATTGATTTACATAGGCATTTTTTTTACCTTCATAAGGGAATATTTTACTTTAAAATGTATCTTTGTTGTCTTTTATGTCAAATACTTAAATTTAACCAGTTACTTCTATCAATCAGAAAACTATTACCAATAAAATGCTATCAACAACAACAAAAGCCATCTTTACATTGCCAAGGTGGAACAGAAGCTGCATCTGACATGGCATTTATGTGTATTTAAACACAGACTGTTTAAAGGGATAGTTCAGCCAAAAATGATAATTATCCCATGATTTATCCTAGGTGTATGTGACTATCTTCTTTCAGATGAACTCAGTCAGAGTTATATTAAAAAATATCCTGATTCCTCCAAGCTTTATAATGGTTATAATGATTTTGAAGCCCCAAAAAGCACAGCCATCCATCATAAAAGTAATCCATATGGTTCCAAGGGGTTAATAAAGACCTTTTTCTAGTTTTAGACTTCTAATTCATGACCGGTGCTTTGTTATCCTCCGAGCTTCCGCGTTCATCAATATGTCATTCGTCGGGTCAGAGGTTACTCTTCCGTCGGAACTAGACTCGCGTACTGCCATCTGCCGGAAGCTAGTTATTATTGTTTATAAAGTTTTAAATTTTAAACAAAAACCCATTGTTTTGCTACAGAAGGCATTTATTAACCGTATAGCCATATGGATTACTTTTACGATGGATGGATGCACTTCTTTGGGCTTCAAAATCTCACACCCCATTCACTCCCATTATAAAGCTTGGATATTTTTTAAATATAACTCCAATTGTGTTTGTCTGAAAGAAGATAGTCATATACACCTAGGATGTCTTGAGGGTGAGAAAATGGGATAATTTTAATTTTTGGGTGAACTATCCCTATAATGGTGCTCAAACGTTGCATACATGTATTTACATAACAACTACATCATGAAAAAATACCCTACATAAAGTATATCTATTATAAAATACTAAAAAACAGGAACTCATTACAGGGTAGGACTGTAAAATCATTAATAATTAGTGTATTGCTTTTTACAAATCAGATTGGCTATTTTAGTAGAATGAAAAACGAAATGGAATAAATTATATACAGAAAGCCTGTTCATTTCTGACCCTGCTGCAAACTCACATTTAACACAGAATCCATTCTGATACAAAAATATTGTTTACACCATCTAATCAAATCCCTGAGGATTAAATCAAGTCATTTTGCAAGTAAAATGACATGCAAATACCGTTTCATGCTTGACTTGAAATGCATAAACATAAACTCCTGTTTGTTTATAGGTGAAAGTGTTAGAGTTGGAGAAGGAGCTGGCGAATGAGCGAGTACGGTTGGGAGAGCTCAGGAAAAAGCACTACGAGATAGAAGGGATCCCAATGGACTCACCTCCAGAGAGCGCAGTCAATAGTTTTGACAGTTCACTGCCTACCGTTTTTCCTGATCCACCCACAATGGAACTGCCCAGTCTGGATGCGTTCACACTGGATGCACCCAGATTCGAACCTCTTAGACTGGACCCGCCCAGACCGGATCCCCCCGCACCTGAGCCAGCCAAAACCAGCTCTAAACGAACCTCAATCTTTCATAAATCAGGCAGTATCCTCAAGAATGCAGTAAGTATTAACAGATGCTTTGGACCACTTTACCTGTATTTCCTGTGTCATTATTGCCATAATAATGACATTCAGACTTTAAGTCATTTTTCTTTTATTTCCCACAGTTTAGGTGAAAGGAGCCCTGGATGTATGAAGAAGAAACCATCCGATAATAATGTACATTATTCTGTATCGCATCATTAGAATCTGTATCCTCCTGCATGGTTTGACAATACTGTATGGTGAAATTATGCCTATTAATTTATATTTTAATTTATATAATCATTTAGTGAATTACTTTACTGAAACCTTTTTATCAGGTAATTGTTTTTATTTGTTTTCTTCTCATTTTTTAATGAGAACAAGGCTATTTTTGTTTACTAGCACTACTATATTTGGGTTAGCTTTTTAAAGTAAATGTACTTGTACTTGCAAACTAAAATAAATAATATATATATATATATATATATTAATTGTGTTGTGAAAATGATGATTGTGTTTGTTGTTTTTTAATACCAGTATTTACAGATTGAACAAGAAATTGAAAATTTTCAAGTGTATTTAAACCTCTCATTTAATATGAGTTTATAAAAATTAATTATAATATATTTTTAATTATACACTATTATTTACAATATTTCTGCGTTCATGTAACACTGTCACTGCTCGATATGTTCAACTACCCGTTAATACTTTGATATAACAAAGTTTACCGTCTTATTCTCACAGTTAAACTACCCAAGAAGAACTAGTAAACAGTGACAGATATTTTAGGTCAGTGTGACGCTTGACAGTGATTTCACAGCGCCATCAGCTGCCACTGCTTTGCGCATGCGCAGTGGTGAAGCGCCGCTCTAAAGGAATAAATAAGGGCAGGGAAACCGAACCGCAATGGGACAGCTCTTATTTCGGTCCAATTCGGCCTAAAAATACCCCGAAATGGCTTTTATTCTTGACGGGGTGTCATTAGCGAGGTTTTAGAAGGCTTTTGGGATCTGTTTGGCTACTGAAAGGGACTGAGAAAGTTTAGAAGGAAACGAACTTCAGGGACGTACAGAGACGGTCATGGAGGATTTCGGTTCGGCGCTGGAGAAGAACGTGGCGGATCTGACCGTGATGGACGTGTATGATATCGCCGCAGTGGTGGGTCAGGAGTTCGAGCGCATTATTGATCAGTACGGATGTGAGGCTCTGTCCCGCCTCATGCCCAAAGTGGTCCGGGTGCTGGAGATCCTGGAGGTTATGGTGAGCCGGAACAGCATCAGTCCAGAGACCGAGGAGCTGCGTCTGGAGCTGGACCGCCTCCGACTGGAGCGGATGGACAGACTGGAGAAGGAGAAGAAACATAAAAAGGTGCTTTCATAGATTAGAACATATAATATAATATATATACATAATGTATGTATGTGTGTGTGTATATATATATATAATTTTTAATATATATTAAATATATTGTATATATACAATTATAAATATAGTAAATAATAAATATATTAATATGTATATAATTATACTGTATATAAATATAATCAATATATACATTTTTACATATAATAAATATTACACTAATAAAGTTATATAATTAAGGGTATATTAATATTTTATTTATAAAATATATAAAAAAATATTAAATAGTAAATATATATTGAAATGATTATATTTATTATATATAATTAATATGTAATTACTATTCATTAATCATTAATAACATATATACTGTTTTTTTCTACTACTTCTGTTACATCACATCATATGTACATTACGTTTGGTGGATGAAGTTGTTTCAAAAGTGATGTTTCAGAACAAAGCAGCGCAGAGTGTAAATGGGAAATTCTTTGGGAAAAAGTTTCTGCCCTGGACAGGAAATGATGGAACTGAAGCACAGTCCATCACCATCACGTGTCCATATGAGTCTCACACATGAGACAAATCCAGATCTTATAAGGCTGATGTCACCGCTGTTCTGATGAAAATATACTGTGGTCATCTATAAGTACTATAATACAATGCTTATACTATGGTACCTTGATGTTTACAATGGTACTGAATGATTGCAATATTCATATATTGTATGTTTATTTACATGGTACTTCATGGTGCTTTAAAGAATACCAAGTCCATGGTATTATGGTAGCACATAAACATCTCACATAATATAAGAATAGAAAAATACATTAATATGTGCAT
Source organism: Elopichthys bambusa (assembly GCA_037101425.1). NCBI lineage: Eukaryota > Metazoa > Chordata > Actinopteri > Cypriniformes > Xenocyprididae > Elopichthys > Elopichthys bambusa. Next base: position 43,714,341 of record CM074433.1, read on the forward strand.
ATGAGCAGACATTTGAATTAGGGCTGGGCGGTATATCGAGTTTGTATATACAGTGTTGGAGGAAGTAACTTTAAAAAAAAAAAAAAGCATTCTCCCTAATTGCATTACTTTTTATAAAAAGTAATGAGTTACAATATTTTTGCATTACTTTTTCTCACCTGGGCTGGGCTTGCTTGTTTGTTTTTTAATAACAACAAACAAAGTTCTACTTTTGGCAAATGTTAATGCCCTTTCACAACAAAAGTGAAATGAATAAGCTTCAGGCTGAAGGAAATGCATATTTACACCTGTACAGTAGAGGGCGCAGCTCAAACAAAAGTTTCCGCTGTGCTGACATTCTGGATTAAAGAAGAATAGGATACAGGAGAAGGAAGTTCAACACTCTTATTTCTAAATCTAATCTAAAGTCATTTTTGCTTATTAGTATAATTCATTACATTTATATAGCGCTTTTCTGGGTACTCAAAGCGCTTTACATGTGGAAGGAGGAATCTCCTCAACCACCACCAATGTGTAGCATTCACCTGGATGATGCGACGGCAGCCATATTGTGCCAGAACGCCCACCACACACCAGCTTATTGGTGAAGATGAGACAGATCACAATGGTTGAATTAGATCATTGAAGATCAGCAGCAAAAACATTGGTAATAAAGTGAGATTAAATACATGAAGGCCCAGTTTCACAGACAGGGCTTAGTCTAAGCCAGGATTAAGCCTTAGTTCAATTAGGACATTTAAGCAGCTTTTTTAAACGTTCACTAGAAGAAAACATTACTGGTGTGCGTCTTAAAGACAAAACAATGGCACTGATGTATTTTAAGATCTGTCAGTACAAGTTACTTTCAGTTAAAACAGCTCAAACGTGCATTTTAGTCTAAGACTATCTTAAGCCTTTTCTGTGAAACCGGGGGAAAGTATATTTGTGTCATTTAATATAGTTAAATTTTTCCAGGCTTGCGTAAAATTCTGAGGTTGCATTTCACTGTTTTTATTCATTTTGAGGAATACTGTATGTTTTTGTGCAAGCGATGTTAGTCTAGAACTACAATACCCATCGTGTTCACACAGCGCACACAACACCTCTGTGCTTTATTTCTCTCAACATGGGGTCAGGAGAGCTGTCAGTCAATAAATGTGAAAAAGTAACTTAGATATTTTGTTGTAAATTGAAAAAGTAATGCATTACTTTACTAGTTACTTGAAAAAGTAATCTGATTACATTTCTCAAGTTACTTGTAATGTGTAACCCCTATATATATATATATAAATACAATATAGAATGAGGCAATACCATTTATTTCTTTCGATAAACAGTAGTTTCATATGAGCTCATCTGAAAAAGAGTGCAATAAATCTGACTAAAATATACATTTTGCTAAAATATTTGTTGTTGGACAATAAATGTGCCATATGTAGAATTTTAAACCTACAAGTAAGTGTGTTTTATAATAGCAGTTACTGTAAAGTGACTGTTGTAATGGGGTAATCAAATAGCCTAATATAATTAGTCTGTGTTTTTGTTTTTATTTATTTTCAGCGGACTTAACTTCCGCTTTAAAATAAGTTTTTGTTTGTAGATTGCAATGTTAGAATGTAATGTGATTTGAACCCTATTTTTGCACATAATATATAGCATAGACTACATGGTTACATTCACTATATTTGTTTTCATAGACTTCAATATGAACATTGTTTGTAGGACAACACTGTCCAGGATTGTGATTTTTTTTAAATTTATTTATTTTTTATTATTCTAAATAGAGAAATGTAGAAAATGCTGAGATATATACCGTATATTGCCATTCAGCCAAAAAAAAATACTGAGATTTTTTTTTTTTGGCTATTTCGACTAGCCCTAATATGAATAGAGCTTTTGTCCTTCTGTGAAGATGTTATTATGCTCCTCCTGCTTTGTGTGTTTTTGCTGATTGTTTCAGACGTTACGTAACTTCAATGAAGGTCAGTGGTTAAATATACACTCATGTATATTTTATGAGGCACTTCTGAAATGTGTGTGTGTGTGAACAGGAGCTGGAATTGGTGGAGGATGTGTGGAGAGGAGAAGCCCAGGATCTGTTGTCCCAGATCGCCCAGCTGCAGGAGGAAAACAAAACGCTGCTCAACAACCTGTCCGTCAAAGAGTGTCCGATGACGGAAGAGGACATACAGAAACAGGAAGGTAGTGCTAAAGCTCAGTGTTCATAAAAAGAAAGCATTGTGTCAGTCTCACAGTGTGTGGTATGGAAGCTTGTTTCCGCCATTAAATAAAAAAGGTAATTGCAACAATTTTCATCTCACAATTTTGACTTTTTTCTCAGAATTGCGAGATATAAACACAATTGCGAGAAAAATATTCTGACTTTAAAACTCGTAATTGGGAGTTTAAATCTCGCAGAATTGTGAGATATAAACTCGCAACTTTATAAGACGCAATTGCGAGTTTATATCATGCAATTCTGACTATATGACTATGAAAAAAAGTCAGAATTGCATGATTAAAAACTCGCAATTGCGAAAAAAAGACTTTATATCGCAATTCTGACTTTATAACTATAATAAGCAATTGAATACTATGTCCCACAATGCACTGCACTCTACTTCATCTTCCATTTCCGATGAAATACAACTGTATTTTACGTATTTGATCAGACTTCCAAAACAATATTGTTACACAAAATTGTATTAAAAACACAAAATATGCACTATGTAGTAAGTATGTATTACATTTGGAACATAGCCAGACTCTGTTTTCCCAGCATGCCTGTGCCGGATACAAAGCAAACACATGTGATGCCCATAGGAATTCTCTCACACATTCTTTCAGCCGTTTAGGAACTGCCACAAACGCTGCACAAAGCGTCCCTTCTCCATGTGACAGAAGACGAGGCAGGGCGCATTACTGCATGAGCAGCACAGAGACTCCACAGTGCCTCTGACACACTCACGTGCCGATCCGCTGCCGTCAGAACAGTCTCTCTCTCAGAGCTGCTAGACGCGTCTGATTCAATGTCAAACGCAGAGCGCAGCTGTTTACACAAACATTCCAGCACCGCTGTCAGTCTCAACACTGATTTAAAGATAAAAAGAGCTATTTGAATAGAATGCAAGAAATTACTTGTATCATAAGCTCCTTTTTTTTGGGGTTATTTACAGCTTAATTTAAATGGACAGCACCTGTGACATGCTGGAGATTACTACAAATATTCTGACAAAATATGTATTGTTTGTATGTATATAAATGTAATAGTAATTATATATTTTCCAACATTTTCCAAAATGTACATACATAATTACAAGGTACACATTTCAGATATTATTACAATAGTTCAACTATTACATACACAAATTATTCATTTTAAATTATAGAATTATTTATCACCTTTTTTTAAACATTTTCTTAAATTTACAAAGTGAAATACACTATTTTAATGTTCTATTTAATATTTCAATGGATTTAGACATTTTTTGTTTTTACATTATTTATATCTGGGTTCCAACATAATTTATGATCTATTATAACACCAAAAAATTTAAAAAATGTCCTCATTAATTGTAATTTTAGCTTTGTTATTTGCCGATTGCTAAATATTATGAACTTTGTTTTGCTTAAATTCAATGAAAGTCTATTATCATTAAACCATTTTTTTTTAAACCAATTCAATTTTCACTGTATTCAGAAACTGTTCCAAATTTTTCCCTGAACAGTACAGATTTTTTTAAATATTTTGAACATTTTACAAATATCATTTATATATAGTACAAACAATTTGGGGCCTAGCACTGAACCTTGTGGAACACCACAAGTGACTTTCATTAGATCCGATTTATTTTATACATATATATATATATATATATATATATATATACACACATACTGTGTATATAGGATGCAATGATAGGATTTTTTTGGCCGATACAGATTTTAACAAGCAACCATTGGCTGATACCGATATTTGTCACTTGCTCACTTATTTGAACTTTTGTCATTAAAGTAGATTACTGTTGTGATCATGTTTTAAATGAGTAATTTTCAAAATCACATGCATTAAGGTTTATTGCTGCATCATCAAGTCATTTTCATTGAACATGGATTGGATCCATTTAACATTCAACAGGCCACAAAGATAAAAAACAAAACAAATACAAATAAATTAACATGACAACCTTCAGAGATTATTTTTGCGATCAAATATTTCTTGAACTCAACATGAACTCATTTTTGACTTCTTATTATAGAACATAACATATTTCTTTAATAAGGACATTATACAACTCTGCCTTCACACAGTTAATTATTAAACTATCGGTTTGTTATTTCAGCCTTTTTCATGCTAAAATCGATATGCCAATGGTTTTAAATTTATCAAAAAACGATAAATATTGGTGGCTGATACATCGGTGCATCTCTTTTATATATATATATATATATATATATACACACACACATATATATACTTAATATTAATATGCTGTAATAATTGTAAAATTGTAATAATTAATGTAATGTATAATTAAAATTGAATTAACAGAAAACTTAAGTTGTATTTAACTCTGAATATTCATTTAAGGCCAGCAACACATTATATTTCTAGGTCATGACAAACGTGAAGTGTGTCAGTGGTTGTGTGTCAGATGCTCTGCACGGACACAGATCTATTTAAAGAGCAGCAACATGGGCACTCAGACAAGAAGTTATTTGCTTACAGTGTCTGTCAGACTTCTTGTGTCTTTCCAGTGACCTGGTCCATGCAAAACAAAAACCTTACCCTGAAACTTCTTGCAGCTACTAGTGTGCCGATCAAAAATGGCCAATATGTTATCGATTAAACATCCATTATATTTTGATATTTCTTCGAATGTCGGTACTCTGTGTAGTAAATGAGGCTGCAAGCATGTGCTGTTTTTTGTTTTTAATTTGTGATGCCAGGCATGACCGAGAGGGAGCGGCAGGTGATGAAGAAGCTGAAGGAAGTTGTAGATAAACAGCGAGACGAGATCCGCGCCAAAGACCGTGAGCTAACGCTCAAAAACGAGGACGTTGAAGCGGTAAGGAGCTATATTCTTCCTGAGCAAAACCTGTTCAACCACTGTTTTTATCTCAAGAAAACAAGACACAACGATGTCAGACCTTTTGCTGGAAAAGTCATCAAAGTCGCAACCTATGTAATGTGCCATTTCACTCTGAAATTCATCATACTGTTGAATTTCTTCCAGCTCCAGCAGCAGTTGAACCGGCTGATGAAGATCAACCATGACCTGAGGCATAAAATCACAGTGGTGGAGGCCCAGGGTAAAGCCCTGATCGAGCAGAAGGTGGAGCTGGAGGCGTCTGGTCAGGCAAGACAGCAGGAGCTTGGTAACCTCCGACAGGAAGTGGTCCGTCTTAAGGAGCGACTGAAAGAACAGGGAAAGACCAGCGCAGAGACAGAGGAGCCTGTAGGGCCGCCCTCACCTGCACAGGTACGTGAATGTAAATGAATGTTGCATCGATTGTGTTGGTTTTATACATACATATTGTTCAGCAACTCTTCTGCTAAATGGGTTATGAATTGAAATTTTCTATTGCATCTTTGCTTGATTTCAATGAATTGAGACACTTCAGTTTTCAACTGTAGCAATAAGTCATTTCTATTTCTATTTAAAGGAAGTAAGTGTGATCTAAAGCATTAGGATGTTCATAATGAGTCAGAATGGAACAACAATGAGTCACGGTCACAGAGGAGTCTAGGATGAGAAGAAAAATCAGTAGACAGTATATTTACAGTGCAACTGTATTAATTAGGGCTGCCAGTGTTAAATTGTGAACTTTTGGGATTAATTGAATATGTTTAATTTAATGCATTTAAACAGATTGTGTATCAGTAAATGATGGCGAAAGATATATATTAACTGTGGCTGCCAGTGTTCATTTGTTATCCTTTGGGATTAATTTAATGTTTAACATGGTTACATTTAAGGCAGTTCACAAATTTACTTCATTTGACATTGGCTCGTTTATTAGTAAATGATGAAATATTATGTAATGTGAAAGACATTGCATTTTGTTTTTGGTAAAGAAAACTGAAAAGAAGAAATGAAATTGTCAAAAAATTGTGCTAGATTGTGTTTTTTGTGCTAGGTTTGTTCACTTGTTTATGTGAACTATTCACTCAAATAAATACTCCAGATAAAATGTTGGTTGCAATTTGCAATCCACATGTTTGTTACCACAGTCGACTAAAGCGGCCCCTTCCTGGGGTCAGGATTTAGCTTCTGAACTCCTTGCTGGGGGCCTGGAGATAGAGGAGGGTCCCCTCCATTTCATCCCCCACACAGGGGCCCCTGGAGCCCTGACAGATGACGGTGATGAGGAGAAAGATGATGAAGAGGCTGCGTTTTTATGGGTAACCCTGCAGCAGCAGCTCCTAAGGATAGCATGGAGTGTAAACTAACACCTGACCTATATCTGTGACTGTTTGCACGAGTCACGCTAGGACGAGTGTGTGCAGCTGGTGTACAACAGACTGTAAGAGTAGGCCACTAATCGCGTTAGTCCTTCACACAGATACAGACTCATTGTGAAGAGTATCAGCTGGCGAAAGCCTGATTATTAATGCAGCCTGCATGTATGCAAGTGAATGCAAACCATGTGACTGAATTAAATGATCATGAGATCATAGTAGATCATAACAGAGAGCTTGCAGTCTACTGTAAAATAAGGGCACCAATCATATGCTGTTGTTCATTTACATTTACAATCGGAGTCAACTTACAATTGCCATATGATATGAAAGCAAAGGGGATTCTGTGTTAAAGACCCACATATTTCCTGTTGAAACAGGAAGTGTTCAACAGCTATTCGATTTTTTTATTATTTAATATGTACACTACTGATCAAAAGTTTGGGCTCAGTCAGATTTTTTATGTTTTTAAGTCTCTTCTGCTCATGGCTGCATTTATTTGATTAAAAATACAGTAAAAATAGTAATTTTTGAAACAATTGAAAATAACTGTTTTCTATTTGAATATATAGTACATTCTAATATGCTGATTTGCTGCTCAAGAAACATTTCTGATTATTATCAATGTTGAAAACAGTTGTGCTGCTTCATATTTTTGTGGAAACTGATAAAAAAAAATGTCAGGATTCTTTGATGATTAGAAAGTTCAAAAGAACAGCATTTATTTGAAGTAGAAATCTTTTGTAAGATTATAACAGTCACTTTTGATCAATTTAATGCTGAATCAAATATTAATTTCTTTAAAAAAAAGTCTCACTGACCCCAAACATTTGAATAGTAGTGCCTATGTAAAGGTTTATTAACTTATTAAATCAGTTATCAATAAACTAATTTCGATTTTATATGGTCTTTAGAAACAAACGAATGTGTCTTGTGGTGTGTTTTTGTTGTTGTTCATTAACAGCAGTGAAATCAGGTGATTTTTGTGTAATTTTGAGGATGCTCTGATAATGAAAATGTTTGTGTGTCTCAAGTTTAAACCTCTTAAGCAGCTAGTTGCTCTGTATGAAGACTAGTGTAAGTGACTGTAAGTGTTCCTCTCATCCACCAGGAGGCGCTGTGTGATGATGACATGTCCAATCTAGATCCAAAAGACCCGAACCGCCCACGATTCACCCTGCAAGAGCTGCGGGACGTCCTGCATGAGCGCAATGAGCTGAAAGCTAAAGTCTTCATGCTGCAGGAGGAAATCGCCTATTATAGAAGGTTACATTTTTACAATTTGGTCAGTCATATTTATCTGTAAGAAATTTCATACATGTATTATTACAAATAATTTAATATATTTTATATATTGTTTTTTTATAGTATATATTAACTATATGACTATATATATAATATATGACTTATTGTTTAATCACATTTACAGTGAAGAACAGGAGGAGGAAACAGGCCCTTCCCTGCCAGACCCCTCTCCTACCCTTCGGCCCAGCTCTCGCTCCAACTTTCAGCCCGAGTCAGGGATAAAACGACTGTGCGTACTGCTAAAAGAGCCAAACATCTACACACACTTGCACATACATATATTACAAACATATTTAATCCTATAAATCAGCATCATTTTGGTCTTGTGTTGGGAGCGTACATGAGACGCCAGAAAATATAGGTTTAGCGTAGGAAAAGAGCTAATGTTATTGTGAGCGTCAAGGGTAATGATTTAGAAATGTTTATGCATTTCTCAAGTCATGTCAAATTTATTTATGTAGCGCTTTTCACATATCATATTGTTTCAAAGCAGCTTTAGAGAAAATCATGATGTTAATGTTTTTAATATCTTCATGCCTTGGTCAAATTTAACAGATTAGAGCTGGATAATAATACAGTTTTGCGACAGTACAAGCTATCAAGCTGTTGATATATGCTATATAGTACAGTATATATCACCCTATGTGAATATACTGTATGTATGCAGATAAAGTTGGACATACGTATATATCCAACTTTATAGGAGCTGTGCAATAATATAGTTACTTTTTGTGAGGAAATAAACAATCAAGCAGTTGAGATTTGCTATATATAGTATAAATCGCTTCATATAAGTGTACTGTATGTATGTGAATAAAGTTGAATATAATATATATCCAACTTTACATATGGAACTGTGCGATAATACAAAGTAAATATTTAAAGCAACTTGCATTGCAATCAAAGTGTGCATTTTATCAGTTCATGCATTCCTTGGAATTGAACCCATGACATGCTGTTTGAGCTAAATGAACACTATAGACCATTAAAAAGCAGTTACACATTCACTAAACTGCAGGCTGACAGACACATTCAGAGTTTTATGACATGAAATGACACATGTTGGCATCCATATACCCTTGTTTTACTAAAATCTTAAGACATGACCATCATTAATGCATCTGAAGACTCAGCAGTAGGAGAATGTCTTCAGAAACAGGACACTACAGGTGGTTCTGGGTGTATCTTCTCTTTGCTCAACTCTCCATATCTGTGCCTCTTTGTAACAGGATCTTCACAGCCATAATGCCGATGGTGGCGGCTGGGTTGATTCCAGATGACCCCACTTTACAGCCAATCAGACGACTTATTTCCCTTGTACGACCTTTTTGGTGGTTCACCTTTGTGTTCTTTGCTGTTTTAACACCTTTATCCTCCCTGCATGTGATGGAGCTGCATGGCCCCCTCATCTCACCCCCCTCCCCCCCCCCTCCCCCATTAGAGCCACTGATCGTAAAGAGCACATTCTGATTGGCTGATTGTGGGGCTATCTGTGCGACCAATCAGCAGGAGGATCGTTAGAATCAGCCAGTCAGAATCAAACTCCCGCTCACTCCTCTAACACTCGTGCTGCGCTGTAACCAATTATATAACATTGTGTCACTACATTGTGTCAACTAAAAGAGTGCTTTATAGATGCGTAGGGACATTAAACGCTTGATTGTCGCTGCTTGTATGAGCTGAAATGTCAAGCAAGAGCGTTTGTGAGATGCTTTATGTAACTTAGTTTATATCTGTGAAGACGTTAGTGATACAGTAGGGTTATGGGTATGGTAGGGTGAAACATGTTGAGCAAGAAATTATATTTGTGTAAATGGCGGGGAATATAAATATGCAATGATGCCAAAAGCTCATATTTTGTGCCAAAATCAAAGGAAGAAATTAAAAGCAAAGACATATATTTAAATATAAACACAAAAAGTGAAACTTGTATATTATATTCATTCATTACACACACTGGTATTTCAAATGTTTATTTCTTTTAATTTTGATGATTATAACTGACAACTAAGGAAAATCCCAAATTCATTATCTCAGAAAATTAGAATATTACTTAAGACCAATACAAAGAAAGGATTTTTAGAAATCTTGGCCAGCTGAAAAGTATGAACATGAAAAGTATGAGCATGTACAGCACTCAATACTTAGTTGGGGCTTCTTTTGCCTGAATTACTGCAGCAATGCGGCGTGGCATGGAGTCGATCAGTCTGTGGCACTGCTCAGGTGTTATAAGAGCCCAGGTTGCTCTGATAGTGGCCTTCAGCTCTTCTGCATTGTTGGGTCTGGCATATCGCATCTTCCTCTTCACAATACCCCATAGATTTTCTATGGGGTTAAGGTCAGGCGAGTTTGCTGGCCAATTAAGAACAGGGATACCATGGTACCATGAAGTGCTCTAAAACTTCCTGGTATACGGCTGCGTTGACCTTGGACCTCAGAAAACACAGTGGACCAACACCAGCAGATGACATGGCACCCCAAACCATCACTGACTGTGGAAACTTTACACTGGACCTCAAGCAACGTGGATTGTTTGCCTCTCCTCTCTTCCTCCGGACTCTGGGACCCTGATTTCCAAAGGAAATGCAAAATTTACTCAGCAGCAGTCCAGTCCTTTTTGTCTTTAGCCCACTGTTCAAGAGTGGCTTGACACAAGGAATGCGACAGCTGAAACCCATGTCTTGCATACGTCTGTGCGTAGTGGTTCTTGAAGCACTGACTCCAGCTGCAGTCCACTCTTTGTGAATCTCCCCCACATTTTTGAATGGGTTTTGTTTCACAATCCTCTCCAGGGTGCGGTTATCCCTATTGCTTGAACACTTTTTTTTACCACATCTTTTCCTTCCCTTCGCCTCTCTATTAATGTGCTTGGACACAGAGCTCTGTGAACAGCCAGCCTCTTTTGCAATGACCTTTTGTGTCTTGCCCTCCTTGTGTCAATGGTCGTCTTTTGGACAACTGTCAAGTCAGCAGTCTTCTCCATGATTGTGTAGCCTACAGAACTAGACTGAGAGACCATTTAAAGGCCTTTGCAGGTGTTTTGAGTTAATTAGCTGATTAGAGTGTGGCACCAGGTGTCTTCAATATTGAACCTTTTCACAATATTCTAATTTTCTGAGTTTTGAATTTGGGATTTTTCTTAGTTGTCAGTTATAATCATCAAAATTAAAAATAAACATTTGAAATATATCAGTCTGTGTGTAATGAATGAATATAATATACAAGTTTCACTTTTTGAATGGAATTAGTGAAATAAATCAACTTTTTGATGATATTCTAATTATATGACCAGCACCTGTGTGTATATATATATATATATATATATATATATATATATACATTTTATACCAAGTACAGTATTGAATTGATTTATTTTATTAATGCAGATTTCATCCTACTTATAGTGCTTTTATTTAAGAAAAGCATAATCTACAGACTTTTTTGCATTACAATAATGAGAATTTTAGTAGGAAATTGTCATGAAAATAATGCAAAAAAAAAAACTTCTTTCTTACTTTTGTCTTTTGATTCTGGTGTGAAATATGATATTACTTTGTGCAAAATAACCATAAATAGGCTGTGCATTATTATCAATAAAAAAATTACACTTGAACAGTTCTTGAGTGTTTCTCAACAACACCCAAATGTAAATGAAACAATCTAGTTCATTAATCATAGTTTATGGACACATTGCAAACAAAATATGCTGATGTCCTGTCTTACATTCACAGGTTTAGCTTCTTTTCCCGGGACAAAACCCGAGGCTCGCAGAGGAGGATGCCGCAGATGGGTGACGGCTTTGGCACGTGGGCGGGGAAAGATGACGTGTATACAGAACAGGCCCAGGAGGCATTACAGCACATGTAACGAACACAACGCTCCACTAACCGCTAACCTGCACCATGTGACCGTATGCCACGTTTACGCTCCCTTTCATGGTCGACTTTCACAGTACAACGTCTGCAAGCAGATGAGACAAGAGCTTACAAAGGGAACACGGGGGACAGGGCCGTTTAGAGTTACTGATAGATAGTGGCCCTTACCTTCACCCAAAGATACCGTGAGGGAGTTTTATGTGCCTATTTTGTTAGATAGTTAGACATTTATTGCTATTGCAAATGACAAGTTACTGTAAGCGGATGACGCAGAAGAATAGAAGATTTCAGACAGTATTCTGATGATGTTTAAGAGAAGATGCCTTCAGTAGATAAGATTGATATCTATTTTTAATTCAAATTGAATTATGATTGAGACACAATGGCAAGAAACCATGAATTCGCATGTGGCTGAAAAAAAACCTTTTTTTTTTTAAGTAGCTATGCCCAAGCCAGAGATCGTCTGAAAAAGATGGTGGCATTATATGATGAATCATATTTAAAACTTTTTTTGAAATTGCACAGTAGCCTGATTCTTTTGGCACTCTGAAATGTTGAGAATTTAAAGGAATATCTGACGTTTAAAACTTGAAATCGTCCATGGCATTATGTAGATTACCACAGAAAATAATTTCGACTCGTTCTTTAGTTTGTAACAGCAAACAGATGTTGTATTTACAGTAATGCACTTGGAATGGAAGTTTATGGGGCAAAATTTTAAATTGATTTAAAATCAGAAAGATTAAAAGCAGAAATGGGCCTCCGAATTTTTGCAGTAAAGTGAATTACGTTTTGTGGGAAGAGTTTACTTTACCATTAAAAGTCTCTTCTGCTGTATCGAAGGAAAAAAAAAACAGTAAAAACAGTCATATTGTGAAATATTATTACAATTTAAAATAACTGTTTTCTATTTGAATATATTATAAAATGTAATTTATTCCTGTGATGCAAAGCTGAATTTTCAGCATCATTACTCCAGTCTTCAGTGTCACATGATCCTTCAGAAATTATTCTAATATGCTGATTTGCTGCTCAAGAAACATTTCTAATCAAAACAAAACAGTTGTGCTGCTTCATATTTTTGAGGAAACCGTAATACATTTTTCCAGGATTCTTTGATGAATGTAAAGTTCAAAAGAACAGCTTTTAATTAAAATGGAACCTTTTGTAACATTATAAATGTCTTTACTGTCACTTTTGATTTATTAAATGCATCCTTGCTGGATAAAAGTATTAATTTCTTTTTAAAAAATCTTACTGACCCCAAACTTTTGAACTGTAGTGTATGACGTCACGTCGTATTTACACACCGTGTTTAGCGACTTTACATGGTCATGACAGTGATTTTATCACACAATGTGGCTATACTTTCACTGTATTTTACCATTTATCCCATTGCAATACCCCATATACTTCTATTGTACATGCATCATCGCACGTTTTGTGTTTGTTTTTACAAACCGAGGGGCAAGTCAAACTTATTTTCTGTGGTAATTGACAGGATGTCGTATAGTTCTGCATTTAAGAACCTGGATCATGTCTTTAAACCCTGGAATCATGAAACAAAGTTTTATGCGTCGTTAAGTGTTTCTGCAGCACATTAAAGCAGAACAATATTAATAATCCATAGTTTACTACTGGCATCAAGTATATATCACATGGACAAATGTCATTCACCAGCGGTTTTGCATTGCTTGAATGGTGCTTTCACTGGCAATAATAGAAGTGTTTAGAGAAAGCATGGAAATGTGTGACTATGGTAAAGTGTGTTGATGAAGGCAGCTTTGTAAGCAAGAAATTCAAGCCCGTGGGCCTTAATTTAATTGTTGAAGAGCTAGTACGCCACTCGACGTGATGGCAAACTACAGAACTGAGAATGATATCCAGCAACAAGAATTGGATCAAATGTATCATTTTGAAGGATTATGCATAACTCATCTCATTGTGTATTAAACTATTTTATACCATGCATTGTCAGAAATTGCTGCTCTTCATTTCAAATATCAATTGATAGTCATTGAAACTTTATTTGTATGACAAATCAGTTGTTCCATGGTACAAAATCTGTTTATTGAAATGAAAATTTAAAGGGATACTTCCCCCAAAATTGAACATTTTGTCATTTACTCAGCTTGAAGAATTAGTTCACTTCAGAATTCAAATTTCCTGATAATTTACTCACCCCCATGTCATCCAAGATGTTTATGTCTTTCTTTCTTCAGTCGAAAAGAAAATACGGTTTTTGAGGAAAACATTCCAGGATTATTTTTCATATAGTGGACTTCACTGGGGTTCAACGGGTTGAAGGTCCAAATGTCAGTTTCAGTGCAGCTTCAAAAAGCTCTACACGATCCCAGACGAGGAATAAGAGTCTTATCTAGAGAAACCATCAGTCACTTTCTGAAAACGGCCTACGTCACGCGTGACCTTTCCAGCATGATTATGTAATGCGTGGCGCATCACAGAGCAGTGCAAGATGAGCATTTGTGGTTAAAATATATATACATTTTTTTTTTTTTTTTTTTTAGAAAATGACAGATCGTTTCTCTAGATAAGACCCTTATTCCTCGTCTGGGATCATATAGAGCTGCATTGAAACATTGAACATTTGTACCTTCAACCCGTTGGTCCCTGTTGAAGTCCACTATATGGAGAAAAATCCTGAAATGTTTTCCTTAAAAACCTTAATTTCTTTTCGATTGGAATTCTAAAGTGAACTAATCCTTTAATGTCATTCCACTCTGTATGAGTAAATAATGGCAGCAGTTTTATGTTCAGATGAACTTTTATTTCAAACTTAATTCACATTAGTGGGGAAAAAAAACAGTATGGACTAAAGAAAAGAGTCTTTAATGTATGCAAAGTTTATTCTCGGTCTCTGTAAGAGTCTCTGTTTCGTCTGTCTTCCTTTCTGTTGGAGTCTTTCTCTCGGCTTCTGTCCCGGTGGTGTTTGGGGTCCCTTTTCTCTTTGTAGTAACCTCTATCATTCCGATCTTTCCCTCTATCCCAGTCGTTTTTCCTCTCCCGCCATCGTCCGTGTTCCCTATCTTGTTCTTGGTCTCTTTGCCTTTCCTCCCTTCCACTCGATGCATCCCATCTATCTGCTGATCGGTTCTGGGGCATCATGGATGTCAGATTGATGGGCTTCCGGAAAGGTCTATCCCTGCCTCCAAACCTCAGCTGACCGGATTCCTTCTTGCCACCTTGGCCTCCTCCGAGTCTGCGTGGAATCCATCCCTGGAGTGTCCGCTCTTGCTCGAAGTCGGCAAAGAGCTCGTACTGGTCCACGACCAGCTTGTTGGCGTCTCTCCAGGCTCTCTTCACTGAACGCTCCTCCTTGTACTCAACGAACGCGTAGCGTTTGGAGAAACCCGTCACAATGTCTCGCACCAGATGCACCCTGCGGATGTCTCCATATTTGGAGAAGACTTCCTGAAGCTTGTCCTCAGACGTCTGCGGATTCAGGCGGGCCACAAACAGCGTCAGGTGAGGGTCACCGGTCACGCCCTTGTTAGGCTTGTAGCGGGCCAGCATGCCCCTCCACACGGCTCTGTCGTGGGGCTCCTCATCTGTGCCATCGATGCTGCCCGCTTTGAGGGGGTCGTAAACTTTCGCCACAGGACTCCACTCGCTCATCATCTGAGGGTAGAGTTTTAAAAAAATGTATGCAATTATTAATGCAAAATTCTATTATTACAGAAATGGTTCACTCAGATAAATTCTGATCATTATTTATTAACCCTCATTTTTATGTGAAACAAATTTATTAACGTTCTTTGCAGATTTTTAATATATCGCATGAGTCGTTTTCACTAATTTGATGGTATTATGTAAAGGTTGACAACCTTTGGTAACTATGAAATGGATGGAAAACCTCTTTTGTGTTCAGTGGGAATAACAGCATAACAGTTTTAGAATTACATGAGGGTGAGTAAATAAGGACACAAATGTTGTGTGAATTATTACCTCAATCATAACGTGGGGTCCAAAGACAACCCTAGCGAAAACACATTTTAATTTGAGAATGTCTTAGTATTTGGTTTCTTTTTCTCTATTATAATTATTATTTTGAATGGGCTTTTATTTTTATATTTTTGGTAACTGTGTTACGGTTTTTTGTTTTGTTTTTAATAATACTATTTAGGTTTATTTTTATTTTAGTTCTCATTTATTTTCAGTTAATTTTACTGCTCCAACTTAAACTCATTTCAGTTAGTTGGCAACGCTTTATTTCAGTTAACAAAAAAGTTTTTTATAGTTTTAGTTAATAATAACCCAGCATTATTTGAGAATGATCAGTGAACATCTGACCGTTTGTACCTAGTAAACGGCCTCTCGCTACGTTACACCTTTAAATGTTGTCTTCTTAGGCGATTTACTAGGTTAAGATGTTGCTTTTATACTTGTAAAATATATATATACTAGCTGATATTATCCAGAGTCATTTTAAACCGAATCTGAGCACACACGAAGATATAATGTGCTGTACAATTTTAGTGTTTAACTCATAGTCATATCTCTTTGAATTCACTAACACCGCATATACAACTATTTAATTTTTTTGTAATGCTGAATAATGTAATTCATAACAGTATCCACAGTAACGTTACAATAAAATAAAGCATCAAAACAAACCTTGCTGGTGCGCCGTCTAAAACTCTCCGTGTGGAAACTTCGGCTGTTCTGTTCGACAGGCCGTGTTCGTGTCGCTGACGTCAACGGACATGACATAGTCTGTCATATACCCATTTATTTCATTATTTATCCATGATAACACATGTAAACAAATTAATAGTTTATTTAACTTTATATATAATGTATTTATTTTGTGTGTGTATTAATAATACTTACAAAGTTAGTTGGGTAAAGAATTGAGTCCATACAGTACTTTATCCCACACAATATCTATAAAAAGGTGAAGTTTTTGTTAACTTCTCCCCTTCTAAGCTCCCCATAAAACTGTCCAAATTCCATGGACAGGCTCTGTTGGCATGGAAACTTTGTTTTGAATGGAATACTGAAAGTATTCTAGCAAATAGTCAATTTTTCTTAAGAATTGGCATGAGAAAGGAATTGATTATCTTTGTGATATGAAATAGATCCAGAAGGGAATATTTATTCTTATTATGATTGCATGCCTATACACAACTTCCCTGTTGTTCATAAGGAATTTCATACAATGATTAAAGCTATACTGAATGGTCTTGTTCATTTAATGAGATGTCATGTATCATTTGAAGAGAGTGTAAAGAGTGAACAGAAATTTTTGGTTGTAGACAAAAGCATTTATGACCCAAAATGTTGTAATAAGATTACAAGAAATGTGTTTGTCAAAAAAAATGAATCACCGCCAGGGTAAAGTTTTTTTTTTTTTTGGATTCCTTAATAAAAAAGATTAATCTAAAAAAACCATTTTGTATCCCCAAGTGTAATTAAAGAACTACACTTAAGAATATTGCATAATATATACCCCACTAATAAAAATCACATCTAAATTTGGTTATGTTCATTTGAATTGTAATTTCTGTAAATTCAGTTTTGAGTCAACTGGTCATCTTTTCTTCAATGGTCCCCTTGTCAAAGAATTTTGGCCTGACCTTTCAAAATTCCTTGTTTCAAAATCTTTGCCATTGTGTGATTATATATATATATATATATATATATATATATATATATATATATATAATATATAATTTAATATGATATATAAAATATATAATTTAATATGATATATAAAATATATAATTTAATATGATATATAAAATATATAATTTAATATGATATATAAAATATATAATTTAATATGATATATAAAATATATAATTTAATATGATATATAAAATATATAATTTAATATGATATATAAAATATATAATTTAATATGATATATAAAATATATAATTTAATATGATATATAAAATATATAATTTAATATGATATATAAAATATATAATTTAATATGATATATAAAATATATAATTTAATATGATATATAAAATATATAATTTAATATGATATATAAAATATATAATTTAATATGATATATAAAATATATAATTTAATATGATATATAAAATATATATTTTATATATCATATTAAATTATATATTTTATATATCATATTAAATTATATATTTTATATATTTTATTTTTATATATTATATAAAATATATATAATATATATAATAGTATATATTATAATATATATAATATATATTATAATATATAATTAATATAATATAAAATAAAATATATATAGATTATATGTCCGCTTGAGTGCTGCTGTCATGGGAAATAATTAAACTGAAATTCACTAAAATTGTTATACTGACACAATCTGTAATACATACTAGGAAAAAAAGCTTCATCTTATGGACCCCACTGTATATACGACAACAGAGGCGTATGCAACAGAGCGTTGCATAAAATCATTTATTTAAACAATGCATCTCTACGATCTCATACAGATTGATTGGAAAACTCTCCGTCAGAGCTTTTGGTCATCAACACTCAGCTTTTGTGTAACAGGTACAGCTTTGTTCAGGTAAATCACAACACACCCAGAATTGTACAACGGTAACATTCCAAATGATATCAAAGTTTGGTTTCACATTCCAGTTTTCTGAACCTTTTAAAATGCCGCTCCTTTTAGCATCACAGGCTTTCTGCTTCAAACAAACGTTTGGGCATTATAAATAATTATTGCTAAGCCTCTAACTACCTTACATTAGATTAGATTAAGAAAACGTTATAAAAATGCAGAAAGTTGGACTATAACTGCATGCTTTGGAAGCACTGATCTACCAATATATAAAATATACAAAAAGAAATGTGCCGAAACTAGCATGTCATAGAGCAGGATAAATATCTTAAAAGTAGGACACGTCCAATATGTACCGCAATCTAATGTGTTTGCCATGTAAGTCACTGTGTAACATACCCATACACTTACTAACTAGCCCAAAACATTCTCAGTTTACTAAGGCAATAATTACATTAAAAACTGTCTAGTTAAGAAACAAGGTGTTTTTCCCTCCTCTCTCAGTACATTAATGCTTTAGCCACGGGTGAGCCTCTATCGAAGCTTTACTGCGGTCGCCGTAGTCGTAAAGGAGTTCTTCTCCTTCCTGGATGTCTCTGGAGGCCACAAGGATAAGATGAGGTATTCCATTAATGTCATGGAGTTTGGTTTGACAGTTGCCGTTTTTACTGTGGTTGATGAGCCTTCCCAATCGATCGGACTCTTTCGTAGCGTCCACGCTGTTGGGGAACAAACGCACATGTTTTAGACAGAGCTTATTACCGCCCAACTCTTTATATAAAGTCCAACTTTATCCGCATACATACAGTATAATCGCGAAATGTAGACTATATTATTATCGACCAGCTCTAATCTGCTTCTGTGAAACAATGTGTATTGTGAAAAGTCAAGCAACTTTTATCGTGCTTAATATAATAGAAATGGTTTCATAGTATTAACAGGAAAGTAACAATCAATGATGCAAACTTCCATCACATATAAGACAAATTCAAATTCTGCTGTAAAGCAGCTGTAGCAAGACAATAGCATCATTATTTAGCTCAATTCAGATCAGTTCAATACCTATAAAAGGTTATTAATTATGAAACAAGTTCAATTCAGCAATTAGCAGCTCTACCAGGGCTGCCAACTTTTGAGTTCAGCTTGGAGTGAGAATTTGATTCGATTTCAATACTGATTTATTTGGATACATACATACATGGATATACTTATAGCTTCTTTCTCAACTAATGTTGTAAACTATAGGCATATAGGGAACCCTGTCAGCTGGTACATTATTATTAAAGGGTTAGTTCACCCAAAAACAAAAATTCTGTCATTAATTACTCACCCTCATGTCGTTCCACACCCGTAAGACCTTCGTTCATCTTCAGAACACAAATTAAGATATTTTTTATAAAATCTGATGGCTCAGTGAGATCATTGACAGCAAGATAATTAACACTTTCAGATGCACAGAAAGCTACTAGACATATTTAAAACAGTTTATGTGACTACAGTGGTTCAACCTTAATATTATAAAGCGACAAATACTTTGTGGCAAAAAAAAACAAAACTTTATTCAACAATATCTAGTGATGGGCGATTACAGAACACTGCTTCATGAAGCTTCGAAGCTTTACAAATCTTTTGTTTCAAATCAGTGGTTCGGAGCGTGTATCAAACTGCCAAAGTCATGTGATTTCAGTAAACAAGGCTTCATTACATCATAAGCGTTTCGAAATTTCAATGGTTCACCACTTTGGCAGTTTGATGCACGCTCTGAACCACTGATTCGAATCAAAAGATTTGTAAAGCTTCATGAAGCAGTGTTTTGAAATCGCCCATCACTAGATACTGTTGAATAAAGTCATTATTTGGGGTTTTTTGGCACATAAAAAGTATTCTCATCACTTCATAACATTAAGGTTGAACCACTGTAGTCACATGGACTGTTTTAAATATGTCTTTAGTACCTTTCTGGGCATTTGAAAGTGTTAATTATCTTGCTGGCAATGATATGACCTCACTGAGCCATCAGATTTTATCAAAAATATCTTAATTTGTGTTCTGACGATGAACGAAGGTCTTATGGGTGTAGAACGACATGAGGGTGAGTAATTAATGACAATTTTCATTTTTGGGTGAACTAACCCTTTAAAAGGTTAATTAACAACCGATTTGTACAGAATTGCATATAAGGCCGTTTTTATAATAATAACATTATCATGGTATTAGAGTAAAAATATGAATATGTAATAGTGCTTTTTTGTGAAATGCTTTCTCTAAATATGCCTATACAGTTTATGGAGTGGCTTTTCTAAGATAAATGTAATGATACGTGACATTATTTACAAGCCGTTTCATCTGCGTTGAAACACTGATTGAGTGATTACATGATACATTTTAGTAAGGTGTACTGGTTCTTTCAACATACCCTCTGAGGTTCATTAATGTTTATTTGGTGCTGTAACTAGTAGTAAAGAGGAAGAGATGATCGGCTCACATGCTGCTTGAACTACAGTGATCCGTCACAGCACATTAAGAGCGTCAAAACAGTATTTATTGTTTCAATTTCGTATTAAAGCGTACAAAATTTGAAAGCTAAGACCGTTTCATATCAAAAGAAATCTACTCTGTCTTGTCTGTCAGTGGCCGTGTCCTCTTTGCTCTGCGATGTTTTTCACCGCGTGGTGTGATAGGAGGCTTGTTTGAGATGCATCGGCGTATGGCATCAAAGTACCGCAAGAGCAATTCAAAAGTCGGATGCTCTTCATTTGCTCTTGCGGTACTTCAATGATATATGTCAATCAGTCTGCGCAGCGCAGATGCATCTCGAACAAGCGTAATGAAAGAACAGTGTCAACAGTATGACTGGTAGCCCTGGCTACCAATGTTGATTTAGTTCAGTTCAATAAGTATCAATGTTGCAAAATGAATCATTTTGGAAAAATTAGATTCAGCTATAAAGCAGAAGACAGCTCAATTCACTTCAAGGGTGGGTCTATGGGCAGGTAAATGTACAGAGAGCAGCAGCTTTCATTTCTGGTCTGATAGCTGTAAGACCACAGCTAATGCATAATTTCGAACCCTTAATGTTTACGCATTAGGTCAGTAGGCAGAGAGTAGGTGCTCTACCTCTGGAAGTGGTCAACAGTGGACAAATTTACACCTGTATTTACTTAGTGTTGTCCACTTGTGATTCGATCGACCAAAACAATCTTAATACCAGGTATAAACAGGCCCTTTTAGACAGCGCTATACTCCTTTTTCCTACGCCCCATGACATTTTGCTTGAATTATGGGAGTAACTTCCGTTAAACTGTAAACAATCAGTGAAAGGCTCAATTTATGAATGCAATGCGCTTCTTTTTTTTTTTTTTTACTGGGTACAATGAAGTGACATTCTACTAACCCTTCAACCATTGAACATTAAAAGGAAACTTAAAAGTGTAAAAGCATCAACAAAGTACTTTCAACAGACTATGAATAACCCCCAAAACTCGATTCTGTCCACAGCAATATTACGGACGGGTTAAATATCACTGTAGTAATATATGTCTGTATTATGTGACATATGTTGCCTTAATCAAAAATGTTCATAAACTTTAGCATTGCATGATAATATTTCAAAGTGCTTTCTGTCATTTTGACAGATAACATTTTATTTAGTAAATATTAACACTGTTAACAGGGATTAAAAGTGAAAAGGGGAGACAATTACATTTTAAAGCATCCGTGTGAAAACAAACAGACGTGAGGATTTGGGTACAAAAACGAGAGTTTCTTATGCATTCCAGTGAATTATTCATTCAAGAGTGCAGTGTATGTTGTCCTTTTTCACACTATTACAACAGAAAGGGAAAAAAGAAAATAATCAGGACGAAAAGAATTCAGTGACTAAAAGGAGCTCTTGCCATAGATATTCTTAAAATATAATTTCACATTAAAATACCAAGCATTACTTTATTCTCCTGACGTCTGAAAATAAAACATGAAGGAAAACTCAGTCAGTCAAACTGACGGATAAGGATAATTTCTAGCGCAAGCTTATCATTTGAAATTATTTGTTTTAGTCTTTTTGAGTGGAAGTTCCCCAAACCAGAAGTGCCTCCTATAATTCAAAACGTAGTAGGCTTGTCAGGAAAAAGGTGGATAAATACATTTGACTTCACTTGGCTTAATAGGTTTCTGGTTTCACTGTCAGCATGAAATCACAATCAAAACTATTTACTTTCTTCTACAGAACTGAAAATGTATTGCAAATTGTTGTTTTAATGTTGACTTTAGGACAATTTTCTTCAATTTTATGGAAAAACTAGATAAAATAAGTGGAAAGTGGGTGTGGTGCTTGAACCTACCAATATGTTTTGCTGAGATACTGGAAGTAATACATGTAGCAGCCAGTGGTTGGATCTTGTGCATATAAAGCCTCCCTTTTTTTGGCGTCTGTTATCTGTAGCAGATCTCCATGGTACTCCACTACATACTGCCCTTTCTGGAACTTCTGTGTGGCAAAAACTCCCCTGCCCTTTCCTTCAATGTACCTGACCTGTCAAGACCGACATGAAGGCACGTTTGTGTCCGTCCAGCAGAGTTCAACATTCAACTCAATTCACTTTGTCAAAGATTACCATCATTCCATTCTCAATCCCGTTTTTGATCAGCATGTCTATGTGCCTCTTCTCTTCGCACTGTTGACAGAAAACAGGCACATACATCGATATCATAACTTTGGCTGAAGAAACACATGAAAAAGCACAAGATCTGCACACTACCTTCAGTTCGCTTTTGCTTTTTCTGGAGCTTCTTCTGATGGGAAAATAATCTGTAACCTTTCGGCATTGAGAGCTCTTGGTATCAGCACTGCAAAACAAAAATTGATTCGTAATCCAAGAATGTCAAGAAGAGAATTATTTTTTATTTTCTTCACAATAATGTGTACTGATAAATAGTAATAATAAAAAGGGGAAAATAATGTATAATAATAAAATGGCTATTTTAGTATAATTGATATACTGTTATAGTTTGTTAATATTTTTAATTAGATTTTAATTTTAGTAATTGTTGTCTGCTATTTCTAGAATTTTTATGTTTCTAATAGTTTTTAATGCATCTATATAGTTTATTATTTTTTAGTTTATTCAACTAAAACTAAAGTATAATAAGAAATGTTGCCTTAACTAGCTGAAATAAAATTTAAATATTAAAAATTAAATATTTAATTTCAGTTCATGTTTATTTCAAGTAATGAAAGTTTATATATACACACAGGTACATACATACTATATATAGATCTATACATACATACATACTGAACAAAATTATAAACGCAACACTTGTTTTTGCCACCATTTTTCATGAGCTGAACTCAAGGATCTAAGACTTTTTCTATGTACACAAAAGGCCTATTTCTCTCAAATCTTGTTCACAAATCTGTCTAAATCAGTGTTAGTGAGCACTTCTCCTTTGCCGAGATAATCCATCCACCTCACAGGTGTGGCATATCAAGATGCTGATTAGACAGCATGATTAATGCACAGGTGTGCCTTAGGCTGGCCACAATAAAAGGCCACTCTAAAATGTGCAGTTTTATTACACAGCATAATGCCACAGATGTCGCAAGTTTTGAGGGAGCGTGCAATTGGCATGCTGACTGCAGCAATGTTCACCAAAGCTGTTGCCTGTGGATTGAATGTTCATTTCCATAAGCTGTCTCTAAAGGCGTTTCAGAGAATTTGGCAGTACATCCAACCGGCCTCACAACCGCAGACCATGTGTAACCACACCAGCCCAGGACCTCCAACATCCAGCATCTTCACCTCAAAGATCGTCTGAGACCAGCCACCCAGACAGCTGCTGCAACAATCGGTTTGCATAACCAAAGAATTTCTGCACAAACTGTCAGAAACCGTCTCAGGGAAGCTCATCTGCATGACATCCTCATCGGGGTCTCGACCTGACTGCAGTTCGTCGTCGTAACCGACTTGAGTGGGCAAATGCTCACATTGGCACTTTGGAGAGGTGTTGTCTTCACAGATGAATCCCGGTTTTCACTGTACAGGGCAGATGGCAGACAACGTGTATTGCATTGTGTGGGTGAGCGGTTTGCTGATGTCAACATTGTGGATCGAGTGGCCCATGGTGGCAGTGGGGTTATGGACAACGAACACAGGTGCATTTTATTGATGGCATTTTGAATGTACAGAGATACCGTGATGAGATCCTGAGGCCCATTGTTGTGCCATTCATCCACGACCATCATCTCATGTTGCAGCATTATAATGCACGGCCCCATATTGCAAGGATCTGTAAACAATTCCTGGAAGCTGAAAACATCCCAGTTCTTGCATGGCCAGCATACTCACCGGACATGTTACCCATTGAGCATGTTTGGGATGGTCTGGATCGGCGTATATGACAGCGTATTCCAGTTCCAATATCCAGCAACTTCGCACAGCCATTGAAGAGGAGTGGACCAACATTCCACAGGCCACAATCAACAACCTGATCAACCCTATGTGAAGGAGATGTGTTGCAAACCAGATATTGACTGGTTTTCACACCTGTGCAATAATCATGCTGTCTAATCAGCATCTTGATATGCCACACCTGTGAGGTGGATGGATTATCTCGGCAAAGGAGAAGTGCTCACTAACACAGATTTAGACAGATTTGTGAACAATATTTGAGAGAAATAGGCCTTTTGTGTACATAGAAAAAGTCTTAGATCTTTGAGTTCAGCTCATGAAAAATGGGGGCAAAAACAAAAGTGTTTATAATTTTGTTCAGTGTATGTATATGTGTGTATGTATAATATATATATATATATATATATATATATATATATATATATATATACACATAATGACAATAATTCTACAAAATGAAATCTGCATTAGAAAAAGCTGGACAAGATTGTTGATTGACAAATGGCTGAACTAATTATTTTCTTCAATATTTGCGCAAAAATGTTATAACATTCTAAAAATTGTAATCTTAAAGGGATAGTTCACCCAAAAATGAAAATTCTGTCATCATTTACTCACCCTCAAGTTGTCCAAACCTGTATGAGTTTCTTTCTTCAGTTGAACACAAAAGAAGATATTTTGAAGAATAAAAATCGTTGATGGTCCCCATTTACTTTAATAGTATGAAAAAAATAAATAAATTAATGGTTACCAGAAAATGTTTGGTTACCGACATTCTTCAAAAGATCTTCTTTTGTGTTCAACAGAACAAAAGCTCATACATGGCAGAATTTTTATCTTTTGGGGAACTATCCCTTTAACCTCTGTGATTCAAATTCACCATTGACTTACATTCTCTGTGTGGATTTCTTTACTTTAAGTTTGCGAGGGGGTCGTTTCCTATGATTGGGGGAAGTGATGTCACTGCTGGCGTGGATGTACGACGCAGTGCAGTGCAGTTGACGTGTCTGCTCCTCTGCTCTGTGCACTGAGTGCTGCAGCTCTTCATTCACAGCCATTTTTGGGAGGATGAACTCACCATTTACAGTACTGCCTCTCCTGGCTACAATTCACAGAAATGAATGACTTGCAACAAATATAGATGTGACACATTCATGCAGTGAACATTACCAATGTCAAGACAGACAGATAATGCATTTTGTTGATCCTTACAATCTCCATGCTTCTGTGGCTCATTTTGCGTGCAGAATAATCGTGAAGTTTTCCCGTCCTGGATGAGTTTGACGGAGATGGCTTCATGATGCTGTGATTTCGAGCTGCTGTGCTTCAAGAGACGGTGAAATGGAGAGTGTCCGTTGCATATGACGTCCTGAAAAACAGTGACTTTTAGAAAGCAGTTGCCAGCTGACTTGAGTTTTCTGTGCAGTGGAAATTTATCTGCGCCTCTAAGCTTTTTTTTTTTTCTCTCTCCAGCTATAATTAAAAAAAACATACAGGTACAAATATATATAGTAATATACAGTTAAGCAATCAGGTATTAGGTACACATAACAGGACACATTGGGTACATAAATAATAATAATTTAATAGTACATGTTGTGTAAAATAATCAAATTATAATTAGATGTGGTAATATTATTAATAATAGTAATAATAATTGTAATAGTACATATTGTCTAAAAAAACTAATCCAATTGAATTATTTGTGGTAATAATTATAATAATAATAATAATAATAATAAATGTAATAGTACAGATTGTGTTAAATAAACTAATCAAATTATAATTATAATTACTTGTAATAATAATATGAATAATAATAAATGTAATAGTACATATTGTATAAAATAAACTAAAATTATAATTACTTGTGGTGGTGATAATAATAGTACATATTGTAAAATAAACAAATTATAAATTATAATTAAAATTACTTGTGGTAATAATAATAATAATAATAACGTGTAATAGTACATATTGTGTAAAATAACCTAAAATTATAATTACTTGTCGTGGTGATAATAATAGTACATATTGTAAAATAAACTAATTATAAATTATAATTAAAATTACTTGTGGTAATAATAATAATAATAAATGTAATAGTACATATTGTGTAAAATAAACTAATCAAATTAGAATTAGAATTACTTGTAGTAGTAATAATAATAATAATAATAATAATAATAAATGTAATAGTACATATTGTGTAAAATAAACTAATCATAAATTATAATTACTTATGGTAATAATATTAATAATAAATGTAATAGTACATATTGTGTAAAATAAACTAATAAATTAGAATTACTTGTAACAATAATAATAATAATAATAAATATTGTGTAAAATAAACTAAAATTACAATTAGAATTACTTGTGGTGGTAATAATATTATTAATAATAAAAAAATGTAATAGTAAACATTGTGTAAAAGACTAATAAATTATAATTAGAATTACTTGGTAATAATAACATTAATAATGTATTAGTACATATTGAGTAAAATATACTAATCAAATTATAATTAGAATTACTTGTGGTGGTAATAATAATAATAACATTTATAATAAATGTAATAGTACATATTGTGTAAAACATTCAAATCAAATTAGAATTACTTGCGGCGGTGGTAATAATAATAATAATAATAATAATAATAATGATATATTCAACTGGAGGGGACTAACCAAATAGTGATTTTCAAAATATCACATCTGATTCGATCATAAATTCTATATCATGTAGTGTTTGTGATGTCACTTTAACATGTTATTGATGCTTGATGAACACGCCCACACTGGGCCTGTAACAGCAGCGCTCGCGCGGTTCACAATGTTATAATACCGCACGCCGCAGCGCTTTTGTTCTTTTATCTGCTTTAAACGTCTTAAATAACTGCACTAATACACGTATCGTACATCCCATTGACTACACGCACAATGACACATCCATTCATACAACTTATCAAACAGGAACCAGAATCAGTCATTGGAGTTGGTGCGTTTCGGATGGAGAGTTTCGGATAAGAGCCGTTTAAAGAATCATCAGAACACAGTCTACTATCATTCTGCCATCAAACCGCGTCAAATCATCATCATCTGTGGTGAACAAGCCGTGTAACCTACCCCGTTCATTTCAGTTCACTTTCTCTTCGAGCCTTATTGTTTTGAGGCGATGGTCCAGTCCGGTCCAGTGTTTTCTCCTCTACACTTCTGTCCTTCTAAACGGCGGGGAACGAGGACATTCAAAAACAGCTCCGTGTTCACGAAGGAAAAAAAAAACAAGAAACTTTCGAGCTGTTTTAATTAATGCTCCTCCATCCGAGCTAGTTTGTACAGTTTCACGCCGCCATGTTTGCACTTTCATCTCATTCACGAGAGGAAACCATGTGAGCATTTAAATAACCAATAATGTTTGGAAGTTGTGTTCAAATTGCCCAGAAGATGGGGCTGTTAGGCGGCTTACGCTTCCTGCTTTATTATTAGTTTAAAAAAATACAAAAAAATAAGACAATTATTTAGGTTGATTTAGTACTGCCTTCAATTATTAATCACTACATGGTATTACATTTTTATGTTTTATTTTTATATATAATATAATATACAGTATATATATATATATATATATACACACACACACACACACAGTAGACCTATATCACAAATCTATATATAATCTATCATAATCTATCATATTGTATAATTATAGGCTATATCACAATATATAATATAATACAGTAAATCATAAATCTGTATATAATATCTCTCTCTATTTATCTAACTATTGTTCATTTTATCTATCTATCTATATGTCTATCTGTCTGTCTATCTATCTCTATCATAATATATTGTATAATAATATATCACAATATATAATATACAGTAAATCATAAATATGTATATAATATCTCTATTTATCTAACTATTGTTCATTCTTTCTATCTATCTATCTGTCTATCTATCTATCTATCTATTTATCGTAGACGCATTGCAAAACAACAATAAATTTAACAATAATATAATAAATAAAATAATAAATAAAACATAAAATTTGCTTTTTAAATAATTTATAAAATATTTATATTTGAAAATTTCTAAAGGTTCTCAGTGCCAATGTTTTATAGAAATGTTTTGTTTCACATGCCAACATGAGTATACTGTGTCCATATAGCACATACATATTTAATAGTTTACAAAAATGAGTTGACTTTTTAGTTTTTGCAAGTTTATGGTGCTTTAATTAAGGAAAGTATTGTAAAATACAACGATTTGTTTAATGATGTTCTCATTTTGTGGATTTATTTGTTTTAAATAATTAATAAATTTAAAACATTTTTCATCTGATATATTGGGTGTTTTCAACCTCTGTCAAACAGCATAGGTCAGTCGCTGCCTTTGACCTTACCAGTATGGCTTCAGCAATGTCATTTTGACGTGTCATTGGAGGAAAATTTTTTAACAGCGTCACTTCCTGAATATGAGTAAGGGAGTGGTCACGTGACATGGCTTCGGCGCTCTCCTTCTCCGACTACTTTTGATTTAAAAATATTATTAAAAATCTCGATTTTTATGGACGGGTTCTGAGACTTTGTGAAAGATGGTCGTATGTCGGCTCTCGATCGATGCGCGGCGGCGCGTCATACGCGGCGCGTGGGGAACATTTCTGGACACAAAATCGTCTGTTTTGTGGGCTGCAGCGTCACGTGACCGGCACGCGCCTCGGGAAAGATGGCGGCTGGCGGTTAGAAAACAAGCAGCGCAAGCAGCGGTGACATCCTTCACACCGCCGCGACGTTTGGGATCCATAGAAACCGAGTGGAGTACGTGTTTGACCTATTGGACATAAACTGTCAGATAGCGGGTTTGGTCTGTTTTCTGTTATAGTCACAATTTCGGCCGGTTTAGGGCCGCTATGTAAAGTAATATTGAGTTTTATTGCGTTTCGCTTGAAAGCTGAGGGAGTCTTGCGACTGGTTCACGCGCTAGGCAGCTAACCTGAGGCGAGCCGTTAGCGCACTTTTGACAAAGTCACTGACAGGAATTATTCGTTTAAATGTAATTTTTTGGTACGTATACTGTTGGTCAGGTTGTTTGGGATTTGTTTAAACCCGGTTATACCCTATTTAAAGAGCGTTTGGCTCATTTTTTGCTATTTAAAGTTGATTAAACGGTTCGTGAGGGGAAATTAGCTAGCAACCACCGTAAGCAAGTCTGATGAGCTTTTACACCACATGCTGCATATATTTGACGAATGAGACTTTTTTTGGTTTTGCTGTTAAAGGCGTATTTAGTTTGTGTTTAACCCGCGATCTGTTTGATGGGGAAGCATTTAAACGTCTCCGCTGAATATTTAGGACCAAAGAGCAGTACGTTTAGTGCACCGGGTGTCTAATGTTGTGTATTACAACCGTCAAAATTCTGCCACAGGTTATTGTTACTGCGTAATTTCAATGTTTTGAACATTTCAGAGATAGTTTTCTTTTGTTTCTAGTCTGGTTTATGAATGTGTAAGCTGGTTGACATTAACATCCAGCAGCAACGTCAGACCAGGAAGTCTAGTTGGAT
Organism: Elopichthys bambusa; assembly: GCA_037101425.1. Taxonomy (NCBI): domain Eukaryota; kingdom Metazoa; phylum Chordata; class Actinopteri; order Cypriniformes; family Xenocyprididae; genus Elopichthys; species Elopichthys bambusa. Next base: position 43,744,481 of record CM074433.1, read on the forward strand.
CAGTTTTGGCAAACACGTGTGAAGCTGGATGTTGTGGTGAGCCGTTAGCAGCATTAGTTTAGTATGTTTTTGCCCTTATGAATTCATTTCTTGACCAATTAGTGTCATTTGGATTTATATAATATATAGTGTTCAGTCGCAAAGGTCTAACATTAAAAACATCCAAATATATTCTTTCTTTATCTTGATAATGTGATGGGAAAGATGTGATCTTTAGGTTGGGTGTATGTCATTGTCTTTATGAAATATCTGTGTAGTTTAAGAGGACATCGAATTATGTTTGATGTTAGAAGATTAAGTGGGATGTTTTGTAAAGCAGATTCTCTTTTGTAATAATTCTAACTATTTCTTGCTCTCTTTTAGACAATGGATCCTGGACAAGATTTGCTTCTGGCTGCTCTAAGTGAAAGTGGAATCTGCCCTAATGATCTGTTTGACGTTGATCCTCAGGATACACTTCCACTCCCTGCTTCACAACAGGTAATTTAAAACAAATACATGCAACATGATATACCCATTTTCATGCAGTTATTTTTATTTTTTATTCAGGTTATTTATTTATTTTTCTTGACTCAAAACTATATACTGTATTAACACAGTTTTTACAAATCGTTTTGGTTATGATATCGATTTATTTGGCAGGTACAGTGGTATTATGGTACAGTACATGTCAATTTTTCTTAAGGAAAAAAGCTGTGAGCTATTAAGAGAAGCTTGTTAGTAGTTATATTTTATATATTACTATAATATTAAATGCTAAAATTAACAACAGAGTAACTTTTTAAATTGCTGTTGATTTTTGGATATAATCAACACTAACAACAAAACTGAGTTGTATACAAACATTTAAATTCCATATAAGGCAACTATAAGGTTTCTGTCAACATATTTTTTGATGTTTTTGTGCTTTAACTAGTAATAAAGAGGAAGAGATGATGCGTTCACATGCCGAGGCGGCAACAGCGATCTGTCACGCAACATTAAAGAGCGTCAAAATGATATTTATTGTTTAAATTTTGCAGTAAAATTGACAGAATTTAAAAGCTGAGACTTTTTCATATCAAATGTAACAAAGCACCAAGTTTATTGAGATTATTGGATGGGATGCATGCTACAAATTCTATTTAATGAAGTTTTGTTCATGCATAAACCGAAAAAGGTTTATATTACTTCAAATGCATTAAAATGAAGATTGATTAAAAGAGTAATCGATATTGTCAACACAGCCTTACTCAAAACAAAACTGAATTTAAAAGCAATCTTTCTCAAAGTAGCACATTTGATGATCGTCATGAGTTCTTCTTTTTCGTTTCCTTTTCAGTCAGTCTCATTAAATGCACTTGACATCGGTCTCAGTAATGAAGCTTCTGGAATTGTCAGAATTGAACCTGCAGTTCCACCTACTCCTACAGTCACAATCAGGGTAAGTGTTGCACGTAGCGTCACTGTATTTATAGACTTTTGACTAATGTTGTACAGTCTGGTCCAGCTTATTCTGTCCAAGAGCTTCCCACTTTGGCAGAAAGACCGGTATGTTATTAGGCAACTAACCAGAACAAGTTTTTGTTCTCAGGTGCTGTTTAGGATCAGGTGTATCTGTATCCGAGATAAAAAAAAAATCAAATAATAAAAAAAATCTTTAAGTCCGAAAATAAAGCAGAATATCAAGTTCTGCTCATGTACACTTCTGGAAGTTGCATCAAGCCATTCAATCCGAATGGAACTAGTGATTTCTTGCCGTTTATCTGTGCAATATAATGCAGACTGTGAGTGAGCAAACTGTGGGCGGTCTGTCTGAGGCTACTGGTTGTGTAACATGTTTAAATTAGGGCTGTCAAGCGATTAAAATTTAATCTAATTAATTACATGATGTGGCTGTTTAATTAGTCTAATTAATCGCACATTAATTTTGGCTGAGAAATTACTCCCAAAAGATAATTTGAAGTCATTTTTGTAAAGCATTAAATAGACATTACAAAAAATAGCTTCAGAAAGAAAAGGGATCGGAATCTTCCTCATGGTCAGCCTGGATCGGCCGATCAGTCTCACTTCTTACCGATTCCGAGTCGATCCGTTTTGATACGGCACAGGCAATAACGTCTCGCTCTCTTCTTTCCGACGGTGAAGTGACACACACCCGCGCAGTCGCCTCCTCTCTCTCACTCGTCTCATTCGCTCTGGTTAAATAGTGCTTGTATTACGCATAATTTTAGTAATTCCCGCAGGTTTCACGCTCACACCAAAAGCGCGTGCACCACTGATCTATATTAGTGGAGCGGACAAGCCACGCTCAGACAGAAGTCAAACAGTCACAACAAGTACTAAAATGAGTGGCTTACTGCGCTTAAATGGTAAAATACATACAAAATTATGTCAAAATGCCTGTTTTGGTGATTATTCAGATAAACACAGTTGGTTTTGGATCGTTATAGTTGAGAAAGAGAGTGCCTGTTGTGTAACAGTATTGTGTCCGTTCATAAAGGGACAGCAGTCCAATAATTCTGCTGCTGTCTGTCATGTTAATCAAAGAACAAAAGACAAAGAAAATCACTTTCTGTTCTTGACTGAATACATTTTATAATTTTAATGGTAAGAATGAATCTGTATTTAATATTTACAATAAAGACTACAGAAATTAAGGTAACCAATGTAAAATAACACTGGATGTGTTCATTTACATTTGATTACTTTAATTTCCTGTAGTATTTCTTACCTGAATAAAACCCTACTTAACCTGAAAAACTTTAGTTTCATAACTCTCTTTATTCTATTGTATTTACTTGTGCTGTTGTTTGCAATTTTTTATTTTTTTTTATTTTTTATGAAAATAAAACTTTGCTTTGAAGAAAAGTATATTAACAAAAAAAATCGTAATTGGCTAAGAAAATTGCAATCGGTGCATCTCTAGAAAGAAATATTTTATTTGATTCAACTTTTGGACCATGAGGTTGAGTAAAGGATGACTGAATTTTCATTTTTTGGGTGAACTATACCTTAATTTCAAATTTTCATGTTCATTAAAAAAAAATTTTTTTTTTTTATTTGAAATTGACTCTAAATAAGAAACTAAAACTGCCAGTAGGTGGCGGTAAATGTCTTGATGATTAAGTCGTTCATTCATTCGATTCAAACGGCTGATTCATTCAGGAGTGAAGTAAATGGTTCTCTTCAGGCCTGTTGGACTTGAAGTGGCGCTGACTGATGACATGTATGACTTCAAAATAGTAAGGTACAGCGAGAGCGAATAGAGAGGAGAGTGCTATGTATGTTTTTGAATCGTTCTGGCTGTACTTTGAAGTCATACGCAGATTAGAGACGCACCGATTGCAATTTTCTTGGCCGATTTCTGATTTTTTTTTTTGTTTTTTTGTTAGTGTGATCTGCCGATTCCGATTTTCTTTCTAAGAACTATAATACACAAATCGACTTTTCTTCAACGCAAAGTTTTATTTTCATAAAAAAACAAGTAAAAAGTCAGTAATAAAATAAGAACGAATAAAAAAAATTTGCAAACAGCACAAATAAATGCAACAGAATAAAGAGAGCTATGAAACTAAAGTTTTTCAGGTTAAGTAGGTTTTTATTCAGGTAAGAAATACAGAAATTAAAGTAATCAAATGTAAACTAACACATCCAGTGTTATTTAACATTGGTTACCTTATTTTCTGTGTTTATTGCAAATATTAAATACAGATTTATTCTTACCATTAAAGTTATAAAACGTATTCAGTCAAGAGCAGAAAGTGATTTTTGTCTTGTTCTTTAAATAACATGACAGACAGCAGCAGGAATATTGGACTGCTGTCCCTTTAAGAGTTTATGAACGGACCCAATACTGTTACACAACATGCGTTCTCTTTCTTAGCTATTTAATGATCCAAAACTGACTGTGTTTATCTGAATAATCCAATAAGCCAAGACGAGCATTTTGACATAATTTTATATGAATTTGACCATTTAAGCGCAGTAAGCCACTCATTTTAGTACTTGTTGTGACTGTTTGACTTCTGTCTCTGTTTGAGACTGAGCGTGGCTTGTCCGCTCCACTAATATAGATCAGTGGTGTGCGCACTTTTGGTGTGAGCGTGAAACCTGCGGGAATTACTAAAATTATACGCAATACAAGCACTATTTTTACCCGGAGCGAATGAGACGAGTGAGAAAGAGAGGAGGCGCCCGCGTGGGTGTGTGTCACTTTGCCGTCGGACAGTAGAGGGCGAGAACGCGCAGCTGACGTTATTGCCTGTGCCACTGGTAACAAAACAGATCTGCTTGGAATCGGTAAGAAGTGAGACTGATCATAAGTACAATCGGCCGATTTCAATCCCTGGCCGATCGATCATCATTTATGGTCCAATAAGTGTTTTACGAATGGTCCGCTGAATCATTGATTTCACTCGGTTCGTTCAAAACGCGGATTCAGAAATGAAACACTGCAGTGCATTCCGCCGAGAAGAACAGTACTGCTTTGTCTTTAAATTTTCATTGGCAATGTAACAAAAAATGTAACAAAATTGTGTCTAAAATAACACAATATTAACTTATTTACTGAACTTTTTTATAAGATCAGAATTGAATTTGCAGAATTGAGTAGTTTTAATATTTGACTGTAAAGCTCAGGATTACACATGCTGTATTAATCATATTCTGTGTCTTTGCAGGAGAAGCCTCAGCCCTCAACTACCACCTTCGTTTTAAATCAACTGAATCAGTTGCCATCACTGGGTACCATTGTAGTCACCAAACCATCAGCTGGGACCGCCTCCAGGCAGACCATCACAGTAACCAAAGTGGTACACACAACTTCGACAGCACAACGGAGCTCTGCGTCCTCTCCCACCGTGATCCCACCCATTAATGATCAGATCAGGTTGAAGGATCTCCTCAGAACCAGCAACCTGAAGACAAGCAGCCTTGGAGAGCTTATGAAGTTGAAGCCCCCACCTGACATAGCGCAGCCCGTTGCTACGGCAACAGCCACAGGCACAAGTGAGTGCTGGCAGACGTGCTGGACCTCGAGCAATCATAGATGTGGTTTTTTTTTTTTTTGCTTGTAAGGGTCTGTCGATGCAGCTGTCGGCTTTGTGGCACTTTACAGATCTAACGTGAGAGTGCCAGTTTTTAAGTGCTGCCTCCAGCTGTCAAAACAAGAAACCAACATCTCAAGTCACATTTGAAGGCGTTAAAGCTGTTAGGAAATGGGAGACATGTTTTTAGGTCCCTTTTGTTTCAAGAAAACGTTTTAAATCTAAGCCATGTACATGTTGCTGCTAAAGATTGTTGTTAGTGCTCTTCTTTGTGCTTCAAACCGAACAGCTATCTGTTAATATAATAATTTTTTTATGGTAACCTTTAGGGTGCACTTAAAAGTTTGATTGTTAAAGTTTTGAACATTGACTAAAACTCATTCCATAAAGAGACAGTGTGGATGCATTCATGCTGTGTTTTCTTAATGTCAATGCTCTTCCTTTCAGAAATTATTCTGGTCTCCACAAAGATGATGAGCAGATCAGGTATGGGTAGGGTTTTAACTGCAGTGCACTGAGTCTGTTTTCACAGGTGCATTCATGTTGTGGTGGGGCCGTATCAGTTCTGACAAACTGCTGTGGCTGTGTGAATATTTGTCTCAAATTTTTTGTCTGTTTTTCAGCGGAATTAAACAATGGCTTGAAAAAAGAAGTGTCCAGCAAAGATGTAGCAAGGATCTGGGTCAACGATGACATGAAAATGCGGAGCTTCTCACCTGTAAATGTACGTTTAATCATTTATTTTTTTTATGCTTATGTGTGATGAGGCATTTATTGAGGAGTTGAACTGTAAGTCTGATGTTACTGGATTTTTCTTTGCATTTATTTACTTGAATGTAGAAATTACCAGGAATGAAGGAGGAAGATGAACCAGAGGAAGAGGAAGAAGAGGAGCTGGGTCATGCAGAGACGTACGCCGAATACATGCCAATGAAACGTATGTATAATCGTGATCAGTATGCTTAATTAATAGATTGTATTAATATTGATTGTATCAAAATATTTTTTTTTATTTTATACATATCCGATAAATATCTGAAACGCTTCCAGTACTCATTTTCCGCTGAATAGATACATGATACCAGCTGCTCTTTCTTGCGCTCTCATCTCTCTGACAGCGAGTTAACACACAAACCCGCCACCCCGCGCTTACTCGTTTCATTTGCTCTGGATGAATATTGTTGGTGTAACGGGGCTTGAATTTCGGCATGGAATTGTGTGTTGCACATATTACTCATTCCCATAGATTGTGTGCTCCCACCCAAAGTGCGCTTGTATAAAGCCGTCTCTCAGTACTAAATTGAGTTCTTTTTCACTGCTTATTGAGCTTAAACAGTCAAATACACACAAAATAATGTCAAAATGCCGGTTTTGGCAAGTATTCATGTGAACACATTGAGTTATGTTTTCAATGAACTTAAATAGTTGAGAAAGAAAACGCATGTGTAACAGTATAATGGATCTTTGCGTCAGGTCTTAAAGTGACAGTAGCCTAATATACCTGCTGCCAAATTGAGATAATATGAAAAATATCTATATGGCAGTTTTTCCTCATGGTATCGATGTGAAAATGGCTAATAACTTTGGAAAACCACTGGACACAGTGGCTGGTGAGCAAAAAAGTTAATGTCAAGCCCTGGTGCCAACAGATCCATTGTTTTTCTGGCAAATTTGTAAAGTTAATCTCGCATCTCGTTTCTCAGTAAGAATTGGACTGCGGCACCCTGATCCCGTGGTGGAGACCAGCTCCCTGTCCAGTGTCAACCCGCCAGATGTGTGGTACAGACTTTCCATTGCAGAGGAGACCATCGATAGAGGATGGTTATCTGCCCTCCAGCTTGAGGCCATCACGTATGCTTCTCAGGTTTGGGCCTCTTTACATGTTGTAACCTTTAAAATGTATTAGCATTTAGGAAGCAAATTAGTTCATTTATGCAGGTCAAATCATAATTATGTCAAATTTTCACAAGTAGTTTACGGTTTTGTTTTTTGTACAGCAACATGAGACATTCCTACCAAATGGAGACCGAGCAGCCTACTTGATTGGAGATGGAGCTGGTGTTGGAAAGGGTAGAACCATTGCTGGAATCATATATGAAAATTATCTTCTTGGCAGGAAAAGGTCCCTCTGGTAATCGCTTGTTTTCTTTCCCCTTCAAACTGCTTTTTGGTGTGTAATTGTACTATTATTCATGCTTTTTTTTTTTCACCACTGGTCTGTGCAGGTTTAGTGTCTCAAATGACTTGAAATATGATGCAGAGAGGGACTTGAGAGACATCGGAGCAAAGAACATTCAGGTCCATTCGCTAAACAAGGTACATGAAGTGCTTCTTAGACAACATATGAGATGTTTGTGTATTTCGTGTAGTACATCAATTCTTTCCACACGTCTCTCTTTCAGTTCAAATACGGAAAGATCTCATCGAAACACAATGGGAGTGTGAAAAAAGGTGTGATCTTTGCCACATACTCGTCTCTGATTGGGGAGAGCCAGTCTGGGGGAAAATACAAGACGAGATTCAAACAGTTACTGCACTGGTGTGGAGATGACTTTGATGGTGTTGTATCCTTTCATGTTACAAGGAAGAGGGGTTGTTGTGATGCCCAAATGTCAGTAGTCGATAAATTCACGGTTCTCAGTGCCATAATTTTTGTACTACATCAATCTGACATCCCTAGAAAAACATTAAATGCTCTAGACCAGAAAAACAAGCGAGTTTCATTGCATATTGACTGAACCACAGTGAAGCATTTCACATGGTGTGATTGTATTCAGCTGTCTGGTAACTATGGTGACTGATTCCCTTGACTGATCGTCTCAGATCATCTTTGATGAGTGTCACAAAGCCAAAAATGTTTGCCCTATTGGGTCATCCAAGCCCACAAAGACTGGGTTGGCAGTTTTAGAGCTACAGAACAAGCTGCCAAAAGCCCGAGTTGTGTACGCAAGTGCTACAGGTATGTGACTGTGGATGTTGTGTTTTTAAATTTTATGGAGGAACACTAAGCAGTGCATTTATTTCCATTTTGCTATATATATACATCTGTTGTATGATTTTTGTGTAGGAGCATCCGAACCCCGCAATATGGCCTACATGAATCGCCTTGGGATCTGGGGAGAAGGAACTCCGTTTAAGGAATTTACAAATTTTATCCAAGCTGTTGAGAGAAGGTGAGTTTATCAGATCAGAGAGTTTGTGTCCATGACCTTTCTTTTTATTATCAGCCTGCATTCTCTCAATGTTGAATGCAACCCTTCTTTGGTTGGTTTATTTTAGAGGTGTCGGTGCCATGGAGATTGTTGCCATGGATATGAAGCTGAGAGGAATGTACATCGCTCGACAGCTGAGCTTCACAGGCGTGACGTTTAAAATCGAAGAAGTTCCTTTGACGCAGAGCTACATCAAGATGTACAACAAATCAGTCCGCTTGGTGGGTAAAATAGCAGCTAAAACCAAAGTATTATTATAATGATGCATAACTTTATTAATGGCAGAAGCCAGAAACATTTAGGGTGTGTTTACACTTGTTCAGTTCTTTTGGTTCAGACCAAAAAAGATAATGATACATTTAGTTCTGGTTCGCTTAGCGTTCACACTGTCATTTTTAACACCAAACCTAAAGATTTTGGCATATTTTGAGATGGAACTTACCGAACATCCAAAACAATGTAGTGTGTGCCAAAAACCAGATATGTTTGAGCTTTCTGTTCTTTTTAAGGGCCTTTCACACTGCGCGTCATTTAAGCATCGCGAATGATGCTCTTGAATTGAAACAATGGATCCCTATGTAGCTATTCACACCGGGCGCTATCAATCACAGCGTGACAAAGCAAGATTTTTTTTATTTTTTCGACCAATGTGTCGATCACATACCTGGAGCCGCTGCTGTTGCACAAAAAGGTGAGATAGGTATTCCGGAGAAGAAAATGGATGTTGAGTTCTTTTAACCATTGGTGGCTGAGAACAGATTTTTCTCACGTTCTTTGTACAGAATATAATTTCTATTAATTTTCCACTGAAATATGCAATCTGAAGAGCTTGAAATGGTGCACTGTTTTCTTCCGTGCGTGTCTATGAGTCAGGGAGCTCATTCGCATTAGAGCTGTCAATCATATTATGTGATCATAACTCCTGCCCTTCCAAATGAAGACGTTGTGTTAATTTCCTCATTCTGAGTTCTGCACATAAATAAGTGAGAGAAAAGTTTCTAGAGATGAAACATGAAGCCAGATAAATATGATTACGACGATATATGTTCTGTATGTGTTTTTCATGTGGCTTGGGGTATTTTTATAATGATAAAGAATGAGAAATGCTTAGCAGTTACAGCATCTAGTTTGTTATAAAACACTACAAATGATGCACTTCTGCCCACTTTAGATCTCAGTCGGGAGTTATTACAAGCACTCAATGATGGTTTAAAGTGAGGTTTGAGTAAAAACTTGGTAATAATCTAATAAGGCTAATTGTATCTTGTCTAATACACCTGTTATCCAGCTGCAATATTTTATGATGTACTTGCTCAAAAGAATTCTCATAAGATCTTGTAAACATTATAGTTTGTGTTTCTGGCTTAATAGCAAACTTTATTTATCTTGATTTTCTGTTATATGTTGTGTAGCAGATGAGGTTAAAGCCAAATGGGAAAACCTATACATACATACATGCATACATGAGGGAAAAAATTTATTTTCGGTCAGCGCCACCTATCGTGCAGGCGTAAATTAGTTGACGGCGATCAATCATTTAGAAATATGAAGCTCTGTTTGTCAGCGCTTCGCTTTATCTAATCACGTACAGTGTGAAAGGGCCTTTAGGGTCATATGTTGTGACATCACACCCTGTTTTTGGTTGGTTTAGATGTCTTTGCTCCGTGTTGCATTCATATCTCTGTCGAACCATGCCAGAGTTCGTTTGGAAGCAGACCAAAGTTCGGATGGCACACATATACTGCACTAACAGTTGGAGTTTGGGTTCCTTGCTGCTGTCGCCTTTGGCTTGCTTAGTTGGGGACACTTGACAATTGACATTTGATATTCAACAGTGCTTTGATCTGCCTGCATTGACACTATTCTTTAAGAGCTGCTGTGCAGCCAAAATGATATACCAGTTATCAATGTAAAGCTGCTTTGACACAATCTACATTGTAAAAAGCGCTATATAAATAAAGGTGACTTGACTTGACTTGACTAACAGAGCAGTCGCACCAGAGTTCGTTTTAATTGAATCAAACCTGCTAAGTGTGAACACACCCTAAATAACCAAACTCTTTTATTTTGAAAATGTGCAGTGGGTCAGCGCAAGAGAGAAGTTCCAGCAAGCTGCCAACTTGATGGATGCAGAACAACGAATGAAAAAGTCCATGTGGGGTCAGTTCTGGTCAGCTCATCAGAGGTTCTTCAAGTACCTGTGCATTGCCTCTAAGGTCCGAAGAGTGGTGCAGCTGGCCCGAGAGGAGGTTAAAAATGGAAAGGTTAGACTAGGTGTTCGTTTGTTACAAGAGCTTTCAGAGAGAAAGACTTGCAGTGACTTTAGTTGTGCTGACCTCTTAACATTCTCTGTAGTGTGTGGTGATTGGTCTTCAATCAACTGGAGAAGCTCGAACCCTTGAGGCCTTGGAGGAGGGAGGAGGCGAGCTCAATGACTTTGTCTCCACTGCAAAGTGAGTGTAATCATTTTTCAGCAGATTTTTTCATTTTAAGTGTAATAATTCCTTTATAATTGCCTTAGTCTGTAACGGATAAAAATGGACACAGTGGTTTTGAATGATGTTTTTTCAACTGAAAATATTTGTGCATGATCCTTTAAAGGGGTGTCCTACAGTCCCTGGTGGAGAAGCATTTTCCTGCACCAGACAGACAAAAACTCTTCAGTCTTTTAGGCATCGACCTGAGTGCAAAGAAAACGCCTTCACCTTCAGAAACCACCACTGAGCAGAAAGGCAAAAAGCGGAAAGGTACTAGCTCATGCATACATTACAACCACAATAGAGATGCCCTGTTATATTTAGCAATGGTTTCTACCCTGAAAATATGAGCATATCTCAATGTTGGAGGAAGTAAAACCACTCTTGGGCTTTTAGATTACTCAAATTGAAAATGAAGGTTAGGAATGGTTTTGCTCTGACCATTGGTGACTCATGTTTGCAGGTCCTGAAACTAAGAAGCAAGTGAAGAAGGCTCGTAAATCTGGTGGTCTGTCTGGCTCCAGCTCAGACGAGAGCAACTCTGATTCGGACAAAGATGCAGAAAGCGATGACAGCTTCAAGTCGGTCAGCTCAGGGGAGGAGGATGAAGATGACTTCAACCCGTTTAAGGATGATTCCAGTGAGGATGAGGAAGATGGTGAGAATTTGTAAACATGTTGCACCCAAGATTATATAATCGTGACATTTATTTATATATAGCACTTTGTGCAATGGGGATTTTCAAAGCAGCTTCACATTAATAAACAGGAAAATAAGTGCTAATACTGTAAAAGAATACTGTCATTATTCAGCTCAAGTCAGTTCAGTGTTGATTCTGTTTAATAAGGGCCTTTTTACATCTGGTCACTTCATGTGGTTTCTCTGATTGGATAACTATCCGATTGTAAAAAAAGACAAGGTGTAAATGCCCTCTAAAATGCTTTTCAAGATGGATTTAAATCCGATCACTCGTCCAGTTTCGTCTGGAATGTGTCTCAGACCACATGATTAAGACTAAATGCATCTGGTTGTTGAAACCATGTATGTAAATTTTTGTAAATAAACATGTGAGAGCATATTATAGGCTATATGACACGTTATAGCCAGATATGACAGCGCTTCTGTAACATGCATTGCCCTTAGCTGAGTATCTCTTCAGCAAAACTTTCGCAAATGAACCTGAAAGCAAGTTACGATCATCTTCATTAAAAGTAGTGAGGCTAAATGATCTTACCAGAGTCTTTGTATATAATAAATAAAATGCACCTCATATCAGTAGCTTTCATTGACGTTAAATTTGCATATAGCATGGGAATTGAATATTGGATTTATATTCGTTTTGCGGAGATATATTTGTGCCAAGTGTAAATGGAACCATTTTAACATCCGATAGCTATCCGATCAGTAAAAAATGCATGAAGTGACCAGGTGTAAAGTGTTGTCAGTGTTGCAATGTTCATCAATTATGAAATTAATTCAATTCAGCAATGAGCAGCTCTACAGAAGGGTTATAGTGTCAATATATAGCTCAATTCGGTTCAATGTTGATACCACATCAGAAATATTCAAATGCTGCCTATTCTTTGAAACTTAGATCCGTGGCTCATCAGAAAAGACTCTAAAAAGAGTAAAGACAAGAGGAACAAGAAGAAGAAAAAGAGCATTGATCCAGACTCTATTCAAAGTGCCTTGTTAGCCTCCGGGCTTGGGACAACCAGACCCACTTTTACAACCCCCACCATCAAACCTTCAAACAACACGGTTACTGTAGGTAAGTGACCAGTGAGCTCTTCACAAAGTTTAGACCAAGTTGTGAGAGAAACCTCAATAATTAAGAATGTCATTGTCCAATGAATATTAGTATTAAAAAACATACCAAACAATTGTATTGAAGCCAAAAGTGAGCCAGAGGAGAGCAGTTGTGTGACCAGTCAGGATGCTGTTGAGGATGCCCAACGGATGAAGAGGGACCTGCTGGATCGACTGGAGCAGCTGGCAGAGGATCTACCACCAAACACACTTGATGAACTCATCGATGAGCTGGGAGGCCCTGATAACGTCGCAGAGGTTGGTCTGTTTGTAGAGTGTTTTTGTGTCAGCCACACTGTATTTAAAAGAGCAATGCCATTTTTAAACGTGTGCAACTTATGCAATGCAGATGACTGGCCGCAAAGGCAGGGTAGTCAGCAACGATGATGGCAGCATTTCCTACGAGTCTCGATCAGAACTTGACGTCCCAGTTGAAATCCTAAACCTCACGGAGAAGCAAAGGTTCATGGATGGAGATAAGGTATGCTGCTTTGATTTCACACACATCTGTGTAATGTTTTGATATTTTATAAACAACATCTAAACGGTTCTGTGTTCACCTTGATAGAACATTGCAATTATCTCAGAGGCTGCCAGCTCTGGTATTTCTCTTCAAGCCGACCGCAGAGTGAAGAACCAGAGGAGAAGGGTACACATGACGTTAGAGCTGCCTTGGAGTGCTGATAGAGCTATTCAGCAGTTTGGTGGGTATTATATAAATAAATGCACATTTGTCAGTCATACATAAATGACAGGGGTAAGATTTCTGTAGTAGTACTAATAATAACTTAAAGGGTTAGTTCACGCAAAAATGAATATTCTTTCATGGATTCCTCATGTCATTTAAAATCCATAAGCTTTGTCTTTCCATTGACAGCCTACGCAACTACCACTTTCAAGCCCCAGAAAGGTACTAAAGACATCATTAGTTATCCATGTGACTCCAGTGGTTTAAAGTGAAGTGACGCAAGTGCTTTGTTTGCGCAAAAAAAAAGACAATTATATTGAATATTGGATTTATATTCGTTTTGTGGAGATATATTTGTGCCAATTTTAACATCCAATAGCTGTCCGATCAGTAAAAAATGCATGAAGTGACCAGGTGTAAACAGGCCCTATGTGTCAGTGTTAATATAAATATTAAACGCGTTCACGAGAGCACCAGGATGCATGCGTGTTGTTGATGCGAGACCAGACATTATTGCGTGAATTAATTTTTTTTTTTTTTTTTGCACAAACAACGCACTCTCTTCGCTTCATAAAATTGAAACCACTGGAGTCACAGATTACTTTAATGATGTCTTTACTACCTTTCTGGGGCTTGAAAGTGTTAGTTGTGTAGCTGTCAGTGGAGGGACAGAAAGCTCTCAGATTTCATTAAAAAGATTGTCGTTTGTGTTTTGAAGATGAACAAGTCTTGTGGGTTTGGAATAAAATGAGGATGAGTAATGAGTTTTAATTTTTGGGTGAACTAATCCTTTAATGTGTTTTAAATTCACAATAACCAGGTTTTTATATTTATCATAATTAAATCCAGTTTATTTCAATCTCGTTCGTTTTTAACTAACTAAATATTGCTTGTTCCACAGATGTCATATTTTAACCATGTTAATACTTTTTTAACTTAATACATTTTCCACAATAAATAGATTTATGCTGATCCTAAGCAATTTAAATAAATGTATTTAAAAAAAAAAAAAAAAAACGATTTAGATAAAATTTTTACCTGTTTCATTTATGCATTACTGACAAATATGCATCACACTGTTTATTAGTTTGTTAAAACTGTAAACCAAATAAATGGAAATTTTATATGCAATTCAAATAAGGCATAAATATATAAAATGGCAAATTTGTTTTTGAGCTTACAGTTCACTGACTCTTTGGTTTCATTGCAAACAGGTCGAACACACAGATCCAACCAGGTCACAGCACCTGAGTACGTGTTCCTCATCTCTGAACTTGCTGGAGAGCAACGATTCGCCTCTATTGTTGCCAAACGACTGGAGAGCCTGGTGAGTCACTCATGCACATTCTGCATGCTAATGGGGGTCCGTTTTAATTTTGTAAGCCTAATTGTTTGTCTCTCTCAAATAGGGTGCTTTAACACACGGAGACAGAAGGGCCACAGAGACGAGAGATCTCAGCCGATTTAACTTTGACAACAAAGTAAGATTGGATTACATGCACTGTCAGTATTAAATAAGGCTGTTGCTAGACTTATTCACTGATGTCTTTTCACATCCACAGTATGGCAGAAATGCTCTGGAAATAGTCATGAAGTCTATTGTCAGTCTGGACTCTCCTTTAGTGTCTCCACCTGCTGACTTCGATGGGGATTTCTTTAAAGGTACAGTTGAATGTCTTAACAATAGGAAAGTCATTGGAAACCCATCAAATTTAACTTTATTTTAATACCTTACATATTCTTTTTCAGAAATCCGCAATGGTTTAATCGGAGTGGGGCTGATAAATGTGGAGGATAGATCTGGTGTTCTCTCACTAGACAAAGGTGAGAGATTTTTCTAAAGCGTCAATTTCATCCTTTTTTTTTTTCTTTTTTTTCTCAGAAAATGTTGAATGTTTCAAGACCCAGTAAAACAATGTCTTCATTTTCTCATGTCTCACACCTTTTTTTCTTTTTATAGACTACAACAACATTGGGAAGTTCTTGAACAGGATTCTTGGTATGGAGGTCCAGCAGCAAAATGCGCTCTTTCAGTATTTCTCTGACACTTTGAGCGCTGTCATTCAGAACGCCAAAAAGACTGGAAGATATGACATGGGAATTTTAGGTAAGAAGGGTTTTTTAAACATGACTTTCTTTTGGGTGTCAGTGAATTTGTTTATATAATTTGTTTATATATATTTTGAAGCTGGGAAGTTCTATTGGAAAGTAATCTCAAAGCTAACAGACTAAAATTGTTCTAGGAACTCAGTTCTAGGAACTAGCCACTAGGATAGTTCCCAAAAAACTAAGAGCTAAGTACTTTAACAACTTTGAACAACTTTTAAACCGCTTTTTAAAAATGCCGGGTGCTGGTGTTTGATGTCCAAACAATGTACACTTGTGTTACTGGAAGTTCCTATAGTGCTGGTTTAGACCTACTCTGAAGTATGAGCTAATTTAGTTCCCCCAAAAGGAGTTCCTAGAGCTAAAATCGTTCCTAGTTCCTGTGGTGCGAACACTTCAGAAAGCGGTACTTCCACTAATAAAACCAATGGAAAAAGTTCCTCTGGTGCGAAAGCCCCTATAGATTTTAGTGTGATCTTAAAATGTAGTTAACAACATTTTTAGACTTGAGGATTAGTTGTTTTTATTTCCTTTTTCAGTTTGAATGTTTTGGGGGTTTTTCTTGCAGATTTGGGCTCTGGAGATGAGAAAGTAAAGAAAGTTGATGTAAAGAAATTCTTGACACCAGGATATTCCACTTCAGGGCATGTGGAGCTCTATACAGTACGTTTATATCCATACTAAGAACCTGAAATAGATACACCTTTATGATGCCATTATTAGTTTTTGTTTATGACATATGTGTCTGTTTAATTGGATAATGTGTTTGTGTCTTCAGGTGAGTGTGGAGCGGGGAATGTCATGGGAGGATGCCACCCACGTCTGGGCCGACCAGAATGGACCAGATGATGGTTTTTACGTCCAGGTGAGGCCTTTTTCCCCCCTCTTTTTCTTTATACACCCCCTGTCAATTCACTTAACTACTGAACCTAATCATTTTCTGTTTCATCTTAAGGTGCGGAATAACAAGAAAATTGCCATCCTTATAAAGGAGGTCAATCCCAGAAAGAGACTCTTTATGGTGTACAGACCAAATATAGGAAAACAAGTTAAACTGGAGACTTACGCAGACCTCAAGAAGAGAAGTAAAAAGGTATTACATTACTGCTGCTTATAAGATGCAATTTTATTGCTTTCTTAATGTTTTTGTTTTAGCATCAGGATCAAATTATAACTTTACCAGCCATGAGTATATTTTTAATCAGCTGTTTATATACAAACTGTATACAATATGAATTTTGCTTTAGCTTGGTTAATATTTTTATCGAGAAACCGCACTTGTTGTGTCATTTGAAGCAGCTTATTTTAGCAGCTTCTCAAGTTGAAACGGCACCTTAACGTGGCGAAGAAGCCACCCCACAAAAATATCCCAAAATCAAAGTGTGCTTTCCTGTCTGCTGCTTTGGGATGCAGTTGCTTAAGACATCTTGTAAAACTATGCCATTCTCACACAGCACATTGGGACAATTATAGCCTCCTCTAAGGCAGCCATGATCAAATCTTAAATATGATCTTCAGATGTTTTACACCAGCATTGCAGTCACCACATGAAGTTCAGGCTTCCTAGTTTAAACCCAGTGCTGCCAATTTAGCGATTTTTGTCGCTAGATTTAGCGACTTACCCGCCACTTTTGAGTTTTTTTTCAAAAGCCTAGAAACAAATCTAGCAACTTCTTGGACAAACCTTATCTAGATTCCATGACTCGCCCATTTATTTAATTCATATAGATCAGTGGACTCGCCTGTATGACATCATCTAGCGACATTTGGCGACCATTTTTAGCTACTTTCGGCAGCACTGTTTAAACCACAAATCAAAAGTTTGTCTCATTTGGCAAGTTAATTTTAGACCCTATCAGCACCCTGCAGATTATTTCATATAATTTTTTTCATCTCAAAATAGGTCCTCTCTGATGATGCCAAGCAGCACTGGATTGATCAGTACAACTCCTCGGCCGAGGTCTGCTCGCACGCGTATTGGTAAGTGCTTCTTTTAAGTCACTTCAGAAATGAAAATCCAAAAGAATCGTGCAGTTTCACTTCATTTGTGAATCTCATCAGGTCAGGTTAAGTTTGGAAATGTTGTCACGAGTAACACTTTTCTTTTTGACAGGCGAGGGAACTGTAAGAAGGTGTCAGTGGGGCTACAGTGTGAGATCGGGCTGCGGTGCAGGACATACTATGTCCTCTGTGGCTCCGTCCTCAGCGTGTGGACCAAAGTGGAGGGCGTACTGGCTTCAGTCAGCGGATCCAATGTGAAGATGCAGATTGTACGTTTGAGAACAGAGGATGGGCAGAGAATTGTGGGTAAGTTGTCAAATAGATGCGTTTGTCCTTTTTTATATATTAGGGGTGTTACGAGACAGCTCACGAGAACGAGATGAGATTTTTACACAATATTTTTAAGAAATCCTTTATGACGAAAACATGATTAGAAAAATAGTCCGCAGGTGCATTTGAAATGTTTTAACTAATCTTGTAATGAATGTAATTTCGGTTCAGTATGAATTATCATATGCAGTAAAAAAACCAATACTCAAGCACTGTAAAAGGTTTTGCCACAAACTCAACTGACTGGCTTCTCTCCTGTATGAGTCTCTCAGACTTTATTGTACATGATTTATGAGCTTCTACAACTTTTGAACTCCTAACTGAACTCCTTTCCACAAATTGATTAAAGAAATAAAAACGGTATTAAAACATGAATAAGTTTTCTCTTACTACTTAAGTGCAAACAATAAGTGCAACTATAATCAAAGTACTCTCTCAGCATGATACGGAGTTGAGAGATGGTTACAACTACACAGCCCAGCCTAAGATAGCTTTCATATTGGGAGATATTTGCATGCATCAGGGAGCCGCTTTCAAAATGTGGGGTATTGAAATTGCGTTTGAATGCGCACTCGTGTTTTACTTTGTGCTTTTGCGCGTACTCTGTGAATTGGGAGCTGCGGTGCTGAGTGCACATTCTACGAGATGTCGGATGCTTAGGCTCTGTTGTGCAACGAATCCTCCGCCACTGTCTTTTCAGTCATCTTGTCACTTTCACTCGTCACGTGATCAGTGCACTCTGATTCCTGCTGCACTATATACGACTCTGCAGCTCGTGTTGCTGGATGGGACTGAAGTGACCGTTATCCAACTGAATTAAATGGTTTTTATTTCTATAAAAAGCAAAACAGTGGAGGCGTAATGTAAATGTAGCTGTGGCATATTCTATCCTAATTTCACCCTTACACTCCGTCATGGCAATATCACGAGACCGCTTTTCATCTCGACAAGAAATCTTGTCACATTTTAGTCACACCCCTAGTGTATATATAAATATATTGCATATACAGGTCACTGAGTCAGCCCAGTTTTTAAATGTGAATCTTTCATGATGTAACTGACAATTAGCAAAGTAACATCACAGGTGGAGAAAAATTACACTAGCATTCAAAGGTTTAGGGTCATAAACGCTTTTTATTTAAAAGAAATTAATATTGTTATTCTGCAAGGATGCATTTAATTGATCAAAAGTTACAGTAAATACTTTTAACAAAAATATGAAGCAGCACAACTGTTTTTCAACATTGATAAATGTTTCTTGAGCTGCAAATCAGCATATTAGAATGATCTCTGAAGGATCATGTGACACTGAATACATTTGTGGTTATAAAAAAATAATCAAAACAACATGAGTATGATTTCAACTCATTTTCTCTTTTCCTGCTCAGGTCTGATCATTCCCGCCAACTGCGTGTCGCCCCTGATGAACATCCTGTCATCATCAGATCAGTCTCAGCAGCTGGCTGTGCAGCAGCAGCAAATGTGGCAGCAACTTCATCCGCAGAGCATCAGCCACACCGTCAACACATAGCGTGACAAACGCGCCCCTCACTTTAGGGCAGATGTGGCATCGTAAGCCAGCCAGCCACCCTTTCTCCTCCGGCACACTGTGAGGAAGACAGTGCTTGTGTCGTATTTAACATTTCAGGGTTTGTGTCCAAAGAGGACTCATTGCCAAAGGAGCTTGCTGGACTACAGAATCAGAGCTCTGCGCGTCAGGAAACCGCACTGAGAAGGGGGCGAAACTGGACGATATTTGGTCAGACTGTTTCCTTTTCACAACATCCAGTCGGCTAAATCATCGCCTGTGCTTTCCATCGACACACGTGGCTCTGTGAAGTCACATACACTACTATGTACACAGGACAGCGCTCAGGGGTTACTCTCAATCGAGTTTTCTTTTTCCATTCTTTTTTTTTTTTTCTTCATTTTAAACGCACAGCCTCCGTCTGTCCCCACCTTTAGCCTTGTGACCCAGCATGTCTTGGGCATGACGCCGCTTGTTTACCACTCAATACAGTCCCTGATTTGAAAGCAGGAACACTCTGGCTCACCGACAGGTGTAAGCGGTGTAAACCCAACCCTGAAGACTTTATCAGAAATGTTGCATGATTTGACGAACCCTTTTGGATTTTGTTTAGTTTCTGGAAGCGTCTGAGAGGGTTGATGTTTTCGCTGCTTCCCGCTGTTGCAGTTCGAGTGTTTAATGTGATTGTAAACTGGAATGTCTTCTACAGAAGGCCACATCAATCAATGCTTTTGCTCAGTTTTTCTATATTTCTTGCTTTTAATAATTTGTTGTCACACGTGTTACTTGGGATAAAGAGCTCCCGAACCTCATTTCTGCTGTAAATGTTGTAGTTTGACACATGCTCGGTCTCTACTATATCTTGATGTATAGTTGCATATCTGAAATGTCATGTTTTTGCTGAATTGTAGATGTTGCAGCACTCTGAAGACAATGTCATTCATCCTTGCACGAGTTGCACTACTGATGGATCTGTTGTACAAAGAATCTATGGATAAATTTAACTGATTGCAAGATCTCTACCTCTTGCATATGACCAATAAATCTTGTGGATTACATCTTATTTCAATGTCTTTATTTAAAGGGAACCACTTTTTTGGTAATGTGTATTCAGCCTTCTTTATCAGTGTAACAAGAAAATACTGTAGATACACTTAACTATTTGGTCCATTTCTAAGTGAATGTATGAATCTAGTTCTCAAGGTCAGATGTTTAATAAAAAAAAAAGTCATTTATTTTAGTGTAGTTTAATAGCATTTTTGCACAGTAAAAAGTACATTATATACAAAGCTTTATACCAACAGCTAGAAATATAATTAAACAAGGTTTGTTCTCAACTAAATCCTTTTGGAATTTGATCTTCCCATCTGGTGTTTTGTTCAAATTTAAAAATGTGAGATTTTGAAAAAATATATATACATATAATTGTACAAATTTTTCCGTGTTTTTTCATAAATAAAAGTGCATTTTTAGTAAAAAAACAAAAAAAAAACAAAAACATTAATTTTTTTCCTTCAAGTAAAATGCATTTAAAAAATGTAAATCTTTGTGAAAACGAGCAGTATTTTTTTATTTGTAACTTCTCCAGTTGTCACTGTGATGATGGACAACAATGGTTATTTTTTTTTATTAATTATGTGTTAATTGTCTTGAGTTCTTTGTGATGATGATGGACAGTGTGGGTGTCATGAGGAGTGACGCGGCCATATTTGCCGGTGCTGCTCCGCTGTAAACAAAAAGTGTCTGTGAGACGGACGCTCCGCTGATTTTAGGGACAATTTTATTTCTCTCATTTATTATCTCTTCAGGTATGTCTTACAAACCCAATCCCCATCAACACCTTCCGGGAACTTCTGGGAACCAAGGTATGCCGAAAAAGCGTGGAAAACTCTTCGTCTTGAGTGTATTTGGTCGAATGTAAGAATTGGCGTGAGAAAGAATACCTGGGGAAAAGCCGTGTGTAGTTTTTGTCCAGTCTGATCGCTACAGGGTCAGATCCTTCACATCCGCCATTATTACTAGTGAAAAAAACGCATTCCTCGCCTTCGATAGGGCTAAATATCGGCGTAAGGTACATTTTCGGGTTCTTCCCGAAGGGTCCGCGTCACGCCGTGGCCGGATGGGTTTGTGTGGAGGCCGCTAGATTGTGATAAAAATGAATCCTTTTAGCGGCTAAGATCAAGCCCGTGCCGTTTCCTCCATGATTGTCTCTTGGGCTGTTGATTGATCGGATTCAGACGTGCAGTTTTTTTATTGCTCTTTGGGGACACCTTGTGGCCGACGGTGGTATTGCATAGAGCGAGCGTGACGGAGACCGGGGCTAGTTGTCACATGTTGTTGTATCTCAGTGGGTTTGAGACAAAAGGCAAATATTTGTGCATTTACACTATCTCTCAGTCTGTCTAGAAATAATATGTTGACTTAATTATGTAAATCAGAAGTTGTTGTTTCATACAGTGAATGATTTGTATTGCTCACTCTTCACAGGAAACATTCCTTCTCCATCTTCCATGGCAACAATACAGTCATATAAGCCAATTCTAAATGACTTTGGACCACCGTCACTGGGATTCCCACAGGTAGGTTTCACCATGAAATCAAAATGAAAAAATGTTTTTTAACGGAATATTTTAGATCTTTTTTTTTTTCCACAGTAAAGCACATTCCACAAACAATGCAATCCTACTGTACGTTTACTGGCGATATAACGCCAAATATAAACATTTATTCACGAGACCAACGCGCTAATCCACAAGAAACGTATTACCGTAAACTGTAACCGACTGTCATAAAACTTAGTTTGAACGGCGGGCACTGACGTCTCTGCCATTATATGATAGGCTGAAGTGCCTCACGTGATCCCAGTTAGCCGTTACGCTTTCTCCAGCTTTACCTTTTCGTTACTTGAAATAAAATAAAATAGAAATATAATAAAAACTATTATTAATGACAAACAGATACAACAAAATGACTAAAACTAAAAATTAAAACAGAAAACAAAAGTAAAAACGCATTCATAATATTAATCATAATAGTACCTAAAATAACACTGGTAGGTTTGATACCATTTTTACACTTTAAAACTCATTCTGTCCTAACAAGAACATTTTTTAAAGTTTTCCCCCCCTTTTATATCATGTTTAGGGTCCAAATGGAAACCAAGTACCTCAGAGTAAATATGCTGAACTCCTCGCCATCATTGAAGAACTTGGGAAAGAAATAAGGCCAACATATGCAGGGAGTAAAAGCGCCATGGAGCGACTTAAAAGAGGTTTGTGTACATGATCAAAGACAAAACCTATAAATCTGCTTCTAAATATGAGTTTTATCAAATGCACTCATTTTATACTTTCTCAGCAACTCAAATATTGTGTTTTGTTGCAGGTATCATTCATGCCAGAGGGCTTGTTCGGGAGTGTCTGGCAGAGACAGAGAGAAACGCGAGATCCTAGCGCCTCCTTCCTCATTCTCTCCATATGGGCTGAAAGAACTGTGTCTTCTTATACTGTCACACGGGAATCATGCATGCCTTTCCTTTGAGGGGGATAAACAATCAACAAGTGGAGCATTTATGTTACGAGTTGCGCTTTTCATCTGTGGTTTGGAGGGAATAAGGCACGACGCAGAGAATATATCTTCTGATTTATAAATGCAAGAGATCTGGAACTGTTGCCATTTGAGTTGTTTTTATATATTTCATTTTCTTTGACCACATAGTATCTTTAAGAACAAATAAGCAAAAATGCATGCAACCGGTTTAAAGGTCCCACATTAGAATCTGCATGGCTTTTACAGGTTAGACTAGGTATGTGCTTTTAGAAATAGGTCTCAGGATAATAAGGTATTTTCTCCTCGGACACAATTTTCTTTTAATCGGGGAGATACTGAAAAGTATTATAGTGATGCCATTACTTTCGTCTTTATTTGTATTTATTACCTTGTGTAATACAATGTATTTTCATGTAAAGACAAAAAAGGTCACTCTTTGGAATTTTGTATAACTGTCAATAAATATGACATTCATTGTGTATGAAATGTTTTTGTTTATTGTCTTGCAAAAGACTTGCATTGTACAATATTACTATCCTTACATTAATATAACATTGTAACGGTTTCCACCAGAATAGCAGATTTTATTGTTGCCACAATAAAACTGTGGTGACCTGATTTGATGATCCACCTAAACAAGGAATTAAAATAATAAAAATTCCTACATTTTTGAAGAAGAAGCCAAATTTACTCATTATGAAACAGTGCTTACCATGGTAATATTGTATAATTAATTTGCATGTTTTATAAATCAAAATAATGCTGTAATATAGCTCATAAGCACAAATTAACTCATTGAATTTTGTAAATTGATAATTGCATTGAAAATGTATTGTCCAATGAATGTACACTTTTAATTACTTATTTTGGTTATTCTTATAAAAACTTGTCACTTTGTGCCTAAAGGGAAAAAAATAAGAAATTGTAATTTTGCATTAAGAAAATTAAGCATATTTTAGAGGAATTTTTGAATTGTGAAAATATTTTCATGACAATGAAGCACATTTTTTCAGCTCAATTATCAGAATTGTAATGCATCCTGGTGTTATTTTTGAGCATTTTTGTTTTTAATTTTCATTATTCTCAAAAAAGGATTTTCATTACTGCAATAATATAGTTATTTTTATTGTATTAGACTAGAGCAAAAGAAAATTATATATATATATATATATATATATAGTTCAATGACACAATGGGCCATTTTTTTGTCCAAAGGCCTTAATAATAATAAAAAAACAAAGATATGACATCCAAAGTATGTAAGGTAGTACAACTAGATCTATTTTATTGAATCCAAAAGGGTATTTTGCATATAAATGTGTTTTAAAGATTTTGAAGTGTCAAAAGGTCATTCGGTTTAACCATCTAAAGGCCAATACAGTCAATTCATTTGTGATTAAAATATCTTAAAATGTAATAAATTTATAGATTTTTTTATTGTTCCATGATTTTACAACATCATATATCAACATAGTGCAAAATGGTATTAAAATTATGTGTAGAAGTCGTTGCTTTGTTATGAGAAAGAATGTCCGGAAAAATGAATTTCACTGACGTCATTCGGAGTAACCAATATAAAGGAACCATTTTGGATCAAGTCATGTGGTCAGTATCATGTGACAGGATGTGACATCATTCAGACACCTGCAAAGGACCACATGGTCGTGAAGCAAATCAACTAACTCTCTCTTAACTATTTGAAAAATTCATGTTTTAACTTGCTCATACGCATGTCCCGAAACATCAGGTCATTCGGTACAACCGCTATAAAACATGGAAAATGTTGTAATATTTTAAAAACCTGTACTAGATATAAAATGTTTGTCTTTTTGCTAGCTAGCTAGCTAGATATCAGCCTGTTAGCATTGTTTGAAAATATCATCATTCGGAAAAAACAAAATTTTGGTTAAACCGAATGACTCTTTTGGTGACAAATCTTGTCCATCTTGTAAAATATGACAAAAGCAGTGTTAATTGATTATAAAACCCACAATCTCATTGTTAACACTTAATAAAACTTCAAAATTAATTATATCTCCTTTATGTTTTTTGTTTTGTTTTTTACACTTTTAAAAACCTTATTCATCAATGACCCATAATATATTTTTTGTACTATTTTCTTTTGAATTTTAGGTGAAATAAATTACTTCATTGTTATAAAAATAACGTCACAAAACGGCTTTATTTTCTTTAGCAAAATATAACCCTTAATTTATTTGTTTTGATTACTGACGGAAATAGAACCTCAGCATTTCCTGACAGGTGAAATGCACCCATGTAGTGCGGGGTTACTCAAAAGACCAATCAGAACCACTGTTGTGCTCTTAAAAATGCGCAGAATCCTGCAAAGGAGCCAATCGCAGAGCCTGAAGTGACGTTAAATATTTGTGCCTGCCAATCAAGTGACGCCTTTCGAACTCATTCGGCCAATGGCGGTTCGCGGCGCAGTGTGTCGTCGTTGGGTGGTTAGAACGTTAGAAGGTTGAGCGAGAAGCAGTCAGTGACAGATGAAGAGGAAGAAAGAAAACGCGCGCGGCGCATGATGAAATGTCAAAATGGGAGAACAAGTGATGATAACAAGTAACAAGTAAGTGACGCGTTACTTGGGAGTTATTATCATGGTAACTGTGTCACCGCTTGCGCTTGCTGTCTCGCGGGATGCAGCTGCAGAGGTGATGCGCGTGCTGTGTGTGTGGCGGCTGCGCGAGGGAACAGGAAGCGCCATAGCGAGCTATCTGTCTGTGTTTTGCTGGCATGTACACATCTGTGAGGCAGCTTCACA
This sequence comes from Elopichthys bambusa, assembly GCA_037101425.1. Lineage (NCBI taxonomy): Eukaryota > Metazoa > Chordata > Actinopteri > Cypriniformes > Xenocyprididae > Elopichthys > Elopichthys bambusa. Next base: position 43,769,990 of record CM074433.1, read on the forward strand.
TCTTTTAGAATAGATATGCGATAGAACACCATCAGCTGGGGTTGTAAGTTGCCAGATTTGCTTTCTATTGTTTCTTGATCTGATGACATAATGTGCGTGTGTGTGGTTCTGGCTTTATGGTTTCATATAACTTGCTCCATCCAAGTTATTACCAATGAATGACATTTGTTGTGAGGACATGTTGTTGTCAGACTACATATAAACAACGTATTTAGCAGATGTGGCCATGATTTCCTGACAGTCTTGACAGCTGGCTTATTGTTTATGCCTTAACCTAATAAAATTAATATAATTAATTAAATGTTATGTTCGTGATACATCGCTGTGATGTAGCTTAAACTCTGTAGATTTTATCTGCTGCTTGTATTTAAGGATTTTGCATATTGTATTATGATATGATATAAATAGTAAACAAATCCCTTCATTAATGCTTAATTGTATTAAATGTGCACTTGTATTGTACTTTAAATCTTAAAAGTGCATATAAAAAAACTATACATACAGATATTATAATATTAATAAAGTAAAACGACATTTAAGTGTGCTTAAAAAGTGCAGTTTTTAATTATGTCAAATTAAACATTTTACATTAAAGTACACTTTAAGACGGTATATTTTAAATGTACTAAACTGCAGCTTTTCCATCACAAATGTGTATTATGAAATTACATATAAAGATGTACTTAAGTATGTCAAAAAGTAAATCTAAATTTAAACATTTTCAATTTATTGCTAGTAACATGCAATTAAGTGTCCAAAACATTACATTCGGTTCGCAGTTATCCTTTTAAAGTATATTATTTCTGTAATAAGTACTCTTTTAAAAGTATGCTAAAGTGTACTTCTTTTTCACAAGGAAAAACATGGGCGAGAACATTTTTTTTTCTCAACAACAAAACTTATATGCGCATAAAATATTTCATATTTTCACTATTTTTAAACTGGCAAATTGTTTTAAATGCACATCTTAGTTAATATGAGCTAATAAAAAAATGCATAGGTAAATCATTTTGAAAGTAAAAATAGGCTTGATTTTCTTGGGTGGGTGGCTAATTAGTTAAAGATCTGGGCTGGTAATTGAAAGGTTGCAGGTTTCAGTCCTAGCTGCATTGGATAAGTGTCTTCTACATGTATTTACTCTTACGAAATATATAATATTCTCCATTTTTGTACTCAGCGCTCGCATACAGTCACCATACACGGCTGTTTAAGCATGTCCACAGATGACAGCATCTCTGAGGACGTGTCCAGCTCTGTGGCTTTGAGCCACGATCAAATCAGTGCCAATGGCGGGAAAGAGAGCGAGGCGTCCATCGTCTCCTCTGAGGACACCGTATCTGGTCTTCCCGAAGAGGAGCACTCTGCGTCCCACCCCGAGGGCTTCCTTCAGGCGACAGAAGAGGCAAACCGACCCTCCACCACACCAGCATGCAGCATTTCCAACAAAATAAGGTCTGTTTTTTCATGTGATGCCTTTTGTTTACTGTTACATAGATGCTGTTGTTGATAAGCTGTTTTAAATCCCTCTTGGGTGTCTTTCTCATCGTGTCACATGCTTTAGGAATCTGTGTCTTCGTACTGAGGAGGAGTTCAGCTCAGGGAGAAGTTTGCCGTTCATCAACCCAAGCTCCATAGAGACCCTCCGAGCCCTGGTCCAGGAGATCCAGAGCAGTGGGGAGACCGACCCAGAGATTTGGAAGAACTGTGAGGTGCGCAGATGCCCGAGACACGTCACACTGTCCATTCATTCCCTCATGTAGCGTTAGGAAGCAGCCATCATGGCCCAGGTTTCTGGGCCATCAACTGGGGTCTCCCTTAGGAGTCGAGCTGACAACAGCAGCCACGCTCAGAGCTATGGAGAACATCCCACAATGCAGCTGATCCCTGACAACCCAAATTATATCAATTAGAAGTGTCTTAAAGGCCTTTAAAGTTGGCATGAAATTAAAAATCACCCTCTCTATTTTCTAAATGCATATTATAGATCTTAAAGGGTTAGTTCACCCCAAAATGAAAATTGTCAATAATTACTCACCCTCATGTCGTTCCACACCCATAAGACCTTATCTTCAGAACACAAATTAAGATATTTTTGATGAAATCCGAGAGGTAAATGACTTGTCCATAGACAGCAATATAATCAACACTTTCAAGTTTCAGAAAGGTACTAAAGACATCATTAAAACAGTCGATGTGACTACAGTGATCCTACCTTAATGTTATGAGGCGACGAGAATACTTTTTGTGCGCAAAAACAAAACGAAAATAACGACTTTATTCAACAATCTCTTCTCTTCCCTGTCATTATCCTTACGCAGTAAGCACAGCAGTGCTTCCCACAGGTTTGAAATATACTTGCGGTGGTAGCCGGGTGGAAAATCCTCCTATTACCCATGGCACAAAAATGTATCTACGACATGTGAAAAACAACAAATAATGTGTAATTGATCAAATTAAATAGGAGTTGTTTCTGGATATTGACCTAGGTTTTAGAGGCAGAATTCTGTCATCTGCTGGATAGAAAAATCTGTAGGAAATACATTTTTAATGTAATTTCCATATACATCCAGCAGAGGACCCATTCATTTCTGGGTGTGGCCAACTGCTCTTATAAATGCAATGTGGAACGAACATGATCAGCGCGTCTCTGATGGTCTTTGCAGCACATGGGAGTAAACAGTTCTTGCGCACGATGAACGAGCAGGTACGAAACGCGTAGAGTGAAGGGAGATTTTCCAATAGTTAGGGGCCGTTCACATGTTGCGTCTTTTGCATTCTCAAGTTCGTTATTTTTAAATGTAGACACGGGACGAACGTGCTCAAATAGAGATCGAAAAGCTCTGCCAAGATGGACGAACAGCTGGTTTTTTATTTATCATCTCCATAAGTAGTAGTATAATCTAGTATTAGAGCTAATGCAAGGTCTGAAAATTCATTTATCCTTTGCTGAAACTTCTTCGTCTTCATGGAGAACGCGGCTCATGATTGCTTGGCAACGAGCATTTTTGAAAAGAGGAGAGAGTGTTGTTTTTCATGTGTTTTTAGACGCGCCATGTGCTTCTAAATCGAATGCAGATGGTTTCATTATCTCGGGCGGATAAAAAAGTATAAGAGGATAAAAATAATAAAAGCAAAAATGTGCCACCAAATAAAGGTAAAGTCCCGCCCAGGTAAAGTCTATGTGTGGGAAGCACTGCACAGTGAAGGCTTACGTGTTTATGTCCAAATGCTGGCTCAGTATTGGCCAAAGCTGATCATGTGATCAGCACGACGCATGTGTGTGATGCTGATGCAGGAGCCGGCCAATAATGAGTCGGCGTTCTGACGTAGAACCTGGAAGTGCTGGACGTAAACAACGTATGAGAATGACACAGAAGAGAAGAGATTGTTGAATAAAAGTTATTTTTGTTTTGTATTTGTGCACAAAAAGTATTCTCGTCCCGTCATAAAATTAAGGTTGAACCACTGCAGTCACGTCGACTGTTTTAACAATGTCTTTAGTACCTTTCTAGTGTTGATTATATTGCTGTCTATAGACGAGTCATATACCTCTCGGAATTTTGATGAAAAATATGTTAATTTGTGTTTGAAGATGAACAAAGATCTTACAGGTTTGGAACGACATGAGTAATTAATGACGGAATTTTCATTTTTGGGTGAACTAACCCTTTAATAGTTATGCACCGAAATTAAAACTGAAACCGAAATTAAAGATTTCATTTAGCTGAAAACTGAAACCAAAAAATGTATTTAATAATTAACCCCCATTGTATATAAACATTAAGGCACATAAGGCAGTTTTTATAATCTTTTTAACTATAAATGTATATTTCTACTCATTTGTTGTTGAAATATAAACATTTAAATGGTGGCTGTAATAACTTGTTTTTATGACCGATTTATTCAGACATTAAATAATGAAGACAACAGATTAAGTAAAAATATAATAAATATGTAATACAGGGCATATATTTATCAAAATGCTCTTCTCTAGAGTTATATATTTTGTTCTAGCTGACTAACGATTCTTTTTGGATAATTTATTACACTAGGATGTATGTCACAATACAGCAGAAAATATATTTCGCTACTTCTGTTTATATGCTGAGATTGTCCATATGGCAATCACATTTCTGTTGTTGTTTTTAAGTGTGAGATTGGCAGTAGAACTTTCCTCTACTTGCTTGTCTAACTAAAACACCAATTTGTCTGTCTTATCTTTTCCTTCATTTGCATCCACAGAATCTGTTTTTATCCTCTTATTAAAAAGCAGACAACATAATAGTGACAGTGTGTTTTCTTATTCAAACAGGGCCGGTGGCTTCATCTCTTTCAGTTGGTGGAAAAGCAATATCAAGAGCAAATCCTTGCACAGCAGGAGCAGTACCAGTGCCAAATACAGGTATGTTTCTCAGAGGAACTGACTGGACTGTACCAAGTTATTGTGTGTGTGTTCATGTTGCAGAGGATTCAAGTGTTGTGCTTTGTATCTGATGCTGACAAGATGCTTCAGTGTGAAAAAATTAAAGTCCCCCTGTAGTCAAAAATTATATCCCTTAAAACTCATATTTGACCACCAAAATGACATTAAAATGTTTTTTCTTGAAAAAAAAAAAAAAATCTTTATGCCTTAAAATAGCTTGAATGTAACTCTACAGCTATGCCTCATTTAGTATATGTGGTTCTATGAATATGCAAATGAGCCCCGCCTCCATTTACTCACACCAGGGCTGCGTTCAGCCCCGACAAAACGTTGCAAAACGTTTTTTAAACGGAAACGGTGGTGCATTGAACACCCTGTTCTGATGACGCAAGAGTTGCAACTATTCTTTTTGAAGAATTTTTGGAGCCTGATGAAATCGGTATAAATACGTGTTTAATACTGCAAAATACGCTCGATGTTACAGTCACTGCCCTTGCCGTTCAGAATAAAAGAGAACACATTTGTAAACGACTTTACTTAGACCCATTGTGCGAGCTATCTCTTTAATCCCGCGTGGTTTATAATACATGCTGCTGCTGATTGGGCTGACATTTTTGACACACCCACCAAACAAGAGAAAACGTATCTTAAACCCGTTGCACACCATTTCCAGGAAACATGTCGTTCCACCCGGAAACCGTAGCAAAACGTTGCGCACCGGTTTGAACTTGAACGTGCCTCTGTTCAGAGATCCACTTGTTGACGATCACACGTTGATGTGATTGGTTACAAGGTAGTTTGTGACGTCAAAAACACCAGCGATTTCAAAGTGTGTTTTTGAGATTGTCTTTGGTTCACTGCAGTTTTAAAGTGAAAATACTAAGCAATGGTGTTGACATGAATTTGCACATGGTTTGTCTTAAAGCATATTAAAAACACCACATAGACATATAAACAACATTAAAAGAATAATAATAATGGTATTAATTTGACAGTGCAACTGTAAAATTACAGTATTCTTAATTTCTTAATTTTCAGTCGGTAAACCATTAAGCTTTTAGTTTGGCGGAAAACTGCAGGGAGACTTTAAAGCTTCTCTTATGTTGACAACAGATTTTATGGTTTAATAAACGATTCTTGATTTATAGTTGCGTAATCTCTCAGCTTGATGTTATGCGTTGTTGTGTTAAGAAATCTTTGCTTTTTTTACGCAACACAACTATGTGCATTGCAACAAGTGGCGCTGATGCAGGCATTAGCATAACCTGTCATCATCTGTGGTTAGTTTGACAAACACATGCTTTGAGATTCTTTGAGCTGTTTACTTAAAATTTAGCTAAACAAACTGTATAACACATCCAGTTCATATACATACATTTAAAGGGGACCTATTATGCAAAATTCAGTTTTATAAGGTGTTTGAACACAGATGTGTGTAAACAACCAGCCTATAATGGTAAAAATCCACCCACTCTTTTTTTTTTTTTTTTTTTTTTTATAATCCCCATAAATAATAAGCAGTCTCTCCAAATGAGCGGTTCCAGATTTCCCCCTACTGTTACGTGAGCCCCGCCCACGACTGGCACGGAATCTGCCTTATTAGCTTAGCTCCTCCCCTCAGTGAGCTGTACACAGTCTGCCATGTTTATCTCTTCACCAGAGCATTTAACAGCAGCATTCAATTAAGAAATGTATTCTTATTAAAACTACTGAAGTTATTTAATCAAGAGCAGTGAGTGATTTTTCTGCTTTTCTTTTGTTGTTTGATTCATATTAACAGCAGTAGGAACTGTATATTACGCTGCTGTCACTTTAATACACAGATCTAATGTGATTTCTTTCCCTGCTGTTTAGGTTCACAGACATAACCGACTGTGTTTGTGAACTTGGTGTGTTTTTGACAACCTTGTGTGTAAGAGAAATCAGTTTAATACTCACAGACACGCCGTCTGACAGACAGCCTTTTGTGCTTCAAATGTGTGCGCTCAGAAAAACATATATCAGAAGTTTAAACTGTTTAAACGCTTGCAAATAACTTTAATGATGACAAAGAACTGCAATGTCATGATACAGTGGCCGCTATAGAGATAATAATCAAAACCAAACAGATGTTTGTACGTTTTTGGCAGAGTATCTGAGGCATGAGTTGTATAGGCTCTGCCCTCTTCTGGATAGGGGGGTGGGGAGCAGCAGCTCATTTGCATTTAAAGAGACATGCACGAAAACAATGTTTTTGCTTCCACTAAAAAATGGGCATTTTCAACATTGTATAATAAATGATCTGTAGGGTATTTTGAGCTGAAACTTCAGACTTATATTACATTTTGTAAAAAGGGGCATTATAGGTCCCCTTTGAAGTAAACTATCAATTCAAAACTGAAGTTGATTAACACTTCAGTGATGCAAGATGGCATGTTAACTGCGCTTGCAATATCATGTTTACGCCATGCTTGTCATTTGCGTTTGTGTGTACAGTGTGTTTCTGGTCTTCAAACTAGAATAATAAATGTTTGTTCTGTCTTGACGTTCTTGCATGTTTTCTTCCAGCTCATACAGGATGAAATTAAGGCGTTAGTGCAGTTACAGAACCGCCAAATCAGCACACAGACGCACTCTCTGGAGCCCGGTAAGATCCACAAGCCTCTAGAGGACCCGGCGGCTGAAAACACCTTCATGTCGTCGGCTGCAAGACCTCTGTCGCATCCCCAGCTCACCGTTCACCCTCAGGAGAGCTCAGAGGAGGGGATGGTTACTGTGCTGAGCAGCGGATATGGGACTCTTTCCACCTGGGAGCATGGCTTAGAAACAGGGCGGCCCAGTTCCACAGAGGGGAGGGATGAGGCACTGTGGTCCCCAAACCAGCAGGATGGCAGTCTTACACCGTCCCCTATACCTGACACAAGCCCAGTGGGCCAGAACCCGCTGAGCAGAACCATCACAGCCAGCGACAAACTCCAGACGCCTGCGATGATCGCACCCGTTACCCCAACCGATAAACAGAGAGTAATAAGGTAAAGTTGCAGTTGGTTAAGTATGATTGGAGTCATCAAAAGTGAAATGACACAAATGGAAGAATGGGAATTATATTTGTCTAAAACTAATTTAAAGGATTTCAGCATGAGCCTTTAGAAAACGTAAACGTATTTATGAACAATGAGAAATTCATAAACTCAGTCAAATGCGTTTGGGTCATTGACAAATAAGGTTTTTAAAAGTTAAAAAAAAAACATTAAGGAGATATAATTAATTTTGCTATTTTTATTAAGTGTTAATAATGAGATTGTAGGTTTTATAATCAATTAACACTGCTTTTGTCAAATTTTTTTTTTACAAGATGGACCAAATTTGTAACCAAAAAAGTAATTCGGTTTAACCAAAATTTTGGTTTTACCGAATGACACTTTTGGTTATACCGAATGACAATATTTTCAAACAATGTTAACAGGCTGATATCTAGCTAGCTTGTTAGTTAGCTTGCTAGCTTGCTAGCTAGCTAGCAAAAGGACAATCAAACATTTTATTTTTAGTACAAGTTTTTAAAATATTACAACATTTTCCATGTTTTATAGCGGTTATACCGAATGGACATGCGTATGAGCAAGTGAAAACATGAATTTTTAAAGTAGTTAAGAAAGAGTTAGTTACTTTGCTTCACAACCATGTGGTCCTTTGCAGGTGATGTCACATCCTGTCACATGATATTGACCGCATGACTTGATCCAAAATGGTCTGTTTATATTGGTTACTCCGAATGACATCAATGCAATTCACTTTTGAAAAAATCTTTAAAATACCTTTATATGTAGCAAAATATAATTAAAACCTTTTAGATTCAATAAAAGAGATCTAGTTGTAAATGAAAACTAATTAGAAATATTTATTAAAAAACATAAAAATGACAAAAAGCATATAAAAAATGACAAAAAAGCTAAAATTAAAAATGAAAATTGTAAATATAAACATAAAAGCTAATTGTAATAGTATATAAATAATAGTAAAATAACACTGGTTTTAACAATGTGTTTGATTGTTTTTATAACATTGTGTTATTATATGTTGTGTAGTCAACCTCTGACCTCCTGGGCCCAACGGCAAAAACACAGACCGAGAAAGAACCGAACGGCACAAAACTGGACGTCACATGTGGAGGAGCGAGACAAGAGCACAGCAGGAGCAGGATCTCCTAAGGAGCACACAGATCATTTACCTGATGTAAGCAAATATTAATACTGAATGATTGTATGTTTTTGTTCTTTTAATACCCATGAGATATGTGGAAGCTTATTTTTTTTTACTAATTTAAGCAGTAAACTCTTCTTTGAATGTCCTTCTTCCATCTTTATTTCTGTATATAATATTTTCTATACTATTTTGATGTCTGATTTCACTTTCTAAATTTAAAGGCATCTCAACATCTCAACAAAGCCATCTTTGATTTTTTTTTTTTTGTATAAATTGTGCATAATTTGCTGCTTCAGACATAAGACGAAGCATCAGTGTTCTCCTTATTACTTTTAATGTTCATAGAGGTCTCTGTGTGCATGTAGAAATTTCTTTCTGAATATAATAAACATCTTTTTCCTGGCTTTTCCCCCAGCGTGGATGCAGTGCAGCCTCCATGAACCCATTGCCTCTAAGGAGAAGTGACAGTCTGGTGTCTGAAGCCTCAGGTAACACGTTTCACTAAGAATCAAGCTCTAACAGCACACAGGAGGGATGTGATTGTGATCGGGTGATTTTGTGGGGTTGCAATGTTATATCTGAAGAGGTTTTCAATTAGTGGTTGAGACTGAAATCATTTCTGATTATTGTGAAATGATATTGCTGTTAACAAATTCTGTTTGATTTGACAGGCCTATCTTACTGGAAGCTGGATGAGAGTGATTTATACCGCCCTCTACCGGATAACTTTGAAAGTGCTTCCTTCGTCCTAATGCAGGTAAATTGTTATTAAATGAATTTAAAGTCAGTAAACTCACAGACACAATTCATTTTGTGTAAAACTCATTATTTTTATTATATGTTATCTTTTTATTATAGGACAAAACATATAGTGCAATGCAAAACAATGATGATTGTGAGATGAACACATAAACATTCCTCAAAAGCCTGATGGATCAAATTTGATACTCATATTTTAACAGGATTTTTAAATTTTTTTTTATTATGTATGGATAATCAAGTAAACATAAGTTTAGCACGCGATCTGAATGTGGATGCAAAATACCCCACAGATCATTTATTATAGTGTGTCCCTTTAAATGCAAATGAGCTGCTGCTCCCGGCCCTCTTTCCAGAAGAGGGCGGAGCTTTAACAGCTCATGCTTTGGTTGCTCAACAACAACAAAGCTGGAGAATCTCACGCAGCCAAAATGATGATTGTCAGTAACGGTGTTCAGCCTTACATTGTTCAAACCGGAGTCGACACTGATGGAGACTCAGGAAGAAGTTACAACTTTTAGAATGAAACTGGATGTTTCTGAATGGTTAGTGGATACATTTATGTAGTTGCTGTGGAGTTGATTCAACTCGTCAAGTAGCATGTGCCATCATGTTAATCTTTTGTGCAAATCCAGCATTGAATTGACCCTTGTTTGTGAAGCAGTCCGGCGTAAAATGACGGCATGTCAACAACACTCTACTACAACAACTCTACCTCTTCTCTAAAGCAGCCCAACATGGACTCACCCCCTTTGTTGTGTGTTCTCGGGGGCGGGGTTTATGTAAATTAATCCCTACCAGCCATTTGTTGTAGTCCTTAAACAGCGAATTCTTTAAAAGAAAATATCTCCCTTTGCATTGAACTTTGAGTGTAATCAACCATCCCTTTAAAATTTGCATATCAAATATGATACAGTTGTCTTAGACAGGATAAGTCTGTACTGCTGAACACAGTGAGCTTTGCTCCACGTCTCTTTGAATGCAGTTGTTATTCTGTTGCACACAGACTCCAGATGAGAACCGTCTGTCTCTGCGGGAGATCTACCAGAGCAAGAGAGCAGATCCCAAAGGCCACGAGTGGGACTCCTTAATCAACTCGTCCACCTCGTCTCCTCAGGTGAGAGCAGAGCCAATTAAGACAAGAATTAATTAAGGAGCAAAATGTCTAGTGTCATCGCTCACCTGTTGCTCCCTCACCCAGGTGTTGACTCTGGACTCTACGGTGCATGTGAAGCACTCGGATCGCACGTCAGGCTTCACGTCGCCGTCCCACTTCAGCAGTCCATCTGCGCATGTCCGGGCCTGTCCTAGCAGCAGCGACGCACCCGTCAGTCCCGACTCCATGGCCCTGCGCAGCCACAGTGACACCGACTGCATCTCCAACGCCAGCAGTCTGTCTGCACAGCAGGCGCCAGACCGGACGTCTCCCTCCCCGTCTGCACTGAGAGCAAACCAGGCCATCAGTGAAGATGAGGGCAGCCACACTGCCACGGTCACCGTACAGCCCAGAGGACCGTCTGCTCAAGAGATGTACAAGCTGAACAGAAGCAGCCCAGGGACAGGCAATGGGAAACTGGAGCGGAAGACCTCGCTGGAGGACCCAGTCGTCCTCTCGCTGTAAGAGTCCTTTAAAATCCCCCTAAAGTCAACATGACATTTACAACTTATTAATTAGGGCTGCCCTCGACTACAGATTCATTTAAGCAATGAGTCGACTAATTGCACGTGTATATTAAAGGATTAGTTCGCTTCAGAATTCAAATTTCCTGATAATTTATTCACCCCCATGCCATCTAAGATGTTTATGTCTTTCTTCATTTGAAAAGAAATTAAGGTTTTTGAGTAAAACATTCCAGGATTTTTCTCCATACAGTGGACTTCGATGGCTACCAACGGTTTGAAGGTCCAAATTGCAGTTTCAATGCAGCTTCAAAGGGTTCTACACACGATCCCAGACGAGGAATAAGGGTCTTGTCTAGCGAAACGATCTGCCATTTTCTAAAAAAATGATATACTTTTTAACCACAAATACTTGTCTTGCACTAGTTCTGCGATGCGCCACGCATTACGTAATCATGTTGGAAAGGTCACGTGTGATGTGGGTGGAAGTACCGCAATATTTTTATTTTTTGGGTGAACTATCCCTTTAAGATGTTTAAGGATAATCTTTTGAGTGCTTTATTGAACCTATCCAATGCTATTTGTTGTATCCACCATCTGATATGCCACACTTGCTTGGTCTAATTTGGCTAGGTTGAGACAGAACCTGAGAGAGAAACATGCCCGCCACATAGCCGATCTCAGAGCGTACTATGAAGCAGAGATCAGTGCCCTGAAGGAAAAGCTGGATCTGGTGAATTTGCCTCTTGACATGGAGAAAAGCAACCAGATCCTGCTTGAGAGGTGAGAAACAAGACTCTGCTATTTTGTAGGAATACATACTACATTCCAGATTGGTATCCACCAAAATAAGCTTATTTTCTTATCAATATCTGTCTGATATTGTCAGCTGCTAATATTAATTCAAACAGTAGGTTTCAAATGTATTGTTTTTACAGTACATTACAATGTTTTGATGCCCCATTTCTTTTCAAACATGTAAAATATACATGACGAATTCCATATTGGTTATTACTAGCCAAACATAAATATCTTCAGCCATTATTTCTATATTAAGCGTCTGCTTCATTGTTTCAGACTGTATAATGAAATTTATTAAGCAAATAATGAATAACTAGTAGGTCTAATGTGGTAAATTGATATATTTGGCTCTTTCTTCAGCCTGTTTTGTATCTGCGCTCACATCAGCACAGTGAGTCTGGTGACATCTGGTGTTTAACGCACGATAAACACTGTCATCGGCGGAGTCCGATGAACTCTGACTGATTGTGTCTTTGATCATCGTTTGGCAGATGTCAGCACCTGGAACGAGCGTTGACAGAGGCGAGCACACGCATCCGAGAGCTGGAGATCAAAAACCACCTCTTGGAGAGACAGCTGGTATGAGTCACCGCCTCCATCTAAAACAGGAAATACATCAGTGGCTTGTGTTTGAGAGACTCGAATGTTGACATTACAATTGTGCTTGTAGTCAGCAAAATGATATTAATTATATACTGTCATTTTAAAGGGGTCGTATCATGGAATTACATATGTTGACGTTTCAACAACTCAAAGCTTCGTCCCAAATATATGCAGAACATTTACTATGTTGGCTTGAGGAAGTCACCATTCGGATCCACTATTTAAACTTACTAGTGTTGCTTGCAAAGCATGCTGCAACCACCCAGAACTCCCTAGGAACACCCTAGGAACCACCTAGAACATCCTAGCAATGTCTGGCTCAGTCTCAGTATTTAGCACCTTGATGCCTTGAAGAACAATAGTGTGAATAAAATCAGCACAATTTTAGTCTTTTTGTCATAATTATGTCTTAGCATTTCATAAGTTTGACTTTTAATGTCATAATTATGACTTATCTAATTTCACATAATTGTCTTTTTTATCTCAATTTCGACCTTTTGCAAAATTTGAATTTGTCATAATTATTATGATTTAGTATCTAATTTTTTTTCACTTTTTAAATCAATTATGGCTTTTAACAAATTGTCAAATTTTTTTTCATCTCAATTTCAAATTTTCGACTTTTTGTCAATTGTTTTATTTCATTTATTTTGTATTTAGCATCTAATAATTTTTAAACTTTTTAAACACTATTTTGACTGTCAATTGTCAATTTATTCCAATTTTGATTTCTTTTTTTGTCATAATCATGACTTACCAAAGCATGATTTTTTTTTTTTTTGTGGCAGAAATGAACTTCCATAGGTTAGCTAATCATAACAGTTCATTTACATATACAAGTCTTAAAGGTGCAATAGTAAAAACAGCCTGTTTAATTCTAAGGGTGATAGAGGAGACTAAAATATGACTTTTTATGTTACACTAGACCTTGACTAACATTGCAAGTCTTCAGGTAAAAATTCTATAACTATGCATGATATGGCACCTTATAATTATAATTGTCTAAATGTTTTAATCCCAGTGATTGGTACGTCTCTATAAAATGATTTTAAATGATAATAGTTAGGCTTGCTGCAGTAGTCAGTGTTACACTGTGTTCGGCCGTACACCGATTACATTACTTGGCCACCGCTGCACCGTCCCCACTCTCGTTTTGCTTTACCATTTAGTTCAGTTGGACAACGTACACTACAATTATACACTGAAAGTGTCTGCTCAGCACCATATAGCAGAGTCAAAGCACACTACAGTAGGAGTCGTATTTGACTTATTACGTGATGAGAGTAAGGAAAGATAAGATGACTGACAGGACGATGCCAGAGGATTTAATAGCAACAGATTATGAGCGTCATTGACAAATATCTAATTTTGTAAAATGTGGGGTCAGTACCGCTGCTCCTTATACACGTGATTGTGAATCTGAAAACGTTCATAAGCGATTTCAATACCCCGGCCCACATATAGATAACTGCTCCCTGATGCCCGCAAGTTATAGTCCTATACACAGAGTATGCGTGATCGCGAAATTAAAAAGTGAAAGTGAAAAGCGAGTGAACGTTATTAAGGCCCCACCCCATCCCGAAAATTTCCTCACCGCAACATCTCTAATAATAGTGATCATGAATGACTGGAAATTAGTATAAATGTGTTGAAACGCTGTGCTATCCTAAAGTTTGTGTTTGGGGTCCAGGCGGAATGGCCAGAGCGATATAATGCAGCCAGCGCCACAGTCCAGACCCTGCAGCAGCGGTTAGAAGAGACCAAACACAGCAGCCGCGAGAAAGATGCCACCATGACCAAACTGAAGAACCGCCTGCGTCAGCTGGAGGAAGCCATGCAGAACGCCTGTAAGGAGGTGGATGAGAAAGAGGCTCGCATGAAGAAAGAACACAAGATGCTACAGGATGTGAGTTCTTTTAAACTGTCCTTTATGCTGTTATGTTAGACCGTAAAGGTCAGTGTGATGATGTGCGTTTCTGTTTTTTTCAGCTCCTCAACGAGTATGATTCATTGAGAAGGGAGCATGAAGGAGCGAAGGTGAAAGCTGTTTTTATCTGACATTGACACAAATCGACAAAATTAGTACAAAGAAGTTCACAAACTTCTCACTTGTTTCTTTCCTAACAGGACAAGCTGGTCTCAACTGAAAATAAGCTCTTTGATGCCAATGAACAAATAAGTGAACTGAAAAGGTAGTCAGATTTCATTTAAAAATCTTTATTTGGTATCACCATATCAGCTGCTATTTTGTAATTAAAATTAGAATTTATATTTAACAATTGCATTACTATATAATAATGTAATTGTTAAATGTAATATTTAACATATATTAAAGTCATATATTTATTTTGTAATATATTTGATTATAATTTTTATTAATGCGAATGAAAAATATGTTCTTAATATGTAATTGTGTTGTACAGCATGATTACTATTATAGTTTATTACTATTATGTAATATATACAGTAGTGGCCAAAACTGATGTCCGGAGGGGATATTTGTTCCTACAGAAATATGAAGAAAATATTTTATATTTTTTTAAAATATTTCAAATATGATGGAAGAGCAAAATACTAAACTTGGTTAAAGTATTTATCTGACAAAATTATTTGGCAAAAAAAGGCAAACTACAGCTACAGGTTTTATTTTTCTATGCAAAACAAATCATAATTTCTTTGTATGACAGTCTGGCCAAAAATAATGTCGGCACAATTTGTCACGTTTCATTGCGTGATCACAAATAAAACAATTGACTCAAAGCACAACTACACAATATGCTTACAAAATGTTTTTTAATAATAATAATTGAATAAAGGGAGATGATGTCAATTTTCCTAGGCTGGACATCACTTTTGGCCACTACTGTATGTAACATGGGTAGTAATATAATTATATATAATATACTTTCCTTTTGTGTACTACCTAATGGTCTTTAAAAATAATCATTTATGAATTTCTCTGGTTTTGAAGGGCCATCTCTAAGCTAGAAACTCAAGTCCGACAGCTACAGCACGAGAATCTGGCCAAAACACGTCAGTCTCTTCACGGTAACTCACAACCATCTGGAGCGGGGTACGAAACTCACAAAACATCTTCATCAGGGCTGTAAGGGTGCTTTCACACTTGCTTGGTCCGAACCAGAGTCTGATAGATCCCCTTCCCCCACTGGTCTCTGTTCACATTATATTATATGGGTCCGAACCACTGCATGCTTGCATCATCAAGCTGCATTCTTGTTTTTTTTACCTTGCGTCTTGTGTCTATCTGCCGCGATTGTACTGCAAATGTTTTAAAGATCACGGCAGTCCATTTCTGCTAAAGGCATTCCAGTCAGGAAAGTGAGTGAGACACACAAACAAGGGTTCACTTAGGGGATCCCTTCTGTGATTTTGTTGAATTTCATTCATATATACAGTGAACTGTACCAGAGTTCACATGAACTGTATTCCAGAAACAGCATTTGCATCAACCATATGAACTGAACTCTGACGTCAGTCAAACCAGGGTGCGCACCAAAAGAGCTGTGTGAAAGCACTCTAAAACAGTGTTTTTTGAAACAATGAAATCGATACACTTTTTATCACATTTGTACAGTTATTGATGCTTGGATAGGGCTGGGTGATATGGCCCAAAAATATGATCACAGTAAAATTTTTCATACCAGACGATATCGATAATTATTACGATAAATGTCAAATCTTTATTTCTTTTGAGTTTAAAGGCAGATTTTTGCTCCGAAGTGAAAGTTATAGAAACCAGACTGTTAATTGTGGTTTTAAACTAGTCTTTATTGTCAGAACATGACATTTTTTTAATTCTTTACACTTTACATTTTTTTTCTTAACAAAATAAATATCTAAATAGGGAAATTGATTTCTTAGTGTCTGCATGTTCTAACGTGTGATATTGTTTCAAGTCATGAAACAGATTTGTGTTTCCTGACTTTGATGACACGTATCTTCAGCACAGTTTGCAGTGCAGGCTGCAATATTAATATTACGTGTTTTTTCTCTTATAAATACACATTTGACAGTAGTAGTAGCTTGAGTTAGGATGCAGATATAAATGTATGTTCATTAACGAAAACAGTACCATCTGTAAAAATTATAACAACCTTATTTTTATATGGTGAAATTTAATTATTCTTTTTGAGTTTATTAAAATTAACCATTTGGTCATACATAGTAGCATACATTTAGATCATGATAGCCACAGTTAAAACCACACATATAGCACCTCAATACCATGGTAAAATGTAACTGGAAATGTGGTTTCTATGGTATTTGTACAGTAGCCTAAATACAAATAAAACAGTGGCCTAAATACATTAAGCATAAATGCACAAATGCTATAGCTTAATCACAAAAATAATGTAATTATATTCCATTACTCCTTTAATACATGTAATATGTGCCTACATTTTAATAATAAAATTCGATGTGAATATTCCACATTTCTGCCACAGTACCATGGTGCAGTTAGTGTTACTACAGTAAATGATGGCGATTTGTAGATTAAAATATCTTCTGTTTCGTTGTGCACAGTGTTTATCCTGTTTGTCAGCACTGCTTTATCTGGCTTTAAACTAGTTTATATGTTTGCATAAACATTATTGGGCATTTAACAAACTCTTGATAACGTATTATCAGGGAAAATTATATTGCGATAATTATCGTTATCATTTTATCACCCAGCCCTATGCTTGGACAGATGCTAGCATACAGCTTTCCTGTCTTTTTCTTCTTTTGGAACAATACAAAACTTTGAATCTATGAAATGCTTTAAACTGAAACTCACAAAATGAATCTTTCCAGTTTGTTCCACCACCCTGATCTTCTGCTTTCACCGAGTAAAAGGCATCGAGATGTTGATGTCGGCATGAGGAACGGCGCTGGTCTCAGGGGTGAACAGACATCTTCTGACCGAACAGCTAGAGGGTACTTCAATATTCATAGTTCTACACAATATTTGTTTCTTTACCATGCTGTGCTGTGGCATGTTCACTTTGAGATGGTAATTTCTGACTTGCGTTATCCTCTGTCATCAGGCGGCTGTCTCCACCAGAGAGAGAACAGACTCATGGTCACTGTGAAGAACCGAGGAAGAGGGATGTTCCACTGACGCCCATGATGAAGGCCCTGATCCAGATGGAGGACACTAAAGCCACTGAGGGACGTGTTTTGTCCAAGAACGGCTGCAGTTCTTCCAGTATGTATTAAAATGCTCCTTGAAGTGTTAGTTCACTTCAGAATTAAAATTTCCTGATAATTTACTCACCCCCATGTCATCCAAGATGAGGAAAACATTCCAGGATTTTTCTCCATAAAGTGGACTTGGTTATTAACGGGTTGAAGGTCCAAATGTCAGTTTCAGTGCAGCTTCAGGTTTTCCTCAAAAACCTTAATTTCTTTTCAGCTGAAGAAAGAAAGACATGAACATCTTTGATGACATTGCGGTGAGTAAATTATCAGGAAATTTAAATTCTGAAGTGAACTAATCCTTTAATAAAACGGCATTTCTGCAAAGTTTTCTCGTTTCCGGTAGTTACGGGGAATGAACTATAAACTGTGCAGCTTTTTTTTTTTGCTTGACTTTTTTGAAACAAGTAGTTACCTACACTTCAAATAATTAACAATAACTACATTGAATCTTCTTAAAGTGTCAATATATTTTAATTATATAACTATAAAATGATGCAAATAATGCAATGTCGGTTTCATTTAGGGTTTTTTGAACACACAAATTTACACTAAACATACAAATTAATAAAACAAAATTATATTTATTCATCATATAATTGAAAACAGTTACAAAAATGTGTATTTAACAAAATAATTATTTGTCTATTTTTATATATATATTTATTAACTATAATATTTACTCTACCATTCAGATGTTTGGGGTCAGTGGGAATTCTTTTAAAGCAAGGACTAAATTGATCAAAAGTGACAGTAAAGACATTTATAATGTTACAAAAGATTTCTGTTTCACAAAATGTTGTTCTTTTGAACTTTCTATGGGAAAAAAATGTATCAGTTTCCACAAAAATCTAAAGCAGCACAACATTCATTGATAATCAGAAATGTTTCTTGAGCAGCAAATCAGCATATTAGAATGATTTCTGAAGGATCG
>CM074433.1:44393510-44793510 GCA_037101425.1 Elopichthys bambusa
TCACACTGGAATTGGAAATGCACTGGGATGCACTGTAGAATTCATACACAATGTGAATGCAATATGTGTGCAATATATATATATGTGGGTGGGATATATTAGGCAACATGTGAACATTTTGTCCTCAAAGTTAGGAAAAGCAGGAAAAATGGGCAAGCGTAAGGATATGAGCAAGTTTGACAAGGGCCAAATTGTGATGGCTAGACGACTGGGTCAGAGCATCTCCAAAACTGCAGCTCTTGTGGGGTGTTCCCGGTCTGCAGTGGTCAGTATCGATCAAAAGTGCTCCAAGGAAGGAACAGTGGTGAACCGGTGACAGGGTCATGGGCGGCCAAGGCTCAGTGATGCACGTGGGGAGCAAAGGCTGGCCCGTGTGGTCCGATCCAATAGACAAGCTACTGTAGCTCAAATTGTTCAAGAAGTTAATGCTGGTTCTGATAGAAAGGTGTCAGAATACACAGTGCATCACAGTTTGTTGCGTATGGGGCTACATAGCCGCAGACCAGTCAGGGTGCCCATGCTGACCCCTGTCCACCGCCGAAAGAGCCAACAGTGGACACGTGAACATCAGAACTGGACCACAGAGCAATGGAAGAAGGTGGCCTGGTCTGATGAATCACATTTTCTTTTACATCACATGGATGGTTTACCTGAGGAACACATGGCACCAGGATGCACTATGGGAAAAGGGCAAGCCGGTGGAGGCAGTGTGATGCTTTGGGCAATGTTCTGCTGGGAAACCTTGGGTCCTGCCATCCATGTGGATGTTACTTTGACACGTACCACCTACCTAAGCATTGTTGCAGACCATGTACACCCTTTCATGGAAACGGTATTCCCTGGTGGCTGTGGCCTCTTTCAGCAGGATAATGCGCCCTGCCACAAAGCAAAAATGGTTCAGGAATGGTTTAAGGAACACAACAACGAGTTTGAGGTGTTGATTTGGCCTCCAAATTCCCCAGATCTCAATCCAATCGAGCATCTGTGGGATGTGCTGAACAAACAAGTCTGATCCATGGAGGCTCCACCTCACAGCTTACAGGACTTAAAGGATCTGCTGCTAACATCTTGGTGCAGATACCACAGCACACCTTCAGGGGTCTAGTGGAGTCCAGGCCTCGGTGGGTCAGCGCTGGTTTAGCAGCAAAAGAGGGACCAACACGATATTAGGGGTGGTCATAATGTTATGCCTGATTAGTGTATATATATATATATATATATATATATATATATATATATAGGCCTAATACCAGGATGTGCATTGTAGATAGGAATAAGAAATTAAGGATACTTCAGTGTTGTAATGATATAACATATTCCTAACTCTGTAAACTAAACCCAAGCTTTTTTTCTCGAATATGTGGATGTGCACAGATCTCCCATGAGCATATGCACGCAGTACAGAATGATGCATTAAATGCCAATTCCACTGCAGTATATAAGAGGACTGATACCAGTCTCGGATTCTTTCAACAAACAAGTGTATGCGTTTGCAATTCCCACATTTCTCAGAGGCAGAATAACAGTTACCAAACCTGCTGTTTATAACCTTAAAAGATCCCATGCCAGCACACAATAAGTCATAAATCCTGAAAATGAAATCTGCCGCGTGCATGCGGCTCCCATCCAGGAGACACAAACACGCCCGCGCTGCTGATACACAATCTCCCTGCATCTGAATAATGGTGCTGCTGAAACGGCCCTAAGATTCATACGGATCTGTGCTTGGCCCAGGACTCTATATTTTGTCTATTGCCAATAAAGGAGGAGTCATGTCACCAATAATGACATCATGGAGCATCCGTGTCGATGATATGGGGGTGATGGATACTGTGTGCTCCTCCTTTAAGAGATGAGGTGAGAAATGTGACCCAACCACAGATGCAGGTTTTGTGCCAAACCCAATGAAATTTTTTGGAATATAAAAAGCAATACATTATGCAATTATTTATTTAATCTGGAAAATACCATTTAAACATTAAAGGGGACATATCGTGGAAATCTGGCATTTCATTGTTTAAGAGCTATAATCGGGTCCCCGCTGCATCTATCAACCCAGAAAATGAGAAAAAGGACAACCTAGTAACTTTATTTTGGCAAGCCTTTCTCTGCAAGCATGTGAAAAAAACGAGCCGCTTAGATTTCGCTCCCCTAGTGATGTAGGAAGGGGAACTTATAATATTATCACCCCTTAATCTGCACGTTTCCACCGACAGCGCCACCATTTTGATTTTTTGCAAGCGACAACAGTGTACCAGGTCTAACGCCGTGGCAAAAGTTTGAGCAAAGCATGCTAACTGTTCTGTCGTTGTCTGCACAGACGAGCACAGAACACTATTTAGAGTCTCGTCAAGTCAAGTCAAGTCACCATTATTTATATAGCGCTTTTTACAATGTAGATTGTGTCAAAGCAGCTTTACAGTGATAACTGGTACATTATTTTGGCTGCACAGCAGCTTGTAAGGAATAGTGTCAATGCAGGCAGATCAAAGCACTGTTGAATATCAAATGTCAATTGTCAAGTGTCCCCAACTAAGCAAGCCAAAGGCAACAGCGGCAAGGAACCCAAACTCCAACAGGTGACATCAGGTGGCAAACAGGTGTTAAAATGGAGAAAAAACCTTGGGAGAAACCAGGCTTAGTCGGGGGGCCAGTCCTCCTCTGGCGAACGGTGCTTTGTTACGACTCAGGCTGCTATCATAAGTCAGATGGGATCGCAACATTCAAAGTGTTTAATTCAGTTCCATCCAGTTGAGGATCGTATTCATCACACCGGTATGGACGGTTGTTGAGGAGATGTGCCACTGGTTGTCATGTTGATGAGGCCTTCATAGTGGATGATCTAGTTAACTCAATCTCTGCTGATACTTCAGGGCTGCGTTGTGGTTGTGTCATGGCGCAGGTCCTCGATCTCACCCGGATACGGCCCGGATCCGGCTGACTACGGTAAACCTCGGGATAAACAGAAAGACTAATATTAGCGTAGATGCCATTCTTCTTCTGATGTAACGAGTACATCTGGTGTTATTGGAAGTGTTCCCGGTTCCGGCTGACCTAATTTATGCAGCCTAATAATCCTTTAACGGATTTGAAAAAATAAATTGATAATGTGTTATGTGTATGCCAGGTTAAAGAGATGTGTTTTTAGTTTAGATTTAAACTGACAGAGTGTGTCTGCTTCCCGAACAATGCTAGGAAGATTGTTCCAGAGTTTAGGTGCCAAATAGGAGAAGGATCTACCACCTGCAGTTGATTTTGATATTCTAGGTATTATTAGCTGGCCTGAATTCTGAGATTGTTAGCTTGATCTCAGAACTCGTTAGCTTGAATAGCCTGTAAGTTGACCCTGGCAAGCTCGATTGCTAAAAAAGGAGTGTTTCTGTCTGAGTGATACTTTGGGAAAAATATTAGACCATTAAAAGGCATTTGATAGCAATCATAAACATTAGCCTGGTGTGTATGGCTCTGTTAGGCAAACAGCTACGCTATGTATAGTGGGTGTCCATACGGGTTTTGCACAAAAGATTAACTTCACGGCACATGCTAGTCGATGAGTTGAATCAACTCCACAGCAACTACATAAATTTATCCACTAACCGTTCAGAAACGTCCAGTTTCATTCTAAAAGTTGTAACTTCTTCCTGAGTCTCTCCATCAGTGTCCGACTCCGGTTTGAACAATGTAAGGCTGAACACCGTTACTGACAATCCTCATTTTAGCTGCATGAGATTCTCCAGCTTTGTTGTTGTTGAGCAACCGAAGCGTGAACTGTTAAAGCTCCGCCCTCTTCTGGAAAGTGGGCCGGGAGCAGCAGCTCATTTGCATTTAAAGGGACACACACAAAAACGGCGTGTTTTTGCTCACACCCAAATAGGGGCAAATTTGACAAGCTATAATAAATGATCTGTGGGGTATTTTGAGCTGAAACTTCACAGACACATTCTGGGGACACCAGAGACTTATATTACATCTTGTGAAAAGGGGAATTATATAAGGGGCACAACTCATTATTAAGTCATTAATGACTGTAATTAAATTTTTTTTTGCCTTGAAAAGGTAAAGGAATTATTTTTTCTGTAATTTAATTATAGTTATTTAGGATGTAATTGCTTTAAATACTGTATAGCAGGGCTTGTCAACTGGCAGCCCACGGGCCAAATCTGGCCCACCAAGCATCTTCATCCGGCCCACAGCACCCTAATCTCCCTCCTCCTCTTTTCCTGGCGGTGCGGCTAAATTTGGGTAGATACTTGGCGCCTGCAGCTGTACGGCTATATACGCACTGTTCATACCATGCACGCTCCTCCGACTGACCTGAGAAACGTTTTCCGTGCAAATATTTCAGCAGTTATTATGTGTGTCCCATATTTCTGTCGACTTTCTTTTCCGTGAATTAGCCAAACTTGCATAACAATCTGAAACGATTTGGATTCATTCGGACCGCTCTGTCACTGAATCATCTGTAGTTGTTTCTCGGTCAGTAACAACAAATACAGAACAAGTAGCGCTGTTTTCATGTGTTTCACTAGTTTACTTTGAACTACGCAGCGCGGCCCAGTGGATAACGGAACGAAAGCTTAAAGGAGCTGCGTTTATTCCCGGTCAGCATTATTAAACAGCGTTGCAACATCCAGTGAGATTAGTGTTTCAATTCGACACACACCTCTCGGTTACAAACTACAAATCACTCGATGAATAAACTAGTTTTAAATCGGATGAAACAGCCAACGTTCCTAACAAGACTGATGAAGCGTGCCATGAATGAAGATAGAAGACTTTTAAATCCCAAAATCACCACCCTTACAAACATTTACCATGAATGAACTGTAGTAAATTACCATGGTTTGTGGAAATGTGGAATATTTATATTGAAAACTATGTTATAGCCATTTATATTGCAGTATTTATTAGGTGGGAAGGGGAATATATAATTTATGTCTTTGTTAAGGTGTAGTTTTTACCTGTGTTTAGGCCTATATAACATATCATAATATAATATCATTTGACAGTGGTAGTGAGTAGCCATGTATGGTTTTACCCGTGGTTACCAAGTCTCACTGTGAGAATATTTTCATTTATTCACCCACCTCAACTTTTTTGATTTGATAATCTGGCCCTCGAATGAAACTACTTGAAGAGCCCCGCTGTATAATCTATAGAACAATTCTATATAAAACAATATAATTAACATCAAAATGTACTGTCCAATGTAGGCCTATGTAAAAATATGTGTTTTTAATGTAACCTTCTCCATTTAAATACTTTGGTCAGTTCAAGAATGATTTATGCAATTATTTATTTGAAAAAATTAACATTTTCATGTCTATCCTTGTATTGTTCAACGGGTCAAGGTTGATATGGGATTTAGAAAGTAATTAGTAATAAGTAGTGCAATACTTTTAGAGAGAGTAATTAGTACAGTAATCTAATTACACTGTTGAAGATAAAATTAGTAGCTAGTAATTAAAAGTTTGTAATAATTAAGTTTTTTTTATATATATATATATATATTTTTGAAAGATGCTCACCAAGGCTGCATTTATTTGATCAAAAATGCAACTGTAATATATTGTAAAATATAATTTATTCCTGTGATCAAAGCTGAATTTTCAGCATCATTACTCCAGTCTTCAGTGTCACATGATCCTTCAGAAATCATTCTAATATGCTGATTTGATGCTCAAGAAACATTTCTGATTATTATCAATGTTGAACACAACTTTGGTTAAATAATGTGACTCGTGACATTTAATTCAAAGAGCATTACTTGGCTTATTCTCATGGCGAAGTCTAAATAAAACAAGTTATAGGATTTCTAATTAGGCCTCAAAGTTCTTTCAGCAAATGCAATCGTTCAGAGGTTCGAGGAGGTTCACGTTTTGATGGGGAGGGGAAGGATTGGGACGACAGCTCTCAGGCAGGATCGCTCATTTGCATGGCTGATTTAATGACACTTAGTCGGCAGCCGCGCAGATCGATATGAATCTCCTCATCTGTTCATCAGGGCTCGAGTCCATCGTGCAGTTTAAGTGCGTGTTGTTAAATGAGATATCAGCTCTTCGATTTTCTCCACATCTGCGCTGGTGCATTTGTAAGAAGAGCGTTCACTCTCTGAGAGCTTTTGACACCTTCACGTTTCAATTAGACATGAATTATATTTGAATATGGAGAGGTTTCAGGAATTAAAAGCGTCGTAGACTCTGGCATGTCATTTCATCTCATCTCATGGCAGTTTTAGTCCTTCTGTTTCTTTCCATAAATCCGACAATATCAGTAAACCTGCTGTCTATATGAGGTAGAGAGCAACAGCAATGATGCTACTAACTTAACCACATTTTCCAGTAGCATGAAAGTAACTTTGCTGTTTTCAGATTACAAGTGCGGGTTTTATATTTTGACCTGGTTTAAAAAAAAGATTCACTGAACCATTTTATTTGTCACCCAATAGTGTTACCAGAAGTTCCTGCTCTGTAAAATATTTTTGATTAATAATTATTTAGTTTAATGCTGATGTTTATTTTATTTTACTTTACTTCAACCTGCACTACAGAACTTTTGCCTCGCTATGGCCATCTGTGGTTGAAACGTACAATTGCAAGTTACTAGCAAAATTGTGTCACTGAATTTATGAATTTTCTTAATAACGGAGTTTTTACCAATAAATATAACTCTTGTCAGCAACTTTTCAGCGTTGAATTTGATACATTTATCATCATTTCATGAAAAATTAGAAATTTAAATTTGCCATTTTAAATTAATTGACATTTTAAATAAATTCTTAATAATTAGTCAATTATATGTGTCATAATAATCTATTTTAATTATTTTAATTTACCACATTTAGCAAATTCTCAGCATTTAATTTGATGACAAATTCATCATATCATGAAATGAATTTGATTAACATTTTTAAAAATGGCTATTAAAAAATACAAAATGTAATATAATGGCCATTTTAAATCAATTTTAATTGACCTTTTAAAAAAAAAAAATTATTAACAATAAAATGTAAATTTTTACCCAAAAAAATAAACGCTACTGTTTAACTAATCTGCCACAATAATGTCTTTTAAATATTTTAATTTGGCAGATTTTTTCAGCAATTCATTTGATAAATGTATCATATTATTGAAATGAATTTTTAAAAAAAATCAATTTATAAAATAATAGGACAGTAAAATGAACCATATTCCCACTTGTAACTGTAACGTACTGCTCTGAGACTTGTAGGTTGAGGATCCAAATGCAGTTTATTCAAGAGGTAATTCCACACTCGAGTGTCAAAAATACGCAAGAAGGCAGTCCAAACAGACAACAAGGCAAGAACACATAGGCTGACAGGGTAATCCAAAAAACAGGCAATAATCCAAGAACCAAAAGACAAGAAGCCACAGAAATGCTCAGAATTGCAGTGGAGATGCAGGGATCGTGACAGTAACCTTTAGTGAGTGCTCTGGTTTAACATATTTCTCTGTTTTAGTAGGTGTTCAGATGTGCTGCAGGTGCATTTATCACGTTCTGATGTGACTTTAATCTCGTCAGTGACTGTTTCGACCTGCTGACGTGTCATTGTGTGTTCGCCTTGTTTCTTTGGAAGCCCAATTATGATTAATGGCATGAGGCACAACAACACGAGCTACATGAGCATGTAATCATCATTAATTACTCTAAAGCTGAATGTGCTGTTGTTCCTCTGGCATTAAGTTATCAACGAAAACACTCCACTTCGATGGACAGTGAATCAGCGTGGTTAGAAACACAACAGGGTTCAATTCAAGATGCCAAACCGCAGGCTGCTAACGTACAATTACTTTGGATTAATTGGTGCTTCCAAACAAGCTTTAAAGTGCCCCTATTATGCTTTTTCAGATAGTATCTTTCATAGTGTGTAATATATTATATTAGTGTGTAATTACCTTTTAGTGTGTAATAAAGCTTTTTGTGAATGTAAAAGATCTGCAAAATTTAAAAGATCAAAGCGCAGATAAATGAAGTTTATAAGAACCGATTTAATCACATCTGCCCAATCAGAGCAGAGTAGGCCAATCACAACAGACTAGGTCGTCTGACCAATCAGAGCAGAGTAGGCTCTCAGAAAGGCGGGGTTTGGAGAGACCGAATCTTCGAACAAACCGTTTCAGGTACTGAAAAAAGAGCTGATGCTGCAATGTATATTATGAGTAAATTAAAGTGTTTTTTGACCATGGATGCATGTAAACTTATTGTAGGAGACTCCAAAAATTGCACTTCAAATGAAAAACACTTGCTAAATTTCAAGAGCAGAATTTTTAGATGCTTTTAAAACCGAGATTACTAATATTCAGTGAATTTTCAACGGTGGAAAATAAATATATTCATCCATAAGAAACCAAAACACCTAAATAAAATACATACAAAGAAACATCTACAGGGTTTGTTTTTGTGCTTTGCTTGCATATCTGTATTCACACTCTAACAATATGTGAAATCGAGAATTATGGCAAAATGCTGATAAGGCTGTTGCTCGTGTTGGGTTGTTTAAATAAAAAAAAATTGCAATTGAGGTTTAGCACATACGTTGACCTTTGTAGATCCATTTCGTGTAAATGCGTTCCTCGCTTCTTATCTTGCTGTGAAAAATAATAACTGCCAGGTAAATTGTATCTGTGATTTGCACGTGATAAACACTCTTTTAAAGCCACATTAAACTGTACAATTTCATGCCGCCTGGCTTCAAGTTGAATATAGAAAGCTTATTGGAGCCATACGAGGCCATGCATAATTCATGATCTCTACATATCTGAAAAAGGTTATAAGTGTGCCGAGTCAAAGTGCCAGTTGACAAATTTGATGGTCTCTTAACATAGAAGTGAATCCGAGGGTTGTTTTACCCTCTTCAGTTCTCTTCTCACAGATTTAATTTTTACATTTTTGAAATTCTGTAACATGAAAAGCTCGTAAGATACAGCGTGTCACAGACTTCCTCTCCTGGAAGGGTTTGCTAATGTAATTATGTATAATTGGTGATCTGACAGCAGAAGACTTAAATTGATAATTAGCTTTTCAAAGGAGAAAATAATTACTTTCTGTTTGAGATTTGTACTCGGTTTAAAATGAATGTCTTTGGACAGACTCCAGATACTGGAGGTTTGACTTTGAGAATGATTCATTTTAAAAGCACACAGATGATATCAAAGGATGTTTAACTTGACTCGATGCTTTACTCAATCTCATGGATTGTCTTTGCCAGGTTTCTCTCAACAGTTTGTTAGACTGTCAGGATGTGTTGTGTTGAAACTCCTGGGTAATTACTATAGGGCTGGGGATTAAATTTCACAATTCAATTTGAATTTGATTCACAAGCTTGCGATGACTTAATTCTGATTTCGATTCAGTTCAATATTGATTAATTGGGATATGTATCAGGTGCAGTATGGCAAATTTCCTCAAGGAAAAAAAAATATGTCTTAAGTAATGATACAGGGAACCCCACTGGTATGGTTAAAATGAACTGATTTGTATCCATTTAAATTACATTTAAGACAGTTTTTATAATAATAACGTTATAATAATAACTTCAATTATGTTTATATTCGTTTTTTTTAATATAAACATTTAAATAGTGGCTGTGGACATAGTCAAACACACATTAAATGTTGAAAAACAGGTTAAAGTTGGCATGAAAGCAAAATCGACAGTATTTACTTTGTTAGTGCATATTACTAGTCTTGTGGTGAACAATTAATACGTGCAAGTTAATACACAGAAAAAAAAATGTTTGTCGTGGTAATCTTTAATCAAAATCTGAAAAATTACTTCCGGTCTGGAATGGCGTTGCTTCTCTGAGGACGTCAGTTTGACGGCTTGGGTTGAAAACGCTTAAACCACTCCCCCTCCAACCGTTAGTCTGCTATGAGCGAGAGATGCCCTTATTCAGTATTCCGTTTCACTTGGAAATACGTCACAACATTGGTGAAAAGTCGTTTGCAACTTCCGGTTCACGGTGACTTTAGGTTAAAAATACAATGAATGAAATAGACACGCATATATTTAGCAAAATGCTCCTCTAGAATGATTTTTCTAGCTAACTATCGAGTTTGTGTTCATTGAATGGCTTTTCTAAAGGTGAATATATAACATCACGTGACATCCAAGCTGTTTCATTGGCGTCTTTCCGCAGTTGAAACACCAATTAAGCAATTACATGAGACGTGATGCGGGTTTCAGTAAGTTGTACTGTATCTTTCAATATGCTTTCTGGTTTTCATTCATGCTTATTTCGCGCTGTAACTAGCAGGCGAAGAGATTAACCGTTCACGTGCCGCTTCATGTGAGGCATTACCACGATCCGTCAGGCCACATTAAAGAGCGCCAAAACGGTATTTATTGTTAGAATTTCGCTTTAAAATTGACATAATTTGAAAGCATATTAAAACTAACAAAGCACAAAGCTTACTACGATTTATTGGATGGGAAGTACACTACAACAGCACAGACTGAAAGATTTATTACATTTAAGAGTCCGTATAGGTTCATCAGAATAGAGAAATCGGTATTTTAACCCACCCAGCCCTAGTTATTTACATTATCTTTTTATTATAATACGCGTTGACTTGTCTGTCGATGACGTTAACTAGTCTACGATTAAGGTCAAACATCTCACTCAATGTGAAAAGTAGCTTGGTCTGCTGTCAGGGTTGCCAGGTTTTCACAACAAAACCCGCACCAATTTGCTACTCAAAACTATCCCAATCACGTTTCAGGGGGTCCCCGGTAAAAAATTAATTTATCCCAGGAGCTTAATATCATGTTATTCGGGGTTGCTTCAACCCATGGCAGCAGTGTTAAAGTAGCCCAATTCGGCGGGAAAACCACAAACATGGCAACACAAATGCAAGGCCGCCATTTTGAAAGCTTTTTCATTTTAATATGCAGACGGTGAACCGTGACCTTGACTTCGGTGTGTTTTTCTTTTTATTGTAGTTGCTGTTTTTCTTTTAGGTGTCCTGTACTTCATCTGCTAGTTCAGCGTTGTTTGTCTGTCAGTTTTGAATGCTGATTTGTTTTTGACAGGCACGGTGGAAATGTATTTCACAGTTGGACAGCTGGTTAGCCTATATCAAGACACACTTTGTAAACACCTGTGATTTTGTTTAAAAGGAGGCAGCGTTGTTTCATGTTTTGAAAGGTGCGAATGAGATTCCAAACAGGAATTAAAATAACACCCATTTGTTGTCTTTTATTACCAGCTGTTCTATATATATATATATATAGTCTCTATTGAAAGATGTTTTTTCACCTGTTTTCTAGTGCATCTGATCAATTGGTAAAATACACTCTCCTCAACCACACACAATTAAAGGAAACACCATTAATTAATAACACTAAGTTCGCATGTTACTTTTGGTCCATGTTTATGTGTACAATTTTAATAAAATACATGGTGTTTTATTAACTCCCTTAACCTCAGTTACTCATCCTCAGGTTCAGTACCTTGTGTTATTGTTTCCTCTTTTCTCGTCTCTTTTAGTTGTGGCACGACGCGATTTACAATGTACAACCAAGTTCCCAGGAGCCTCATTAGAGACAGAAGTGTTTCGCATCATCTGAGAGAGTAATTAACGACACGTTCCTGCCACACGCCGTCTGAGAGCCGTGATGTTGCCCACAGTATCGCTTCTCTCAAATCCCCGCGCAGACGCTTCCGTCAAACACTGTAAATGTCAGAGACACCAGGGGATGTTAAAAGGTCTGCGTGTGGCGGAGGTAAATGTACCCAAACACAACAGTTTAAACATCACATACAGTATAACACATTTAATGGCTTGTTAGAGTGTGTGTACGATCAAGGCTGCAGAAATGTTCCCAAACCTAGTGAGCTGCTTATGTAGACCTGTTGCATAAACTCCTGAGACTGTATTGCAAGTTAGTTATCTAATGTTTTTGTTAAGACTGGTCATAACTTAGATTGGTCTGATTTGAGAATGAAAAGTAAGACTGATTATCCCTTAACTAATTGTGAGTTGGTCATACTCTTCATGAAATTAACATAATGGTTGTTGATTCAACTGACCAGGACAGCGTTTCCCAAAGCATCCCAAAGTTGATCTTAGGCTTCCGGGGGTTTTTTAGAACTAAAAAAATTGGATCCATTTCAGTTCATGACCACCACAACACACAGGAAGCGGAATTTATGGAATTGCAATTCACAAAAATTCAGGTATCTATCTATTTATATGTCTCTATCTAACCATCTATCCATCCATCATCATTGTATCATTCCATCCATCCATCAGTCTATCTGTCATTCTATCTTTCCAACCATTGTTCTGTCTTTCCATCCATCCATCTATCATTCTATCTGTTCTATCTTTCCATCCATCCATCTATCATTCTATCTATGTTCTATCTTTCCATCCATATATCCATCCAACCATCGTTCTATCTATAGTTTTCTGTCATTCTATCTTTCCATCTATCGTTCTATCATTCCATCATCCATCCATCCATTATTCTATGTATCATTCTGTCTTTCCATCCATCATTCTGTTGTTCCATCCATCCATCGTTTAATCTATTGTTCTATCCTTCCAACCATATATCCATCCATCATCATTCTATCTAGTTTTATCTGTCGTTCCATCCGTTCATCATTCTATCTGTTATTCTATCTTTCCATCCATCATTGTATCTTTCCATCCATCATTCTGTTGTTCCATCCATCCATCATTCTCTGTCATTCTATCTTTCCATCCATTCATCCATCTATCTATCTATCTATCCATCCATCATTCCATCCATCCATCCATCCCTCCATCCATCCACCACCAAAATGTAATGCTATTTACATTTATTTCAAAATATTCAAACAAGAATCAACAAGAAGTTTATTAAGAAGCTTAATAAACTTTTAATAACTTATTTTTTAAGAAAAACTTGTTTTTCTAGTTAAAAATGACATTGAATTACAATTCAGTCTATTTCCTTACATTCAAATTCAAATTGCAATTGCAACATGCAAAGCTAATCACCTGTTAGATGATGAAATAAAGTTAACGTCTCCTAAGGTGAAATTTAAGGATGAAGCAGTGAAATCCGGAAAGAACAAAACGTTCAGACCGTTGATGAGGCTGTGAAAGTATCACTTCCTAACCTTGGGCACGATGTGTTTTCTGTAGGTGGATTAGAGTCAGCCTTTAGCCTGCACTCAACTCAAAGAGGAAGAGCTGCTCTCGTCTGAACAAATGATTATCCTCTTGCGGATCCCTTGATGGTCATTTTATTGATCCTGTTCACAAGTACAGACACCTTGACCCAATGTGTGTGGTCTCCATCAGTAGATATCAGAGCAATTATTAAGAATGAAAGCATGAGAACAAACACAATCTTTCTGAAATAAATGGCCACAGCTGTAACATTTGTAGCATTTGTTTGTTCTAATTAGTCAAACATCACTCACATTTTCATAAAATATGAAAATCCAGTTGTTTACTTGCAATCTCAGGGGCATTATATGTCATTCTTGTATGTTCAATTAATTCATTCTCCAAACGAAACTGCATTTTGCGTAATTCAGTTTACACCAGAGTGTCATTCCATTTACTGCTAACAAACACATGTCAGCCGTGTAGAAAAATACCAAAAGGCCTTTGAACCGTATGTCACAGAATCAATTATATGAGCATCCACCGTCAAACACTGTCAGAAAGGTCATGATCACACGAGAGGTGCTTAGAGACACTTCACATCTTATTAAACCATTTGATGGATCAAGAAAGTAGGGGTTAATGGGTCTCTCTGGTCTGAAGTCCTTCAGGATTATCATTTGATTAGCATCCTATCAGTCTGCTTTTCTAGCAATGCTCTGATCCTAGTCGTTCATGTTGACTTTAGCATATACTAGTCACAAAGATATTTATATTAACCAAGTGAACGCTAAAACTATACAATGGTACCCGAGAGTCTAAACTTTTGCTGTTGCAAGCAAAACGGAGTTTATAGATATAAAATCACAAGCAGAAATGGTGTTTGCTCCTGCACAGCTGGTGTAAAATCCTCAGAATGAAGGTGAAACTCCCTGATCTCTTCACTCGACCCACGGCAATTAATTTAGTTCCTCACAAACGTACAGCGCTAATGAATGCAGGCTACATTAGCCTCATAAAACACTGACTCCACAGCTTAGCAGGAAGCTAGTACTGTTAAAAGTAAAGCCACGCTAGCACTTCATTTCAAGTTGTGCGGAGTTGTACAATTCTTACACTCATTAAAATTGCAATTTAAAGTATCCAGATGGAATATTTTAACATCTCTGTCCATTTTACTTCATTTAGAGTCTCTGAAACTGAAGGTCCAGCAGTGAAGGTCTATGAAGGTCTAAGACACGCACACAGGATGGAAAAAAAAAAGTGAGTTTCATAACTTTCTTCATAAAGCTCTTCACTGAATTATTATTAGATATTTTCTTGTTTCAATATCAAGACCTTTAGAGTTACGACTGGCTTTATTAGAATTTATATTATACATTAAATACAAATATTTATATTGTATATTAAATAAATAAAAAACATTTTATACTATGTTTAATTTTAAATCTAAAATATTTTATGATTTTGAATATGATATATGGTGTCTTAATTATGAATTATAAAAATATAGCAAAAAAACTACCAATGAGGAACAAAAAAGTCCACAAAAGTATCTAGTAAGAACAATATTAATATTAATAATCCTCAATCTTGACAGAAATGATTCAACATCATAATAAATATATTATACTATATATAACATTTAATATATGCTATTGAATATTATATATGATATATTTTAAATAAATAAAATACTGCCAATGAGGTAAAAAAAAATAAAAAAATCTTGAAACTACCATAAATATCTAGTAAGGATAATATTAATAATCCTCAATCTTGACAGAAATGATTCAATATCATATAAAATAAATATAATATTATATTTTATACTATATATAACATTTATTGAATATTATATATTTTAAATGAATAAAATCCTTCCAATGAGGTAAAAAAAAAAAAGTCTTGAGACTACCATAAATATCTAGTAAGGATTATATATATTATATATATATTTTTAAATATTTACAATTAAGTAAGTAGCAATCAAGCAATATCTGACTAGTTTAAAAAATTTATTGATATTTTCAGTGGCTTGATATTTAAATAAGATATACAGTCTTACCAAGTCATTTTGTATATTGCCATTTTTTTAGGTGTTACAGTTTTGCAGTGCGCTGTGTAAATTCCATGTGAAATTTCTTATTAAAGCATTATAAAGCTACTGTGCTTTATAAGCTGTGTGTTTTGAGTATTCGTCCTATCTAGTACTTTTCTGTAGACAATATTTCCTGCAAATGTTTAATTGGAAATAACACTGGTGCAGTTAATATACACCATATTGGAATAAATGAGTGGTGCTCCAGAACTGACACGTTTTTTTGTGTTAAATACATACTGTATATATGCTGTCATGCCATTACAGCACGTCCTCTGTAGGGTTGTGCTTTAAAGCCAGTCCTGCGCCTGTACAGTATCTTCCTCGAGCTAACAGACGCTGCCGACTGACCTGACACAGCAGATAAGAGCACAGGCTTTCAGGAAACAGTGAGAGGGCTTCATCTGCTCAGCTTTAAGACAACGCCAACAAAACGCCTTCAGGAGCAGCAGTCCTCCCAGAATGCAGTGCACACACTATCAAACATAGCACAGATCCTCACTATCCTTCACAGACCTTAAAGAAAGTTTACTGTTCCTTGTTTCGTTCCAATCGTGCATGACTTAATTGTTTTCACGCTGCTCTTTCCACACTATAAAGTATGGAAGCTTGTTTCCGCCATGAAATAAAAAAGGTAATTGTGACTTTTTATCTCAGAATTCTAATTTTTTATATCTCAAAAAAATTTTCTCAGAATTGTGAGATATAAAGTCAGAATTATGTGATATAAACTCACTATTGCGTGATATAATGTCCAATTGTGAGGGAAAACTCTTTTTTTCTTTTTTAACTCTCACAATTCTGAGAAAAAAAGTCAGAATTTCGAGATATAAACTTGTAATTGCATCTTAAAGTCAGAATTTCGAGATATAAACTCACAATTGTGACGGGAAAAAAGTAAGAATTTTGAGAAAAAGTTGCAATTACCTTTTTTACTTTTTTATTTAGTGGCGGAAACAAGCTTCCATGATGAAGTGACCAAGATACATATGACTCATTCTTCTGAAACAGCACAATGCTATTGATTATTGGTTAATTAGCATCTTATCAATGTCTACTTTTTATAGACACTCTGATCTTGCTCATATTTATGGAAGCTTGTTTCCATCATGGAATAAAAAAAGTAATTGTGACTTTTTTTCCTCGCAATTGTGAGTTTATATACGATAATTAGAATAATTAGATCTTTGTTCAGTAAATATGTATGAAAGCTTGTTTCTGCCACAGAATAAAAATAAAAAAGGTAATTGCGACTTTTCATCTCATAATTCTTGCAACTGCCAGTTTATATCTTACAATTCCAATGTTTTTCCCTCACAATTCCAAGCTTATATCTGACAATTCTGACTTTTTTCAGAATTGTGATACAGTATATAAACTTGGAATTGTGAGAAAAAAGTCGGAATTGTAAAATGTAAACTCAAAATTGCAAGAAAAAAGAATTATGAGATGAAAAGTGGCAATTACCTTTATTTTTTATTCTGTGGCGGAAACAAGCTTCCATACATATTTACTGAACAAAGGTGTTTTCACACCATGTCGTAATTACCGTAATTGCGAAATTTCAACTTGTAAAAGCTTTAACGTCCTCAGAGCTCGTAATTCCAACTTGTAAGTTGTGAATTTTCTGAGAGTTCCTACTTGTACCATGTGACCACTGCAGATTCATTTAGACATTGACAGTACAGCTACTACTGTAATGATGCTTTTATGGTGCTTTTTCATATTGGTAATGTCAGCCTCATTCATTTTCATTTTAGTGGGAGCATTATGAACATTCTGCTAAACTTCTCCTTTTGTGTTTCACAGAAGAAAGAAAGAAAGTCATGTCAGTTTGGAACAACATGAGGATGAGTAAATGATGTCAGAATGATCATTTCTGGCTGTACTAACCCTTTAACTGCTCATATATAGTGTGACTCATCATAAAATACCCTGATAAACCACTGGAACCAGAACTACACTCGGACAGGAGGTGATTCAGGCTTTGGATGGACCATAAAGGTGCTGTAAAGGTGTAATTGCATCATCAGAACTGAGAAACCGGCTCAAGAATCACAGTGATGTGACCTTTGCATTGGAGACATGCAGCTGATGCATAAAACCCTTTTCATTCAGAATGATTAAATCCATTCACTGCTCCCATGAGAGCGTGTCAAAACTACAACCATTAATATTTATGAACTATAGCAATGTGTGATAGAACGCACAGTGTCAAAAGATGTTAAATTAATTTAAGGGTAATGAAGTGTATTAACTGATAAATCTGTGAAGTATTATGTGACTTGATTATATTGACCACATTTACAATAAAATGTGCCTTATTGATATCAAAAGTAGCTGGTTTGTCACATTATACTATATTGTGTATTTTGGCACCACTTTAGCATTATTGACCATTTTGAAACCAAATTATCCATGTTATAATTGGTCAAGAGACATTGGAAGAACAGCAAGTATATGTGGAACGAGCAAAGGCCGACGGGAAGATTTCCAGAGAAATGACGACTTAAATTTGAGTCTGTTCCTCAGACAAATGACTTTATATATGATATATATATAATATCAAAACACTTCCCATTCCAAAAAAGTCTATTAAAGGGATAGTTCACCCAAAAATGAACTCACTTTCAAGCCATCCTAGGTGTATATAGCTATCTTCTTTCAGATGAACACAATTTGAGATATATTTAAAAATATCCTGGCTCTTCCAAGCATGACAATGGTAGTAAACAATTCTGAAGGCCAAAAAAATGTATCCATCTATCATAAAAATAATCCATACGGCTCCAGGTGGTTAAATAAAGGCGTTCTTCCGCAAGTTGATGCATACAGTCGTCTACCAAAAGCTAGTTATTATAGTTAATAAAGTTTTAAATATGGATTTTTTTTCTCTTTCCATATGCTGCTAAACGTCGCCTTTGGTGGTCCATGAAGAAACAATGGATTAGGAAAGATGCGGGTGAGTAAATGAGTTAATTTGTGGGTGCACTGTACCTTTAATTGCAGTGAAGTGAAAAGAAATGATCTGTTGGTTTTATTCCATTGTAGACGGCAGCGTTTACACTGAAGGAAAGTTTTGTAGCATCACTGAACTGAACTGCATCTGAAACACTTAGTTGGGACGTTTAGATACTGAGCTGAGGTTATGATGATGAGATCTCAAGGGTTCAGCATCAGTCAGACATCTGGACATAGATACATCAACACTGCCATCCAGAGGAGACAACGGGACACATCTGAGACAGAGTAATTCATATGCATTAAAACACTATTTGATGGCTTTGCATCTGTTACATTACATTGATATTTTTTTATTGGGCAGGGATGTATTGCATATTAATTGGTTGAAAATGTGAAATATACATTTATGCATTTACACTTTTATCCAAATTTAAGCAACTTGAGATGAACATCCAATCTGATTTACAGTGAATAATCGTGCATTTGGAATATTTATACAGTAGGTATGAAAGTATTTCCATGCACAATGCCATACACAGTATCAGTAACATTTGCACATATGTTGTTGAAAGTTTCAATGTTAAAGACTGCAAACTAGTTCTTTATATGGTGCTAATTGTGATGATGACATAAAACATTAAGTCACATTAAGCTATACCTTGGTCCTTTTAGATATTCCATATTACTGATTACCATATCCACATCATGCTATTACCATAGTACAAGTTAAAAACAAAGTAATGCAGAGTCATTTTTTATGTTTAGGGTGTTCAGAAATCCCAAAACGCAAGTAGTGCAACAGCGCCATCTAATGGCCAAGAGAAACAATGCAGAAAGAAACTGAAATCACTGAATTACTCTTGGTGTTCTTTATTCATTTAAATTGCACCTATTTAAATATTCCCACAATACATGACAATAAATACATAAGGGTCCCTGTACATTTCATCTTGATCAGCTGCTCAATGTACTTTGTATTTACAGTAAGACTACAAACGAACATGTTACTTCAGGCGCCTTGTGTATCCCGTTTAAAGACACACAAATACTTGACATGTTCAAAAAAGGAAAGTAAAACGTGTGTGAACACGTGCTTCGCTCCTGACGAGCCAAAAAAAATCGGTTGCCGTTATTTGGAGCGGCACGTTGTTCCAAAAAATATTGCGGGTGTGTCAACATGTAAAAGTTTATCTGTAATACTATTCAGTACATATACAATACTTTACAATCCTAAAATAATGAATATGACCATCGTTATATTACATTTTAAAACTGCCGTTACAAGCTGTGCACAAATTCATTGTACATACGAAACCCAAAAGCGCGGGAACTTGTGGAAGCTCGTTTCCCACAGAATAAAAAATATAATTGCGACTTTTTTAAACTCACAATTCTGACTTTTTCCTCAGAATTAAGAGTTTATATATTGCAATTGACTTTATAAATTACAATTTTGACTTTTTTTCTAAGAATTGTGAGGAAAAAGTCAGAATTGTGAGATAGGCCTATTGTGGAATTGCGAGGAAAAAATAGTCAGAATTGTGATATAAAAAGTCGCAATTAGCTTTTTCATAAAAACACACCAGCGCAATTTCAAGCTCTACAAAGAAAGTTTCACATCGTTTCACTGCATGATATATATAGTTGAAATGATGCAAAACACATGGAAAAGGGTCAAGGGTGAAGAATAATGATGGAAAGCAAATATTCAGATTCTGTTCATGGTTTCTGTGTGATTCACAGGTTACCAAAGGGGTTGTATTTGTATGGAATGCTGGAAGTGGAGGAAATGATGCGCATGTGGAACAGGTCAGTCTAATGATGACCTCAAACTATGAGATGCTCCACAGTGTTCTTCATACAAAACAGACAGAGGCCGCAGGGAAATATAAAGCATCTCCACTGTATAAGAAAATATGGAATTCATAAACAAATTAATGAGATTCTTCTATCATTCTGATGGAATGATCTTGGAAAAAATCCAAAATCCCATATCGAATATGGAATATGGCTATACAAAAAAAAAAAATACAGATAAAAATATATTTCGATCGAATCTCACCTCATTCCACAAAATCATCAAAACCTCCAAAAATGAGGTAGCTGGTACGTAGATGTTGGCTGATTTTTAATAAATACGAATTATCCTTTCATTTTAGTAAAAGGAAATATATAAATATCGTTGAGTACAATAGCTCAACAAATGCGCAATGCCAATACTTTTCTTGAAAGTAAAAATGAAGGTAAAATTTCACTTACACCAGTGTAAAATTTTAAGCAATACTGCAATATTGTGATTTTAAACACCCACGTTACTCAACATGAAATTTTTTTACTTCTAAATTGAAATGCCATTTTTGATCATGTCGGTACACTACTGCATAGAACCTTTACTCACACACACACGCGCACACACACACAATTCATGAAATTCACAATCAAGCCGTGTCCGTATGATACAACTAATTGGCCTAAAGAACTATGTTAGCATCAGTAACTACACCAAACCGCTGGTGCTCTAGTGTCTTGGGTTTGGTTAACATTGCCACAAATACTGTTCATGCACTTGCAACCCGGATGCAACTCTAATCTATTAAAACCTTGTCAAACGCCACAGGATATGTGACTTTAAGGCTTATATATAGAAAGTTCACGCAATCGCTGCAGAACTTTCATCAAATACAGTTTAAAAATACTGATCTCAACTTCTATTAGGGCGAATCTCATGAAATCTGTCAAGAACATGCTTGGATCACGTTTGAAATCATAAGAATTTTTTTTTTTTTTAATGCAAATGAAGCCTATTTTTAGAACGGGGAGAAATGTGCTTAATTGTCATTAAAATATTAAGAAAAGTCTAAAAATAGGCTTTATTTTCTTTCAGGCTGCAATTAGGGCTGGGCGGTATGACGATATATCGTGGCGACAGTATAAAATGTCTATCGTTAGATTTTGCTATTTCGTGTATATTGCGGTATGTAATATATATAGTGTAGCACAGCACTATAGACACTTTAAAGTGATGAAACACATGAATGAGAGAAGAAAAAAAGAACATTTGGGTGTAAACCGGATGTGTAACAGTATAATGGATCAGTGCGCTTGGTCTTAAAGTGACAGCAGCCTAATAAACCAGCTGCTCTCTGTGTCGTTAATGTGAATCAAACAAAAGAGAAAATAACTTACTGCTCTTGACTGAATAACTTTTGTTGCTTTAATAACAATACATTTATATTTAATTCAAATAGTGAAGATTATTAAGTATTTCATTATCATTGTATTTTATTTTCTATTATCATTTGATTATTGTACCTAACAAAATAATTTGTTTAATTCATATTTTGTTGTATTGCATTTGTCCTATTGTTTGTAATTTGCATGTTATTTTTAATAACAATTAATTAAAACTACAAAAATAACTATATTGTGATATATATTATCGTGAAATAAGATTTGTGTCATATCGCCCACTCCTAGTTGCAATGACCCCGTTTTCATGAAATTCATCCCGTTTTTCTTCAATCTTACAAGAGTAACAATAAGCTTCAAGTCACCACAAGCTCCATAAACAATAACCTTTACTGCACTTTGCCCAAATATATATATATATATATATATATATATATATATATATATATATATATATAAAGAGCTTTGCATTTAAACTCCAGAAGAATCAAACAAACTCCACCACAGCGCATCTAATCCCAGTGATCGAGCCCTTAGAGTGTTGATTCATTTGTACACAA
Organism: Elopichthys bambusa; assembly: GCA_037101425.1. NCBI lineage: Eukaryota > Metazoa > Chordata > Actinopteri > Cypriniformes > Xenocyprididae > Elopichthys > Elopichthys bambusa. Next base: position 44,415,449 of record CM074433.1, read on the forward strand.
TGTTAAACACTGTAAAAACGGTCAATAAAAAAGCCTCTGAGTTCAGAACCAATAACCGTTTCATCAAAACAACAAAAATCAGATAAAACACACTAAATAAATACTGCTCGCTCCCAAACGTTAGTCGCCCGACAGGTGGAGGGTTTGCGATATTTTTTTTTTTTTTTTTTCTCCCCAAAGATGATTTGGGTTGAGGGTTACAGTCACACAGTGCTGTCCTCCAGCAGTGGTTCGAAGTCCTCGTCGCTCCCCGGCAGCGGCGTGTTGGTGTGGGCTCCGGCCAGACTCGCGCTGCTCTTATTGTTTTGGCAGGGCGTCCCTGGTGGCGACGGGTGGTCCGGTATGAACAGAGCGACTATAAACGCCACCACCACCGTGCAGGCGCCCAGGAGGAACGGAGGACCAGGGATCATTGTCTTCTACGCAAAAAAAAGAAAATCAATATTAGGGGAGGTAACATAGGAGATGTCACATGACACTATGTTTGAGCTATTAAGTGACTGATATATATACACACGCACATATATATATAATCATTTAAAGCAAAGTCATTGTACCCAAATAGATTTAAAATGCCATGAGTGCTTTTGAGTGATGATGCAAATTAATTACTGAATCAATGTTTTGAACTGATTCACTGAACCAATTGCACTGAACTCTTCCTGCAAGAGAGTCAGACAGAGTGACTGTAAAGGTGGTTGAATGGAGCGTGTACCTCTGTGGGGATCTGAACAGGGATGGCGTAATCGGGTTGGATGGTGGTGATCCCGCTCAGCTCGACATTAAAAAGGAAGAAAACGAAGCCATAGAGTGCAGGACCCAGACCGTTACAGAGACCCCGAATACCTGTTATCATGCCCTGAACCAGACCTGAGGTAATAAAACACACACAGCTTATATGAACACTGCACAGTATAATCTCTTGATGGCTGAGATTGTCACTTAAAGGGGACCTATAAAGCCCCTTTCACAAGATGTAATATAAGTCTCTGGCATCCCCAGAATGTGTCTGTGAAGTTTCAGCTCAAAATACCCCACAGATCATTTATTATAGCTTGTCAAATTTGCCCCTATTTGGGTGTGAGCAAAAACACGGCATTTATGTGTGTCGCTTTAAATGCAAATGAGCTGCTGCTCCCAGCCCCCTTTCCATAAGAGGGCAGAGCTTTAACAGGTTGCGCTTCGGTTGCTCAACAACAACAAAGCTGGAGAATCTCACGCAGCCAAAATGAGGATTGTCAGTAACGGTGTTCAGCCTTACATTGTTTAAACCGGAGTCGACACTGACGGAGAGACTCAGGAAGAAGTTTTAGAATGCAACTGGATGTTTCTGAATGGTTAGTGGATAAATTTATGTAGTTGCTGTGGAGTTGATTCAACTCATCCACTAGCATGTGCCGTCATGTTAATCTTTTGTGCAAATTGACCCTAGTTTGTGAAGCAGTCCGGCGTAAAATAACGGCATGACAACAACACTCTACTACAACAACTCTTCCTCTTCTCTAAAGCAGCCCAACATGGCCTCACCCCATTTGTTGTGTGTTCTCGGGGGTGAGGTTTATGTAAATTTGTGCTTTTCAGAAGGAGGGGCTTCATAGAGACAGGAACTAAAAGCATTACAGACTGGGAAGAGAGGAGCTGCAACAATGGAGAATATGAAAAAATAATGCGTTTTTTCAACATTTGAGCATGAAAACCTGCTCTAATAGAGCCCAAAAGCAAAATCAAGGGCATAATAGGTCCCCTTTAAAGAAAAAAATTTAGTTTTTCCTCAGTCCCTTGAAAGTTTTGAAAATGTGAAAGTTTGCATATAAGACTTTACCCTGTTTATCCGGATCTGCGCTGCGTGACACTAAAGCGCTCACTGCAGGGAACGTTATGCTGGACATGGCTGCCACCGCGCCGGCCGCCCACATCATCCTAAATGACAACAAAAATAACATCACGCTTCTGGACACGGTAAACATCAATTAGTGGTAAAGTGACTAACTCGTCTTAAACCAGACGGTTATGTAACATCTGCATACGCAAGTCATTTATCTTGAACGAGAAGTTAACTTACCACGGCTCTGACCCTAAACCGTACCAGGCCAGCTGGACAATCTGGAAACCGAGACCCAGAAGAACTGTGTTCTTGTTCCCGATGGTCCTCATTAATAAAGTGAGAAAAAGAGTCTGTCGGGAAACACAAGGGAATGAATAATTACACCGCCCTGCGTCATACTTGCTGAATTAAATCCAATACTTGTTTCTTACTCATTTTGGGTGCTGATTTCAAAAATAGTGCCTGTTTTGCTCTACCATGAAAACATGATGTGCATTTCATTACATTTTGACTTTTGACAACCATTTGTAAGGTGAAGAAGTCTTGTATTATCCCTTAATCACCAGAAAAACTGCCACAAAGACATGCTTTCCATGTTCCTCTGAGCCAGGGTACAACTATTTGTTCAATTTTCAGCCGACTGTCACATGTAGGATTTTATTTTATTTTATGCCTGTGGTTTTTTGTTTATTTTTTAACTCAGCATCATCAAATGAGATAATATTAGGCCTTTTTTGCAAATCAGCAGATTATTTTCAGTGTTACTGTACTGAAACTTCATTGTTTTCATTGCTACACTGAATTACAAAAGATGTGGAGCAAAGCTGCTAGAATTCACTTTGGTTGCTAAAAATAAAACACCACCACTTAAATAAAGCAGACAGTGCCGTGCTATCTGCTCATTACAGCTCTGCCTATATTTCATTACATTTACCGTTGAACTTTTAAAGGAATTCAATTCAATTAGAAAGCGTTTGTGAGAGCCACTTTTACAAGACGCCTTTCCAGCTCAACGACACAAGTAATAAGGCAGAGCGAAGAATATTGCCTCAATTAAATACCTGCGCCAGGATGGAGAGGATTCCCACCACGCCGATGAACACCGCGATCGTTTTGGGCGAGAAGTTAATGACCTGAGAGACACAGAGAAAGAGCCACATCGCTATCAGTCTGCACCACTGGGCCTGAATCGAATTAACTCTGTTATGTCCAGTAATGAGCCGTCACTGAACTGGACTGAACTGAACTGAACAGCCAGACAGGATGCCACTAACAATCCACATAAACCTGGAACTTCCTAAAGAACCTGATGAGTACGTGAAATAGAATTCTGTATAGAATGCCACGTTTAATTAAGCAAGTGAAGTCCAGTTATCATAATATATATATTATATATAAAAATGATAACTGGACTTCACTTCACTCGTGTGTGTGTGTGTGTGTGTATATATATATATATATATATATATATAAATATATATATATATATATACACGAGTGAAGTGAAGTCCAGTTATCATTTTTATATATATATATATATAAAAACACACACACTATTGCTCAAAAGTTTTTGAACGGTATGATTTTTTAAAATGTTTTTAAAAAGAAGTCTCTTCTGCTCACCAAGGCTTCATTTATTTGATCCAAAATAAAGCAAAAACATATTTGATGAATAGAAAGTTCAGAAGAACAGCATTTATCTGAAATATAAAGCTTTTTCAACATTATAAATGTCACTTTTGATCAATTTAATGCATTTTTGCCGAATAAAAGTATACTTTTTTTTTATTTCTTTCCAAAAAAAAAACAAAAAACTCTTAATGACCCCCAAACTTTTGTACGGTAGTAAAAAAGTTGAAAAAGCTTTATATTTTAGATAAATGCCGTTCTTTTGAGCTTTCTATTATTTCACTAATATTTCACAATATTACTGTTGTTGCTGTATTATGGATCAAATAAATGAAGTCTTGGTGAGCAGAAGAGACTTCTTTCAAAAACAAAAAAATCTTACTGACCCTAAACTTTTGAACATTACTGTACATACCGTGTTGCATTTTTGGTCAAATTTTGTGTAAAAATACTTTTGAACTTTTGACGGTCAAGAAAAAGGTCAAGGGTCAAAAATTGGATTTAGAAGGTCATCAAGTGTATTGCATTGTGGGATACGGTATTTCCTGCAGTGTGATCTGTCGTAACATTTTGTTTGTCTTCACGCATACACAAATTTGCACACTGCACAGACAGTATGAGTATTATGGTAGTGTTTTTGTTTACTGATCCTACTTTAACTTGTTTACTTCATTTGAAGCATGTTATCGCTAAAACACTTCCAGTCATAAGTGCAACACCATCCAGGCAAATGAATCATGGGAGTGATAAACAATAGCAGACTGTGAAAACATGCAGTCAGTTGTTGCATGAACCGCCTTGGAGGATAAACTGCTAATTAAAGTTTAAAGCAGCTGTCTGCTTCCATTAATAGGGGAACATTAAATATAGAATCGTCACATTTGTTCATTATGAAACAAGAAGCCTTACCTGACGCAAGTAGAGGAAAAAGCTGGAGTATTGACCCGCCTCAGGCAGATAGGACAGAAATACCGTTATACAAATGAGAAGAACGGTTGTGTCCTGCCCAACTTTCCGCAGAGACTGTGAAAAACACAAACATCATCAATAAAACGTCCAAAATCTTGTAAAATCTAAGTCTCCTATGATAAAAGGTGTTTTGTATATCAGTATTTTATTTTAATCATCAGTATCAGAGTCTAAATAGGCCCATATTGTAAGCAGATAATATTTTTTCCCATTTGAACCTGATATTTCTTTCTTTCTTTATAAAACACTATGTAAACAACTGTTCGAGGCTCCATTCGTAATGCATTAACTAACAATGAGCAATACTGATTACAGTATTTATTCATCTTTGTTAAAATTAGTTAATAGAATTATAACTATTCATCATGTTTATCATATTAACAGATACAAATTTTGATTTTAGTAATGTATTGGATTTAACATTAAGATTAATACATGCTTTTGAACTATTTTTCATTGTTAGTTCATGTTAACTAGGCAAATTATTTCAAAGGAAGAAAGAATATTTGACCATTTTATGAGCTTATCCTTTAAATTCTTACAGCAATCGGGTCGGCCTGTTCCCAGGAGATTGGCGCTCCCCAGGTGTTGAGCCTCATCTTGTCGGGCAGCGACTCTGGGACGGCCAGCAGTATGAAGCAGATGTCGGCCAGAGCGATGAGGGTCGCCACCAGCACCACCAGATTATCGCCATAACTGGCCGAGAGGTACGCGCCGATGGCGGGGCTGGTGACCAGACTCGCTGCGAACGTCGCAGACACCTGGAACCATTAAACAGGCAAAGTGGAATATAAATGACTCAGTCTGGGTCAAGGAGACTGAATCCAGGTCATATAGAAGTTTGGAAATAGAAATATCCTAAAACAGCTTGGCGAAGTCGTATTACTCTTGACATCTTTCAAAAATGCATTTAGCATTTATTAAAAGAGCCGCTTACAAGTCCATATGCCGTACTCCTCTCATGCTCATCCGTAACGTCTGCGATGTAAGCGAAGATTACGGAGAAAGTGACGGAAAAAGCACCGGACACCGATATCATGGCAAAGTACCACCTGAAAACAACAAGAAACATGAAATCAGAGTCATTTAAATGGAGACAGAATATTTAAAGGTGTTGTTTTATGACCAGGGCTTCCCAAACTTTTTAACAATAAATTTCCATAAATGTTCCAGTTGTTTGCAATAATTGGACAAAACATTTCAAAGCTGAAGTGTGTCATTTCTGTGCCAACCGCATCACCACTCGTGGGACAAACAAAGCTGAGTATAACAAAAAAATATATATAATTATTAATATTATATATTTTTAATAAAATACAAATAAAATATATACAAATAAATATTAAATTTAAATTAAAAAAAATATTTAAATAGCCCTATATATATATATATATATATATATTTAATTATATTTATTATATACATTATATATTTTTTATATATACATTATATTTTTTTAATTATATTTTATAGTTTTATACAGTTTTACAATTTTATAAGTATAAATTCATTTTACTTTATACTTATAAAATGTACTATATACTTATATTTTTAAGGTAAATTATTAGGATATATTAAATATTATAAAATCTTACAAAAATAAACTATACATATATACATATATATATATATATATATATATATATATATATATATATATATATATAAACACACACAGAGAGACAGATAGATAGATAATCTATAATATTTTTATAATATATCATTTTAATATTTATAATATAATATAGATTCCATGATTTTCCATGACTTATTGTATTCATTTTCATAATCACAATTTTAAAATTCCCTGACATTTCCAGGTTTTTCTATGACTGTGGTAACTCTGCAAGACACATCCATGAAGTATCATCTGGCCAAACGTATCATCCGAGGTCATGGCAGGACGGGTCTTACCATGGACTGAGTCTCATGAGCGGGATGGGCGCACACGTGAAGAACACGGTAACCAATAGAAACGATCGCCTGCCCCACACGTCTGATAGAGCACCAATCAACGGTGCGCTCATAAACGACAGCAAACCCTGATGAATAAAATGAGGAAAAAAATGATCTTGACAGAAACCACCAGAGTTGAACTCAGGAGTAAAATAAATGACAGATAACACCTACCTTCACTCCCTGGATGAGGCCGTTTATTAAGAAGGTGTGTGTGGGGAATGTTTCGTGTAAAACCTACAGATGAAAAATGCACATTTATGAAGAATCTGTGAGAATCATTTCAACACCCAGATAAAACATAATACAATTTTTTTCTCAAAATGAACGGTGCACTAAGTCATTTCATATGTCTGTTTTCCTGACTCTTATTTGCCTTCCCAAACAACCAGAGACTAGAGATGGGAATGATTTCAACTCCATAATGCTTCTGTTGACCAGGGTTATTTCAGTATTATTTATATTCTACTATAGTATTTATTAATATTTTGAATTAGCTTTTAATTTTTATATATTTTGTTTCCATTTAAATTTTAAATTTTTAGTATTTTTGTCATGTGCTTTTGTCATTTTTAGTATTTTTTCTTTTTAAAATATTTCTATTTAGCTGTCATTTATTTTTATTTATTTTTAAGTTTGAATTATTTTAGTACTTAAACTTATTTCAGTTTAGTTTCCAAGGCAACATTTATAATTTTCATCTAATATTTATATTTTATTTTAGCTTTATTACGTTAAAACGTTTTTTAACAGTCTTAATTTTGGACAAAAACAACACTGCTGTTAACAAAGAAAAAAAGTTTGGAAAACAAAATTCTTGAAAAACATTTCATTTTTGTTTTTATTTTCATTTTCGAATCACAATTTTTTCCCCCCAAATCACGAGATCACAATTCTCCCACGATTCTGAACAGACAACTAAACAAAATAAAATGTAATTTACTAGAGGTTCTGACAAAATTTTAATTTCTGCAGTCTATTTAAAATGTTTAATTAATTAGAATGAATACTTTAAAAATTGGCTTGAGTGAATGATTCAACGATTCACTCATAAAGACTTCACTTTTTTCATTACTGGATAAATCAGCATTTTTGAACAAATCTCTTAAATTAATGATTCAATGACACTCATAAATACGTCACTTATTTTATTACTAAATGAATCAGTGTACGAATCTCTTGAATGAATGATTCGATGACAAACGCATTTTTAACAGTCACTTGTCGCCACCTACTGGTGTAAAGATGTAATCAATACAATCGTTATTTGAAGCGCCAAGTTACTTTCAAAAGGTGATTTACTCTATTTTGATCACTACCGTTGACATAAGCGAGTATATGCAAACTATACATTTTTTATCCCAGTACTGTGATCATTTGAATTATTGTAACACAGAAATAACGATACTGTGTGGTTGAAAAGACTGTTAAACTGTTTCATACCTAAACATGATGCACAGGTTTTAATGTTCTGGTGTGATTTTGTCAAAGGTTTAATAGACACAGGCGAATCGTTGTCATTTAGGAATAAGATTGCATGAGTGTTTAAATCGAGATCGCAATCAATTAATCGTGCAGCTCTACTTTATACTGACACCTACTATTGTGAATTCTAGCAAAAAAGACTTAGTGCACCTATATATGATAAATATGAACTAAATGAGAATTAGAAGAACTCACAGTGAGCATCGGCGTCGTCAGGAGACCCCAGGCGAAAAACTCCAGAAAGATGACCACAACAGCATGATACACACTCGGCTTCCCGATTCCCTGCTGGACCTGGAACATCATAAATATAAACGGCTCATTATTCATAATGCTGATTGTAATCTTGAATGTGGCACATTTCCAAACTCCTTAGCTTTCAATGGGACTGATCTCATTGCTATTCCTCTGAGACACACAAAAGACTTCACTGCACAATAGAGGAAAGAAATTCAGCTGTGCCAAACTGCCAACCCACTACGGACAGACTTCACAGTCTTGATGTGATGCTTAAAGGGATAGTTGAAAATCACCCCATGATTTACTCACCCTCAAGCCATCCTAGGTGTATATGACTTGCTTTTCCAAGCTTTATAAAGGTAGTAAATGGGGGGCGTGTTTTGAAGCCCCCCAGAAATGCATCTATCCATCATTAAAGTACTTCACACGGCTCCAGGGGGTTAATAAAGACCTTCTGAAGCGAAGCGATGCATTTTTATAAGAAAAATATTCATATTTAGAACTTTATAATCTAAAATAACTAGCTTCTGGCAGATGACCGTACGCATATTGCGCAAGTCGACTCGCGCCACAAGAGCTTAGACGCCTCTCACAGTTCAAACAAATACGGCTGGGCAACAAACTGAAGCTCCTCTTCTCTTATATTGAAATCCTCCGACATTTTTCTTTAAAATTTCTTGTTTTAGACTTCTAATTCGTGACCGGTGTTTTGTTTTGCTTTATCCTCTGTGCCTCCGCGTTCGGCGTTACGTCATGCGTCGGGTCAGAGGTCACTCTTCTGCCGCAAATCGATGTCAAAAGGTAGTTATTATAGTTAATAAAGTTTTAAATATGGATATTTTTCTTACAAAAACCCATCGCTTCGCTTCAGAAGGCCTTTATTAACACCCTGGAGGCGTATGGATTATATTTATGGTGGATGGATGCACTTTTTGGGGGCTTCAAAACACACCCCTGTTTACTACCATCATAAAGCCTGGTAAAGCTAGGATATTTTTAAATATATCTCCGATTGTGTTCGTCTGAAAAAAGATAGTCATATACACCTAGGATGGTTTGAGGGTGAGTAAATCATGGGATAATTTTCATGTTTAGGTGAACTATCCCTTTAACTTGCACTTGCCCGTTTTGTCTTATGAACGGGCAAAGTGAGTTAATAATATAATTTAATCCCAAAGCAGGAAACACAGAGATGTTATTTGGGTGAAAACAGAAAAACTTGTTTCCTATCCCAACATGGGAATGAAGTTATATAATAGACACAACATTTAACCCTCTGAGTCACACTTGGTACCCTCGCGGTCAAAAGAGACCAAAGCTTTGAAATGTAACTTTCTTTTTCTTGGGGAAAATCAATGTAATATATTTTTTCTTAATAATATTTTTTGATTATTATGTAGAATTTTGAAGGGATTTTATGGTACTATACAATATTTATAAAATTTTTATGAGCTATTTTTTTTTTTCATTCAAATATACGCAATATTTCAGATTAAAATAGAGTGAAGGCCTTTAACATATCTGAATCATGTCTATAATTTTTTTGTGTGTGTTCACATAGATAATACGGCAAAAGTCACCAAGTGCCATCCCATTCCGATGAAGCAAACAATTTTAAAAATTAAAAACGTAAAAGAGGCCTAGAGGATTAACAAAATAACTAGTTATCTGAATCTTTAATGGAAGTGTGAAGCTCTTTAAAGGTTTTCAAGGCTCAAAACTTTGAGCACTTCCTGTGTAATGCAATATAAAAGTTTCAAATATACATAAATAATGTAAAGGAAGTGTAGTGTTGTGTGACTTGCATGTGTGAATTTGAAACAACATTATATGTGCTGGCATATCCATTTCTTCCCTTAGTTATTTTGCATTTAAATATCCTTTAAAAGAAGTGTCTGTATGTACATATATTTACAAATACATTTCAAATTCTGTTTTTATTATTTCCACGTTTGAAATGCATTAATTCAGGTTAATTGGGGCACTTTTTTGCCATTAAGATGACTAGGGGAACAAATTAGCAAACAAATATTTGTCTTATTAATTAATTAATATACTAAATGTCTTATTGAATGAATCAAGATCAACGGGACGAGCAAATTACATCACATACAGTAATGAATGAAGATTTCGGTGTCCCCATGACAACAGATTGAGCTCGCGTGAAGCGCGCGTGCGTCAGATAGGTGTTGTGCGCGCGTTCGCGTCAGTTACGTAATAGCCGAATACAGCGCTTCAATCAGCTAATGTAGCATCTGTTAGCATCTCCTCACCTTCCTAAAGACGATCGATATCAAACATGACACGTTTTGATACAACATGAGAAATGTTATGAAGACCCTAGACGACATTTAGCGATACATAAAATGATTAAACGACGAATCGATCCTTTTAAAAAATATATAAAAGTGGTGTGATTTGTCAGCTAGCCGATCTGCTATCAGCGCTCCGTGCGCACGTATGCACGGATACCCAGATATTAATGTTTATATATCCATATTATCAAGAAATACGTCATTTAAATACACATTTTACATTCTTAAGAGCTTTTACGTGGCCTACTGTAGCTAATATCAACACAAAACATCAGCGCTTCAATGAATCACAATCTCAATGGCATGTTAATTTTGACGTATGCCGCACGCTCGTGTCATGTATGTTATTCTTACCGGATTGTCATGCTTCATTATGATCCTCTTGACCAGCACAACTTGGCCGGTGTGTTTTTGGTCTATCTCCCCCTTCTCTATCATCTTCTTCATCATTATGTCATCACATTTCATGTGAGATACATAGAATCCATCCTGCTGTGTGCATATCTGCGGTCCACCACCTCCTTCCAGCTTTACTAGCGAGTTCAGCCGTCCAAATATGAGTTCGGTCTTTCAATTCGGTTATTTACATCCAGCAGAAACCAGACTGTACCGATAAAATGCTTCCACTCTGTCCGTCTCTCCCGTGTGTTGTGTTAGTGTTACGTGATTGCAGTGCGCAGAACAGCGACGCCACGCGGTGAGCGTGTGAAACAGCGAGCAGCTGTTCCTGAACCAGCCTCATATGATGCTCTCGATTCATGTGCGGTGGCGGATGCTGGTCTCCGCTGATCTGGACTCAGGATGATGGACCAGTTTCTCACTGGCCAAGTGACAGAGGTGCGTCACGCTTTATTACCTTATCAGATGATGTTTTCCCTTTTCAGAGGATGTTACCAAGGCTCACAGTGGAGGATGACACTTCACTATCATTACAGATTACTATAAATACATTACTATAATATCTGTCTATCTATCTATCATTCAATCCATCCATCCATCATTCTATCTATATCTATCTATCGTTCAATCTATCCATCCATCCATCATTCTATCTATATCTATCTATCCTTTTATCGTTCTATCTATCATTCAATCCATCCATCCTTCCATCCATTATTCTATCTATCATTCAATCCATCCATCCATCCATTATTCTATCTATCTATCTATCTATCTATCTATCTATCTATCTATCTATCTATCTATCTATCTATCTATCTATCTATCTATCTATCGTCCAATCTATCGTTCAATCTATCCATCCATCCATCATTCTATCTATCTATCTATCTATCTATCATTTTATCGTTCTATCTATCCATCCATCCATTATTCTATCTATCTATCTATCTATCTATCTATCTATCTATCTATCTATCTATCTATCTATCTATCTATCTATCTATCTATCTATCGTTCAGTCTATCATCCATCCATCCATCCATCTAGCCATCCATCCATCCATCCATCTATCTATCTATCTATCTATCTATCTATCTATCTATCTATCTATCTATCTATCTATCTATCTATCTATCTATCTATCTGTCTGTCTGTCTATCTATTTATCGTCCAATCTATCCATCCATCCATCCATCTCTCCATCTATCTATCTATCTATCTATCTATCTATTATTTTATCGTTCTATCTATCGTCCAATCTCTCCGTCATCCATCTATCTATCCATCGATTTATCATTCCATCTATCTATCTATCTATCTATCTATCTATCTATCATTTTATCCTATCTATCATCCAATCTCTCCATCATCCATCCATCTACCCATCCATCTATCCATCTATCCATCCATCCATTTATCATTCCATCTATCTATCTATCTATCTATCTATCTATCTATCTATCTATCTATCTATCTATCTATCTATCTATCAACCATTTTATTGTTCTGTCTATCGTTCAATCTATCCATCCATCCATCCATCCATCCATCCATCCATCCATCCATCCATCTATCTATCTATCTATCTATCTATCTATCTATCTATCTATCTATCTATCTATCTATCTATCTATCTATCTATCTATCTATCTATCATATCTATCATCCAATCTCTCCATCATCCATCCATCTACCCATCCATCTATCCATCTATCCATCCATCCATTTATCATTCCATCTATCTATCTATCTATCTATCTATCTATCTATCTATCTATCTATCTATCTATCTATCTATCTATCTATCTATCCACCGTTTTATTGTTCTGTCTATCGTTCAATCTATCCATTCATCCATCCATCCATCTATCATTCTATCTATCTATCTATCTATCTATCTATCTATCTATCTATCTATCTATCCAATCAACCATCCATCTATCTATCCATTTATCATCCATCCATCCATCCATCCATCCATCCATCCATCCATCCATCCATCCATCCATCCATCCATCTATCCATTCATCTATCCATCTATCCATTGTTCTATCTATCTATCTATCTATCTATCTATCTATCTATCTATCTATCTATCATTTTATCGTTCTATCTATCATCCAATCTCCATCATCCATCCATCTACCCATCCATCTATCTATCCATCCATTTATCATTCTATCTATCTATCGTTCTAACTATCTATCTATCCATCTATCTCTATCCATCATCCATCCATCTATCTATCTATCTATCTATCTATCTATCTATCTATCTATCTATCTATCTATCTATCTATCTATCTATCCATCTATGTATCTATCCACCGTTTTATTGTTCTATCATTCTACATTAAAAACAATAATATTTTATATTATAAAATCTAATAACAGGTTATGTAGTTTTATAATATTATTATTTAAATAATATATTATTTAAAAGTATTTGAAAAGTTATTTATGTTTTATTTTAAAGTGTGATAAAGACCTTAATGTATCGTCTGTAGTTTGCTTTATCCAGCAACCAGGTTATTTAAGTTACAGTAATACATTTAATATTAATACTTGAGACTGGAGCAATTATTTTGCCTCAATTAAGTTAAATGGGTCTCTCGGGCGGCTGTGGCAACAGGTCAGTTAGCATGATGAGCTGGTAAAGTTTGTTTATTTGTGTCACTAGGCAACAGGTATCCTCATCTTACCAGCTGCTAGAGAGAGTTTGCCTGTGTGTGAATGTATCCCAATGGGACAGTAATACATTTACCAAATACTATTGATTTTCACAGGACATTGATTAAAAAAATTAGGTGTAAGAAATTAACTTATCCATGGCTTTAGCAAGTGGACATTGGGTTGACAAGGAAATTGCAGGAATCCCACCAAGCCCAAGGTAAGTAAGTTCCGCTGTTTCTCTTTCATTTGTAATGCCTTTACAGACTGAATGATGATTGCTAAGTATAATGCTTACACTATAATCATGACACTTATTTACAGATATGGCCATGCGATGACTGTAGCAGGAAATATTGCTTTCTTGTTTGGAGGAGCATCAAGTGCGATCACAGAGGTGTGTGAATCTAATAAACTGCTGAAAACTGCACTTATTTCAGTGTTCATTAAAAAAATTGATGCAACAATAACAAACTATTTTTCTGTCCTTAGGATGATCCTCCAATATACCTGAACGACTTTTACATGATTACAGGTAGCCTGCTTTTGGTGAAATCATTTTTTTTTTTTTTTTCATAAATGCATGATTGATTTTGCATTCTTTCAACTTTTCTTCTGTTTTAGTTTCATCTAATCAAGTAACATGGGAGCTGATGCCCCAGAAAGGTGATGTTCCCACAGCAAGAGAAGGACACACTCTTTGGTAATGATTTCTACGCTATCGTTCAAAAGTTTGTGGTCAATAAGATTTTTTATGTTTTTGAAAGAATCGCTTCTGCTCACCACTGCTGTATTTACTGGATCAAAAATACAGTAAAACAGTTATATTGTAAAATACTATAACTAGAGCTGCACGATTAATCGTTAAAAGATCACAATCTTTGGTGCTGCCACTGATCCAGAGAGAGCTGTTATCATGTTTAAGTATGAAACAGCTTCACAAACAATCTTTTTAAGCACACAGTATCACTATTTCTGTGTTACAAATATTCATATTATCACAGAAGTACTAGGATAAACGTTTATAGTTCAGATATAAACACTGATGTCTTCAGAAGCGATAAAAATAGAGTAAATCACCTATTGAAAAGTAACTTGACACTTTCACTTCACTTTCACTTTTTTCACCTTCACACCAGTAGGTGGTGTTGTGGAGAAAAGTCATCTCTTCCTTACAAATGAAGCTCAAGAGGAAGAGTTTCAGAAGTCAAAATAAGACTTTTGCTGTGTTCGAAATCGCCCCCTATACCCTCATTCACTATTCCCTACATTACTCCACTAATATAGTCCACTTGAAGAAGTGAATGAAACGAGTGAGTGAATCCGGACACTGAGTGCCGATTTCACATAGTTTGTGCTGCTGTTTAATAATCTTTTGAAATGTAGCAAACTGGCAGCTCCAGTAGTAATGAATATTTATGTTCAACTTGCAGACGCCATCTCCTGGCAAGATGCGGGAATTCACTCTCACAGTGCATTATGGGTATTCTCTAGCCGTTGAGCGTGCATTGGTTGTACACTCGTTATTGCGGTGCATTGTGGGATTGAATGAGTGCACTCAACATCGTCCACTATGGTTTCGGACACCACTACAAATGGCTGTCCCCTCAAATAGTGCCCTATTTAAGGGTATAGGGGGCGATTTTGGGCACAGCCCGTATTGTACAAAGCAACAAAGCTGAGATGCCTGCAGAACATCTGAATCTGTCTCTGGCCGGGGGGCCATTCTTATACCCTTTTCTTATCTGTTATTTCACAAGCAACTTACCTTTTTGGCATGATTCACCTCTCCTGTTTCACACAATTAAGACGTTCTTCTCTCGCCTTTCACTCTAATTGTGGAAGCCTGCCAATTGATGGTCAGCCCTTTATCAGAGGAAAGATTTAACATTTTCCAAGGTCAATCTGCTTCTTCCCAAAGGCAAGAAGCTTTCAGGTGACATCATTATTTTTTCTCATAATAGTGGTTTTGTTCTTTCACAGCCACCTGCGTGTTTGAGGGACTTTACAAAAACTACTTAGTGGGACCATAAGACTTTATGAAACACATCTGGCCCTTTATAATAATTATTTCTCACAGACATAGAGGCCACGAGGCCTTCAAAACACATTTAGCTCTTAGGCCCTGTCCCAAATGGCACCCTAAACCCTCACGGTCTTCCTCTGAGTCCGCACTTTCATGACGTAATGCCACTTTGACTGCCGGGTAAAGTCCTCTGCGTAGCGGGCTCAGCAGAAGTGCGCATCGAGGGCGCATAGCAGCTGCAAAGGGGGCGCTCACGAGCACCCTTCTTTAAGCTTAAATGACGAATGGGACACCCTAAGGTCTTGTGGACTTAACGGACGCAGCGGCCATTGTAAGTCCGCAAGACCGAAAGTGCACATGAAGTGTGCCATTTGGGACAGGGCCTTACGCTGCATTCACACACAAATTTCTCAACTTTTCAAGTGCCAACACAGGCGTCAGCCAATCCGATCGCCTTATGCAAATACCCTAGAGCAGTCGCTAGCCAATTGCGTTCATGCAATGTAATGTGATTGACT
Organism: Elopichthys bambusa; assembly: GCA_037101425.1. Lineage (NCBI taxonomy): Eukaryota > Metazoa > Chordata > Actinopteri > Cypriniformes > Xenocyprididae > Elopichthys > Elopichthys bambusa. The sequence continues at coordinate 44,431,483 of CM074433.1, forward strand.
GTTGTCACTATGACAGTCGCGTCAGTGCCAAGCTTCAGACACGCCCTCGGTCAAGTGTTGACGCCGACGCCCCGTGTGAATGCAGCGTTATAGCGTTCTACCATTGTTTTCTATAGGATAAATAAAATATTTCATTAGTGGTGATAAGTGACTGTTAAAAATATATATTTGTTATTGAATCATTCATTCAAGAGATTCGTTCAAAAAAGTATTTATGAGTGAGTCATTGAATCATTCATTCAAAATGATTTTTAAAAGCAACAAATTCAAGCCTAGCTACATTTATTTAATCAAAAATACAGTAAAAACAGTGGAGTATTATTACAATTAAAAATAATTGGTTTTTTTATCTGAATATATTTTCAAATGTAATTTATTCCTGTGATCAAAGCTGAATTTTCAGCATCATTACTCCAGTCTTCAGTGTCACATGATCCTTCAGAAATCATTCTAATATGCTGATTTGCTGCTCAAGAAACATTTCTGATTATTATCAATGTTGAACACAGTCATATTTGGGGGGAAACTGTGATAAATTTTTGTCAGGATACTTTGGTGAATAGAAAGTTCAAAAGAACATTATAAAACATTATTCATTTATTTATAATAAATAATACGTCCTCGCTGGATAAAAGTATTCATTTCTTTCCAAAAAATCATACTAACGCCACATTTTTCACTGTACTGTCAATATAAATATAAATATATAAATATATATATATATATATATAAACGCTTCATTTTGATGATAAATCAAAAGTGACATCATCAAAACATGCTTTCCCATTTTCCCATAGTGTTGTTAAAGGAAAACTCTATTTGTTTGGAGGCTCCTCACGTCCTGACGCTAAAGAGTGTCTCCCAGGCGTCTATTGCTTTGACATTGGTAGGACACTAGAGCATTTATTGTGCACACTACTCTCTGTGTCATTGCATATAACCATTTTAGATTAAAATGAATATATTTTGTTGTTGACGTCATGTTAAGATGCTTGAGGCTTTATCTGGTCGTTCTCAGTGACGTTGACGTGGGAGAAGCTGCTCACTGCAGGCGTGTGTTTGCGGACACTGAGACACAGCGCAGCAGCTCTGGGAGAGAATATCTATGTGTACGGAGGGATTCTGGATGGAGTCCCTACTGATGACCTCATGATGTTCAACACAGGTCAGTAGTGTGAGGCCTTCACTGATCCCTGTCCAACACGTTATTAAACGTGTTCGGCAATATAAAGTTTTCACATATTTTTTAATGAGAGTGGGTTGAGAAGAAAGACACAACAAAAACAATACAAATTATCTTTATTAAATGTCAGAATTGTAAGAATTGTTTTTAATATTCGAATATGCATTTTGATAACATATAGTGATCTTGGAGGCCTTTATTGTTCAAATTTAAACACTGAATGAACTATAATGTCTCATGCACAGCCATTAAATGATAATAATTATTCTGTTTATTATGTTTATTATGAGAATGTTCACATGATGTCATGTTTTAGTTCTAAAAGTTCTAAAATACAAAAATGACTGATGTTTCGTAAAATTAAAAATGACATTTTTTAAATGATTTTACATATTCTTAAAATTATATCACACATTCTAATTATTTTAAATTATAAAGATTATTTCAAATTGTTTTGTGGTTGGTTATGTTAAGTTGTTAAAGGTTGGGGATCTCTATCTAAGATAAAATAAGATAATAATAAGTGTTTTGTTTTTTTTAGATTGATCACATTAGTAACTTATTTAAGAAATTTGGCTGAAATAGTAAAAATAACTTGACCTACATTAGACTTGTTGCATAAACACAGTCACTATATTAAACCAAAAAAAAAGTTATTGAGGTTTAAGTTTATGAAAATGATTTATGCACATTATTTTATATAAAATATAAATTTTATGAAACATGTTGAACTCTAAAACTGCTAAAAAAAAGTTGTGTTCCAAATTTGAGGTTGATATCCCAAAAATGAGCTTTCAGTAAGATTTTGTTTGGACGCAGTACCAAAATTTCCCCATTAGATGCCAGTTTTTCTCTCTCAAATATTACAAGCATACACACACATGCAATTTTTATTACACACAAACAAACCACACTCTGACATCCATACAACACACCCACACAATTATAGCTGCATAATTTATCCAACTGGCTCTATAATATGCAGAAGCAGAAAACAGGAATAAAGCAAGTATTTGCTTTATAGGCCAAACCTGAGAAAATGGCACCATCCGGTAAAAATTTTAAAAATTAAATTGCAGTTTTAATGGGTTTCAATGGGGATATTTTTGTCCAAAAGGTCCTGAGAGGAACTATTTTGTGTACCTAATGTAAAATAGATATATTAAAGGAAATGTAAAATTCCAATAAAAATATACACACCTTTTACAGTCTTATATTAAGTCCTTTTTAAATGCAAAAAATGAAAATTGCCATTATTTACTCACTCTCATGTTGTTCCAAAACCCCAAAACACTTTAAAAACAGCATGAAAAAATATTTGTGCAAAATATTTGCATTATTATTACTTATAATCTTTTTAATATTTGGATGAAGTGTTCTGTTAATAGTAACTTGATACTTTACTTTTTTCAGTGTCTCTGATTTGGATGCCTATTAAAACTACAGGAGCTCTGCCTTCAGAAAGGTAAATAGTGATTTGGATGAAGTAGGAGGTTTAACTTTAAAACTGTGTGCAGAAAAATATATAAAGGAGTATATATTGTAGCTTACTCTGACTGAATGATTGTTGAAAATGTAGCTGTAATCATGGGCCATCTGTTTAAAACCAGTGAATTTATTTTGTGGTTTTCCTCTTCGAGCCCGGCATCTGCTATCTCTCCATCTGACACGTTCTTCCTTTTTTGTTCTGTAGATATAATCACTCATTTGCTGTGGTCAGTGAGCAGATATTCTTGTTTGGTGGATGTTCAGAGCATGGGTCTCAACTCAAAGACATGTATGCATTGAATACAGGTACAACAATAGTAAAGGGCACCAAAAGATCTCAGTTGTAACTGTACGACTAATTCATCTGACTGTAATGAACAGTGTGTTTTCCCGTAGAGACTCTGGTGTGGGAACAGTTTAAGGTAAAAGGAGAGTCTCCTGTTGTTTGTGCCGGGCAAACCTTTACGCCACATCATGACAAGGTAAAGCAGTCATTTCACTAGATTTATACAGTATTGTTCACAAGTTTGGGGTCAGTAAGATTTAAAAAAAAAAGAAAGAAAGAATACTTTTATTCAGCAAGGACACATTAAATTGATCCAAAGTGACAGTAAAGACAGTAATGCATTAAGTCTTACTGTCCCTAAACTTGTGATCAGTGGTGTACATTTTTGGAAATAAATGTGAATGAGAAGAAAACAAGCACAGAAACGCTTCAGGACGAATTGCACACTTTAATACTTAAAGTATTAGTTCACTTCAGAATGAAAATTTCCTGATAATTTACTCACCCCCATGTCATCAAAGATGTTTATGTCTTTCTTTCTTCAGTCGAAAAAGAAATGAAGGTTTTTGAGGAAAACATTCCAGGATTTTTCTCCATATAGTGGACTTCACTGGGGTTCAACGGGTTGAAGGTCCAAATGTCAGTTTCAGTGCAGCTTCAAAGAGCGCCACACGATCCCAGACGAGGAATAAGGGTCTTATCTAGTGAAATGATCGGTCATTTTATAAAAATAAAAACAATATTTAAATACTTTTAGCCACAAATGCTCATCTTGCACTGCTCTGTGATACGCCACGCATTACATAATCATGCTGAAAAGGTCACGTGTAGATCTAAGTACCGCGATAGAGCGAAAAACATCTCATTTTCTCCTCCAACCAATCGTTCGACATCGATGTTTTACCTTTTTTTGTAAAGGCTGTTTGACTTAGTCTTTGCACATTCACTTTGTAAACACTGGATCAGTACTTCAGCCTACATCACGCGTGACCTTTCCAACATGATTGCGTAATGCGTGGCGCATCACAGAGCAGTGCAAGACGAGCATTTCTGGTTAAAAAGTATATAATTTTTTTTTTTTTTTTTAGAAAATGACCGATTGTTTCTCTAGATAAGACTCTTATTCCTCGTCTGGGATCATGTAGAGCTCTTTGAAGCTGCACTGAAACTGACATTTGGACCTTCAACCCGTTGAACCCCATGGAGAAAAATCCTGGAATGTTTTCCTCAAAAACCTTCATTTCTTTTCGACTGAAGAAAGAAAGACATGGACATCTTGGATGACATGGGGGTTAATTTATTTATAAATTATCAGGAAATTTTAATTCTGAAGTGAACTAATACTTTAACGTTTAAATATTTAGAATAAAATTCAAGAATGAGCAAAAGTAAAATCCTTTTTTGTCATGATTCATGTCTAACTTTTCAAATAGTACACTATTGTTATTTTGATTCAGGATATTTACTTATTTGGGGGAACAGTCACTAATCCAGACGGAGCGGTATCATCCACCAATGAAATTTACAAATTGAGCATCGGTAAGTAAAACTGAGACTGAAATTCTGTTACTGAAAAACTCCTTTTTTCCTCATAGTAGTTTCCAGTGAATGAACAGACACTAACACTCTTCCTGTATCACCAGCAAAGATGAAATGGAAGGTACCGCTGTATGTCGGCATCCCTCCCGCCAGACGTCATGGGCACACGGCTTTCATTGTCCACAGTCATGTATGTGTGTCTGTCTGTTAATGGGGGTTTCTTTACATACACTACCATTCAAACGTTTGATTTTCATTTTATTTATTTTTTTAAATGAATGAGTTGAAGGGGAAGCATCATGAAATGCTCAACGCATATGTTCCTTCTTCAAAAAGCATCCCATGATGCACCTCATGAAGTTGGTTGATGAATGTCCAGAATGAGCAGAGCTGGAATATAGACAAAATAAAAGCTCAAATATAAGAGAGTTTTTATTTGTGTCACGTGTTTTAATCACAACATCATTCCCAGACTTCCATTTGTGCTATTTCAAAATTTTCATCACTTTATTATTACAACATGTGAAAAATAGTCATAATGAAGGATGAGCAGACGTGTCCAAATGTACATGTCAGTGTTATTTTAGTAGATTTATATACTATTATAGTATTTGTTGATATTTTAAAATAGCTTTTATTTTTATTTTTTCATTTTTCATTTTAATTGTAGTTGTTTTTAGAAATGTTCAGTCATTTGTTAACATTACACTGTAAAACATTTTCAGCTGTTAAACTTAGAAATGAAAGTTCACCTGCTGCCTTAAAAATGTGAGTTAACTCAACTAAACATAAGTTAACTCACCTTGAAGATAATCTTTGTTTCAACTCACAAATAGTCAAGACAATGCATTATTTTAAGTTTAAATTTTAACTTAAAGTAATGCGTTGTCTTGACTATTTTTGAACTTAAGTTTAACCAGCTGAAAATGTTTTACAGTGTAGTTAATGCATTAACTAACATAAACTAATAAACTAAACTAAAATTAATAAATGCTGTTAAAGTATTTTTCATTTTTAGTTCATATTAGCTAATTACCAAATTAAACCTTATTGTAAAGTGTTACATAATTTTAATTTATTTCAGTTTTAGTCATTTTAGTACTTCAACTTAGTTATTGTATTTCAGTTAGTTGCCAAGGCCACATTTCTAATTGTCTAGTTTTTGTCAAGTTTAGGTTTTTCATCTAATATTTATATTTTATTTTATCTTATTTCAGCTTTATTTCAGTTGCTGAAAATAATTTTTTAAACATAATTTAAAAAAAGAAAAGAATGAAAACACCTGTGATTGCCAGAATAATTCTGTAGAAAATATAGTCAAAATGTAAACATATTTACCTGTAAATTTAAAACTGTACTTTACAAAAAAAAAAGTTTTTTTAATTAATCAAAATTCATCACAAGTAGCTTTATCACATGCTGAGGTAAATATTAATATATAGAATGTGCATAGCGTCATACACACAAACACAAAACACCATCATTATAACACAAATAACACTAAAGTAATGCAATAAACATTCATTAAACAACAAGATGTAACATAAAACTGTAATGTACATGTACAAAAAAAACTAAGAATTCACACAGGGAATTCTGGGAATGTCAGTTTACAGGTTTTCACTGTAAATTATAAGATGATTTGTTCTTTTTACTTCCAAAAATGTTACATTTAACAGTATTTTACTGTATACAGGTGCTGGTCATATAATTAGAATATCATCAAAAAGTTGATTTATTTCACTAATTCCATTCAAAATGTGAAACTTGTATATTATATTCATTCATTACACACATACTGATATATTTCAAATGTTTATTTCTTTTCATTTTGATGGTTATAACTGACAACTAAGGAAAATCCCAAATTCATTATCTCAGAAAAGTAGAATATTACTTAAGACCAATACAAAGAAAGGATTTTTAGAAATCTTGGCCAACTGAAAAGTATGAACATGAAAAGTATGAGCATGTACAGCACTCAATACTTACTTGGGGCTCCTTTTGCCTGAATTACTGCAGCAATGTGGCGTGGCATGGAGTCGATCAGTCTGTGGCACTGCTCAGGTGTTATAAGAGCCCAGGTTGCTCTGATAGTGGCCTTCAGCTCTTCTGCATTGTTGGGTCTGGCATATTGCATCTTCCTCTTCACAATACCCTATAGATTTTCTACGGGGTTAAGGTCAGGCGGGTTTGCTGGCCAATTAAGAACAGGGATACCATGGTCCTTAAACCAGGTACTGGTAGCTTTGGCACTGTGTGCAGGTGCCAAGTCCTGTTGGAAAATGAAATCTGCATCTCCATAAAGTTGGTCAGCAGCAGGAAGCATGAAGTGCTGTAAAACTTCCTGGTATACGGCTGCGTTGACCTTGGACCTCAGAAAACACAGTGGACCAACACCAGCAGATGACATGGCACCCCAAACCATCACTGACTGTGGAAACTTTACACTGGACCTCAAGCAACGTGGATTGTGTGCCTCTCCTCTCTTCCTCCAGACTCTGGGACCCTGATTTCCAAAGGAAATGCAAAATTTACTTTCATCAGAGAACATAACTTTGGACCACTCAGCAGCAGTCCAGTCCTTTTTGTCTTTAGCCCAGGCGAGACGCTTCTGACGCTGTCAGAGTGGCTTGACACAAGGAATGCGACAGCTGAAACCCATGTCTTGCATACGTCTGTGCGTAGTGGTTCTTGAAGCACTGACTCCAGCTGCAGTCCACTCTTTGTGAATCTCCCCCACATTTTTGAATGGGTTTTGTTTCACAATCCTCTCTAGGGTGCGGTTATCCCTATTGCTTGTACACTTTTTTCTACCACATCTTTTCCTTCCCTTCGCCTCTCTATTAATGTGCTTGGACACAGAGCTCTGTGAACAGCCAGCCTCTTTTGCAATGACCTTTTGTGTCTTGCCCTCCTTGTGCAAGGTGTCAATGGTCGTCTTTTGGACAACTGTCAAGTCAGCAGTCTTCTCCATGATTGTGTAGCCTACAGAACTAGACTGAGAGACCATTTAAAGGCCTTTGCAGGTGTTTTGAGTTAATTAGCATGATTAGAGTGTGGCACCAGGTGTCTTCAATATTGAACCTTTTCACAATATTCTAATTTTCTGAGATACTGAATTTGGGATTTTCCTTAGTTGTCAGTTATAATCATCAAAATTAAAAGAAATAAACATTTGAAATATATCAGTCTGTGTGTAATGAATGAATATAATATACAAGTTTCACTTTTTGAATGGAATTAGTGAAATAAATCAACTTTTTGATGATATTCTAATTATACGACCAGCACCTGTAAATATGCCTACATGAAATATAAGGTTGGCTATTTTACAGTTTTTCTCTGTATATAGTACGGGAACTTACTTTTAAACAATTAACTGTTTTTTACTGTCACATTTTTACAGTCTTTTACAGTTAAAATTACAATCTTTTGTTTACAGTGTAGTTTTAGTTAAAAAAAATAACAGCACTCGTTAAACAGATGTCAAATGTGTTTTCATCTAATTTTGTTGATTTTAAGTGAGTGTCTTTCTTCTTGGTTGCAGCTTTATGTTTTCGGAGGCAAAAATGAAGAGCAAGAATTTAATGACTTGAAAATAATGAAATTAATAAACCCCTCAGAGAGACAGCCAGGTATATAATGTTACTGTCTTGACTCATAAATACCAATCATCTGTTTTACTTTCATTTGAGCTTCATCTATTACTTCCTGCACACTGTTATATAGTGATGAAGGAGATTTTGTCTGAGTTTGGACTGCAGGGTGTCAGTAATAGGTGGGTGCGTTTCTGTGACTAAAACACCCAGTTTCATTACCAGTTTCATATGAAAGTAACGTTCTGTTATTCAAATCATTTCCACTTGATCAGCTTCGCTCCGACAAAGGTTCCCAACGTGAAGTACGAGCTGAGTCAGTCTCCAGTGACTGTGAAGAGCTACAGGAGTGAAAATATCCAGGTGATTTATCACACATCTTCATTACAAACATCCCAGGAACTTCATTTATAACAGTGGATGTTTAAAGCTTTGCATTTGGGGTCGTTGACAGTTTAAAGAATTATACTTTTATTCACAAGGATGCATTAAATTGATCAAACGTCATTTATAGTGTTACAAAACTTTCTATTCATCAATTTATCACAGTTTCCACAAAAATATGAAGCAGCACAACTGTATTTTCAACATTGATAATAATCAGAAATGTTTCTTGAGCAGCAAATCAGCATATTAGAATGATTTCTGAAGGATCATGTGACACTGAAGACTGGAGTAATGATGCTGAAAATTCAGCTTTGATCACAGGAAGAAATTACATTTTAAATATATATTACAATAGAAAACCCGTTATTTTAAAAGCGTTATGAGATTTTACTGTTTTTACTGTATTTTTGATCAATTAAATGCAGCCTTGGTGAGCAGAAAAGACTTCTTTCAAAAACGTAAAAAAAAAAAAAAAGGCCCCAAACTTTTAAAGGTGTCATGACATTTGTTTTTTTGACATATAAGAGATCTTTGTACCATTAAAACATCTGGCAAGTTTTATATCTTAAAATGTCATTTATTTATTCATTGAATTTTTTTAATTAAGCTCCAAAAATGGCCTGTTTTGATATTGCGAGATCTAAGACATCACACAGGCAAATACATTTGCATATGGAGAGAGCAATGCTGGGTCTCAATTCACAAACTATCCATCCTAAATAGTGTTAGAAATTATAATTAGTGTGTTCAAAATCGTAGTATGTTGAAATGAGTATTCCAAAGATACCCGGATCTGGTAAGAATCCGAAGTGCAGAGCCGTGCTAATATTGCCCACAACCCATTGTGTGTTGGACAAGGATTCGATTAGAACTACAAACATGAATAAAAAGTGTTTAAAAAACTACAAACATGGCGGATATGCGAGATCAACGGTTAAGTAGAGAGGTTTGGCTTAAGGGGTTTGAGTGATTAATAACAGTATCTAACCTGACAAAAAGATATTCATTCAATGTTATCCACATTATATTTCATCTTCAACAACATTGTGAACTTTTGTAAAGATACGTTTGGTCATTAACTTTTTTAAATTCATCATTATGCAAATTGAAAATCTCTGCGTGAAAGATCCACAACTGGCAGATCTACGTGCGACAGCATTTCTCTCCGAAACGGTAGGAAAATAAATTAAATTGAATGTAGGAGGATTTGTGGCAGTGGCAGGTTGCACGTAACTATGCAACAGAGCGGTCTGTTAAAGACGCAATTATGACGAAGTAGTATGTCCCAAAGCTTGTCTACGACCCTGCTACACACTCAAAAGTATGTACTTTTTCTTCACAAAACTAGTACATACTTTCAGGGCATAGTATAAGTAGGCATTATACATCGTCACACCATAGGCCCCGCCCACTGGCGTTCAGTAAACCGTAAGTAAATTATTTCATAATGCTGACTGTAAATGACAGTTTTATATGAATAATGTTTTCAAAACACTTGCTCACTTGCAATAGTGAGTGGGCGTTGATAATGTTTCCTATGCACTGACGTTAGCCAATCATAACAGTTGCCGTTTACTGACAAGCCTTAAAGACAAGCGTTTCAGACAGTGTGTCAATCATTTTTCCTCATATATATATATATATATATATATATATATATTTTTTTTTTTTTTTTTTTGGAAAACATTACAATACTTCAAGGAACATATTAAAATAATTTTTTTTAAATCCATGTCATAACCCCTTTAAACGATAGTTTACATGCAGATTTTAGATTTAAATATAAATGAATATATAAGGGAAATGTATGCTTTAGATGCTGTGGCTCACATCATTTCTTTATATATAAGGAAATATATGATTTTGTAACCAAGACAATAATCTCATGTCACTTTCATCTAGGTGAGCGGACATAGAGATTTCAGTACAGTTCGTGATGAAGCCATGAACATGATCCACAAAGCTTTTGCCATGTTAGATGAGGAATTCCAAAAACTAGACAGGTAGAGATTATGCTGTATTGTTTATTTCAAGTTAATTGTCTAAATCACTAATAACACAAAAAATGAATCTGTTCTCATCTGAAACAGAGAAAAAGAAGCGCTTGCACGAGACACAGAGGCGCTACAAAATGAGAGAGATGCTCAAAATGAGCATCTCCTGAGACAGAGACAGGTACAACTGATCAAAATTACATCATTAGATTTATTTTCTTGGATGTGTCTTTTCCTGTTCCACACAATGCCTAAAGGAAGTTTGCGGTTGTGTTTGGACAGGAACTTCAGGATATGCTAGAAAGACACAAAGCTCAGAACGAGGCTTGGCTGCGTGCGCGGGCAGACGAGAACGACAAGGAGAGGAAGGAGCTGTGTAAACTGAGGGTGTGTGACTCTAAAATAACCACAAACATTCACTTTATACAAACCGCTGTCAGACAGAGACAAAAACAGCTTGTTTTAACTGAGTTAGTAGTGTTATACACACACACACACACCCATATATATATATAGAGAGAGAGAGAGAGATATGTATAACTGTATAATTCTACACAATTCACAAAAACAATTGTGTGTGTGTGTGTGTGTGTGTGTGTGTGTGTGTGTGAACTATGGAAGCTTGTTTCCGCCATGAAATAAAAAATAAAAAAGGTAATTGCGTTATAAAGTCAGAATTGCGTGATATAAAGTCAGAATTCAGGATATAAAGTCAGAATTGTAAGATATAAAGTCAGAATTGCGTGACAAAGTCAGAATTATAAAGTCAGAATTGCAAGATATAAAGTCATAATTGCGTGATGTAAAGTCAGAATTACGTGATATAACATCAGAATTATGAGTTATAAAGTCAGAATTATGTAATATGAAGTCAGAATTGTGTGATATAAAGTCAGAATTATAAAGTCAGAATTGTGAGTTATAAAGTCAGATTTGCATGATGTAAAGTCAGAATTATAAAGTCAGAATTGCAAGTTATAAAGTCAGAATTGCGTAATATAAAGTCAAAATTGTGAGTTATAAAGTCAGAATTGCGCAATATAAAGTCAGAATTGCAAGTTATAAAGTCAGAATTATAAAGTCAGAATTGTGAGTTATAAAGTCAGAATTGAGAGTTATAAAGTCAGAATTGCGAGTTATAAAGTCTGAATTGAGAGTTATAGTCAGAATTGCGCAATATAAAGTCAGAATTGCAAGTTATAAAGTCAGAATTATAAAGTCAGAATTGAGAGTTATAAAGTCAGAATTGAGAGTTATAAAGTCAGAATTGCGAGTTATAGTCAGAATTGCGCAATATAAAGTCAGAATTGCAAGTTATAAAGTCAGAATTATAAAGTCAGAATTGAGAGTTATAAAGTCAGAATTGCAAGTTATAAAGTCAGAATTGCGTGATGTAAAGTCAGAATTATAAAGTCAGAATTGCAAGTTATAAAGTCAGAATTGAGAGTTATAAAGTCAGAATTGAGAGTTATAAAGTCAGAATTGCGAGTTATAAAGTCAGAATTGCGTAATATAAAGTCAGAATTGCAAGTTATAAAGTCAGAATTGAGAGTTATAAAGTCAGAATTGCGAGTTATAAAGTCAGAATTGCATGATATAAAGTCAGAATTGTGAGTTATAAAGTCAGAATTATAAAGTCAGAATTGCGAGTTATAAAGTCAGAATTGCATGATATAAAGTCAGAATTGTGAGTTATAAAGTCAGAATTATAAAGTCAGAATTGTGAGTTATAAAGTCAGAATTATAAAGTCAGAATTGTGAGTTATAAAGTCAGAATTATAAAGTCAGAATTGTGAGTTATAAAGTCAGAATTATAAAGTCAGAATTGTGAGATATAAAGTCAGAATTGCGAGTTATAAAGTCAGAATTGCGAGTTATAAAGTCAGAATTGCGTGATATAAAGTCAGAATTATGAGTTATAAAGTCAGAATTATAAAGTCAGAATTGTGAGTTATAAAGTCAGAATTGTGAGTTATAAAGTCAGAATTGTGTGATATAAAGTCAGAATTATAAAGTCAGAATTGTGTGATATAAAGTCAGAATTATGAGTTATAAAGTCAGAATTATAAAGTCAGAATTGTGAGTTATAAAGTCAGAATTGTGAGTTATAAAGTCAGAATTGCGTGATATAAAGTCAGAATTGCGAGTTATAAAGTCAAAATTGCGTGATATAAAGTCCAAATTGGGAGATATAAAGTCAGAATTGCGAGTTATAAAGTCAGAATTGTGAGTTATAAAGTCAGAATTGTGAGTTATAAAGTCAGAATTGAGAGTTATAAAGTCAGAATTGCGAGTTATAAAGTCAGAATTGCGTGATATAAAGTCCAAATTGTGAGATATAAAGTCAGAATTGCGAGTTATAAAGTCAGAATTGTGAGTTATAAAGTCAGGATTACGAGATATAAAGTCATAATTGCGTGATGTAAAGTCAGAATTGTAAGACAAAGTCAGAATTATGAGTTATAAAGTCATAATTGCGAGTTATAAAGTCAGGATTACGAGATATAAAGTCAGAATTATAAAGTCAGAATTGCGAGTTATAAAGTCAGAATTGCGAGATTTAAAACGTTTTGATTAGACACAATTACGAGTTTATATCTCGCAATCACGAGAAAAAAAGTCAGAATTGTGAGATAAAAAGTCGCAATTACCTTTTTTATTTTTTTATTTAGTGGTGGAAACAAGCGTCCAAAGTGTAACGTATCTACAATTTAATAAAAATTATAACTCACTTAACTGAGTCAACTCACTTTACATCTTAATTAACTTATCCTGACACATAATATTTCAGAATCGCACTGTCCATAATATTTTAGTTGTTTTATTTTTTGCATTAACTATTCCTATAAAAGTTATCTTTCAGTCAGCTGTACCTGCACAAACAGTGACTTTCTCACTCTGGAAATGAATAAAAAGTGTCACTGCAGGTGCAGTTCACACTGAACTCTCATTTAAATATCTCATTTTATGCATGGAGTGATGGCTGTTTAACATTTCATCCTGCCACGTAACCTGCCGGTTCTTATTTATCGATTCGGTCTGAATATTCCAGGAGGAGGTGCTCCAGGAGCAGGAGAGACTCAAAGATGAGCGGTGCAATATCCAAAAACGCAGTGAGCAGCTCCTGTCCATTATGCAGCAGTTCAAAGGCATGTGAAGACACTGTCTCCATGGCAACCACAGAGGGAGACAGCCTGAGTTTTGTTTGGGAAACAGCGAGATTATTGATGCCACTCCCTTACTGTGATATTTGGGTTTGTTTGTCTGCCTGATGATTTGGTTATTCCTGTGTGTGTGTGTGTGTGTGTGTGTGTGTGTGTGTGTGTGTGTGTGTGTGTGTGTGTGTGTTAATGGTTGTCACTCACGTCACAACGCATTAGACAACCTCATTACATTACCAGATATACCTGTAGAACACTGGATGATTTATGATGCTTTTGAAAAGATTTTTCTGAAACGTGATGAAGTAAATTGAGGTTTATCAACAAAGTCCATGTCATTTATTTTCATATTTCTCCACAAGCTGGTGCTTATAGAAACTGAGGCTCTCTGGTCACTAAATTGAACTCTCTGGATATGATGTCAGTTATAAAAAATGGCAGTCCAGGATTTATAAAAACATTAAATATTCATTTTATTTTTCCTTTTTACAGTTACATTTTATCATTTAGCAGATGCTTTTATCGCAAGCATGACAAAACAGGAAAAGTACCAGCTTTTAATTACAGATATATATATATATATATCATACAAGAGTCAGACATTCAACATCCCACTGTCTTTTAGCTTATAATTTACAATATCTGATACATTTTCATAAAATCCACAAGTATAACATGAGATGCAGTGCTTCTTAACTCACTTCAAATCTTAATAAACATATATTGATACATAATATTTCAGAATAGTACACCTTCCATCATAATTTAGCTATTTTTAGTGAATTTATCATATTTATTAGGCTACTTAGAGTATCCTTGGGGGGGGGACTACATAGCCCTTTATATTATATAATACAGACTGCGTCGGCCATTAGTGAATTTATAAACTCATTTTCATATAAAGTATAGCACCGTCCAGCCCATCTTATTACAGACTTTATTGTCTATTGTCAGTGGATTTTTGAGGGGGACAGTCATGTCGCAGTGCTTGCGCGTGCGCACACATCTTCTCCGAGTCGAACCGAAAGCGGCCGAAGAAAAACGATGGGAAACGGTCGGCGTCGCCCTATTTGGCAGGAAGGTTTCCCCTGCAGCGCCAGCGGTGTCTGGCGGTGGAGCACTATGTGGCAGCGGGGGAGGGGAGGGAAAGAGCTCGGCCGCATTCGGGGCCGCCTGCGCTCATCAAACGCTGCTCATTGAACACACAGTGAGCCAGACCTGGAGTGGAAATATTTTTTATGGCGCAATATGCGTGAATTTCTAAAATAAACCCGGGGTAAGCGAGCATCCATGCTATAAATGCCACATTTATGCATTGCACTTGAATAAAGGGCGAAATGCGACAAGATTGAGCTCAAATCTGCAGTGGAGGCAGTAAAGGGGGTTTGGGGCGAGCTGTGGGGACGCTTGATCCAGACGGTTCTGCTGAAAATGTGTTTCTTGTGCTTCCTTTGTTTCTGCTGCGGGATTGTAAATAAGAGCTTGAGCCAAAATGGCGGCTGGAGCCGTTGAGCTGCGTCGAGCTATGAGCTATTGCACTGCGTTTAGTCACACAAATTACACCGTTTTTATAATTTCTGGCTCTTTTCTGGCTTTATATTCCTCTTGGCTGCTGTCGTAGCATTTAGAATAAGATATATGGCTGTATTTGTGATGAATTAATAGTGTTTAACGAGGATAGTTAGCGCGATTGAGTCAAGTTAGCTAGAAAGATTTGAATATTTGTAAAGACAAATTGCGATTTTTATTCATAAAACGCGCACATATGGCTCATTTGCGACTTATGTTGGTTGTTTAATAGCTGAATGCGGTGTTTTTGTAATGTGATTGTGTCTTCAGACTGCCAGTTAGCTATTATCTGTCTGTAATGGGTTTTTTTTTTTTCTTTTCTTCAAAAAGGATGCTTTCATACACTTGCAAGCCCAGATGCGGTATTATTCATGTGTGTATATTTTGCCATTTTCACTATAACTAGGCAACTTGCAGTGCTGCTTGTCATCTTGCTTGTTAATGGCAGTACTGAAACCCAATCTGGCCAACTGATCTCACTGCATTGTTGAAGGTTCTGGCCAATTTGAAATGTAAGGTCTTGAATTCATTAGTCTCATCTGATGCTCAATGATCAGGTTGCATTGAGAAAGTCTGCTGAATTTCCATGAGGAACAATGGCATGAATCATTCTGGGGGTTTGTTTGGAAGGGGGCGGCGGTTCATTTGTATTTCATGACAGTCTGCTGAAGAGTTTTGTAGGGCACCTCTGGAGGATTAATTGATCAATTAGGCTTGTAAAGGAGAGATTACAGCAGAGAAACAGGCACTGCGGTGGGTTTGATTTAAGCCTTTATTTGGGTTCTGATTTGCAATATTATTGTGGACCAAGTGTGTAAAAGTATGGTTATGGACAATATACAGCTATACAAGAACATTGGTCATTTACAAAAATGCAGAACATCTCAATTCTTGATTTGTATGTACACACACATACATAAATGCATTAAATGTTTTGCCTTTTGTAAATAAATAACCAATGTTCTTGTCCAGCTAGACATTGTACCATACTTTTCTAAACTATCCTTTCCCTGGTTTCACTCTGTCAAACCCATGTTATGAATACTGTTCAATAACATCATTTTTCTGCATCACTGAGCTGTAAATTCCCTCTCTTCAATTGCATTCAGCATCATCTGATTCTGCCATTATAGCAGCCACTGGCCAACATTTGATACAGCTCAGTACTTTTGCCTCTACAGCTAAAATATATTAGATTCTTGTACACTGGAAAATGCATATGCAGAATTGCTCCATCATCCATGTGCAGGTATTTAACACAACACAACACGACTGAGGTCAGTTATATCCAAGCCAAGATTGACATGCTAGAAAAAATTCATTATCATAAATGCTTGAGCCAAAATAATAATAATTTTCCACCTAGATTATCATAACTGTAATGTGCCAACACAGAGTATTTGTTGTATTTTCTTTAAAGGTATTTTTTTTAAAAGCACTATTTGTTATACTGGTTGAAACTCTCTTCACATCCTTATAGCAATCAATAATAAAAGTGGTCTAAATATTAAAAAATGTGCATGTATCTTCTGTGGAAGTCTCAGGACCAAAAACGGTTCGTCTAATCATTGCGTTTGGTCCAAATGCAACGATAGGATGTCCTACCTGCCTGTCAACATATGTATTTGCATATCTCTGCACACCCTCCTCGCGCAGACATCACACGTCATCAGCGTGTTTCTTAGGCAGAGTGTCCGCCAAAGTTTTTTTTTATCCAGCTAATCAACGCTTGAGAGCGCTTCAGCAGCGCAACATTTTTTTTTTTTTTTTTTCCAGTTGAGATGCTCCGCTTGCTATGATACGGAATATCTCATTTCACAGATGGTTTGTTTCTGTACTGTTTCTATATAAAAATGTAGATACAATGTAAAGTATTTGCTCTGGCTCGTTTTGAATGATTTTGTTGCGTTGTTAGGCTTGTTGTTGTCATCTGCTGACATTGTACAAACAGCATGTGGCGGTTGGTCGGTGTTGTATTTGTCCCACCCCTCCTCCACTGTGATTGGACGGCTGAGTACAAAGTGACAGTGACGAGCTTTGCGTTTTACCCAAAGTTGAACATTCTTCAACTCTCGGCGAATGGTAAAAAACGCAGAGCGCTCAGCGTGAAATAGACCATCAGTGGCTCGTTATTTTGTGTGCAGCTTGTCAGTGCAGTACCGGCTCTGTGATCAATAGTAAATGCTTCTCCATCTGAAAGCCAGAGGGCGCTCTTGCGCAGAAACTCCAAATATGCCCTGCTGCAGAAGTAGATAACGCATGTCATTCCATGAAATCCCTATTCTATCGCTGTAGCTGAACAAACAGAAGATTGAAATGCTTTGATTAAACATGAATAATAAACACACGACTGCCTTATTCTGTGTAAGAAGCCACATCATCTTGCAGAAGGATGCTCAACTGTAGTTATGAAGTGAGTTTGGAGTAAAAATATGTTATTAAATGTTGTCTTTTATTGGACAAGAGGTTAATAAATGCTTCTCATGTTTGGAAAGATGTTTGACGCGTGTTGCTTTTTCAAATGCACCTTATAAGTGATTCAGATGAAGCAGCATTTACTACTGATCACAGAGCCGCGCTGCACTGACAAGCTGCGCATAAAAAATAACCCTAGCATTTGCGATTTCATAATCGCACTAAGCTAAATAGTTTAAGCACAATTTCGATGTTAATTTTTTAATCGTGTGATTAATCGTGCAGCCCTATCTGAAGGGAGGATGGGATGTCATGCCTTTAAAGTTAGCTTGCTATTGCTAGCCTCTCTGAAATTGCCTACCCTACCTTTAATTGATGCTGATTTAAATTAAAAATGTTGCATTGCCGTAAATCAGTGTAATACAGTAAAAATGCTGTATTGGAAAATGATGAGGATTTCAGTAAATACTTGTGTGGATACATTTGGAAGTAAAATGATCTTTTTTTTAAAAAAAATAATAATAATTTTCAAACTGTTTGTATGAGAGGAACATGAAGGATATTTTAAATATATTGAGGAAAAACATCCTCAGTTCAAGTGACAAACTTTGGCATCATCTCACCATCTCTATCTAAAAGTAACATGGAAGAATGCCGAGAAAAGGAGGACTGACCTTGAGGTAAACCTTCCTATCTTGCTCATTATTTTCATTGGAGATACAGACTGTAAAATTGAAAATGGAAGCAGTATTATTATTTGAGTCCAGCTGTGTTGGAAAATAGCTATGTATTTTCATGCATTAAAGCATCGTCGATTTATTGCAGTTGGATTGCACTAGGTCATGTTCATGTGCAATGGACTGTTGGGTTAAACATGTTCTGGTTTTGATGTAGTTGGACAGTCTGGTAGAACGACTGAGCTTTCCTTCGTCTGGACGGCTGATGTCGTGTAAGGAAGCTCCCTACGCTTGTAGCGTACTCCTGTTGTGTTGTATAACAGTGTCTGCTTGGCTTCCTGAATAATGCAAGTCTCATGTCATGGCTGATCTGCTCTGCTTTTTTTGGTATTTTGAATGTCAAGATGTCAGAAGTAGCTAAATGGATGCATCGTTTAATGAATGCTGATTTCCAAAGCACAAACTTTTACATGTGGTCGAAATTTAAGGCGAGACACCCCAGGTGAATAGGGTAAAACATGTAAATATTTGATATCTCCACACTTACCCAGTTAGTTGATTAATTGATTTAAAAAAAAAAAAAAAAAAAAAAAATACTAGATCCCATTTAAAATATGCACTAATTTGCATACATTTCCAGAACAAAAACCTGAACATTGGATAAAGTCAGGTTCAAAATTATTTTCATTTTGTTGACATATAAGAGTTTAGTGGTGGGAATCTTAAGGAACCTCACAAAATGATTCCGATTCTGGGGAGTCACGATTCGATTCCAAAACGATTCTTGATTACCAACTTTAAATGATTTCACTTTTTTAACTTTAGTTATTGTGTAATGCTGCTGTTTGAGTATAAACAACATCTGCAAAGTTACGACGCTCAAAGTTCAATGCAAAGGGAGATGGTAGGGACTACAATGAGCTTTTATCCCAGGTTGGTGACATCACAAACCCTAAAATTTACATAAACTCTGCCCGCGGGTGATTTGCACAAAAGATTAACATGACGGCACATGCTAGTGGATGAGTTGAATCAACTCCACAGCAACTACATAAATTTATCCACTAACCATTCAGAAACGTCCTAAAAGTTGTAACTTCTTCCTGAGTCTCTCCATCAGTGTCGACTCCGGTTTGAACAATGCAAGGCTGAACACCGTTACTGACAATCCTCATTTTGGCTGCGTGAGATTCTCCAGCTTTGTTGTTGTTGAGCAACCGAAGCATGAGCTGGTAAAGCTCCGCCCTCTTCTGGAAAGGGGGCCGAGAGCAGCAGCTCATTTGCATTTAAAGGGACACACACAAAAACGGCGTGTTTTTGCTCACTCCCAAATAGGGGCAAATTTGACAAGCTATAATAAATGATCTGTGGGGTATTTTGAGCTGAAACTTCATGGACACGTTCTGGGGACACCAGAGATCTTGTGAAAAGGGACACTATAGGTCCCCTTTAATGACAACATAATCACATTTGACTATTAACTATGTTTTTTATGTTTTAGGATTGAAGTATTTAGTGATCGTGAGAGTGTTTAGTCTGAAATATGTCACTTAAAAGGATAGTCCATCAATAAAAAAAAAAAATCTGTCAATGTCATCGACTTACCTTCATGTCATTCCAAACCTGTATGACTGACTTTCTTCTGTGAAACACAAAAGAAGATATTGTGAAGAATGTTGGTAACCAAACTGTTCTGTTCCCATTGGCAAAAAAATACAATGCATGTCAATGGGAACCGAAACTGTTTGATTACCAACATTCTTCATGAAGTTTGTTCTCAACGACAGAGTGCTTTGAAAAATCACATGCCATTTGACTCTTGTGTCTCATTAACGTGGAGGTTCTTCACTTCGATTTATCGGCTACTTGGAAATTAAAATGTGACCGTTTATATTCCCTGAGCATTTTCTAAAGCTGATGTTCTTCTATTTATTTATTTTTTAGGTTGCTGAAGCCCTTCCAAAGGAGGTCTGGATCAGTACCCATCTGCGCGGGCCCTGAGTGGGCTGGCACAACCCGTCCTGCCCACTCAATATTGAGCGCCAAACATTCCTGAGACTCAAGACGGGCATCGGGAACCATATTACATGCCAGCGGTTTTTGGGGTTTTTTGACTGCCCCCTTTAGGTTTACTCCCCATTCCCTTTCCCCTGATACTCTTTCACTCATCCGAAAGAGTAAAAGGATATTTTCACCCTAGTGTGGCAGCCGGGCTGCTCCACAACACACAGATGAATGAAGACCCCATTCGGGAAGAACGCGGCCCAGAGATCCAGAGCTGATGCAGGTTAGAGCATCTTTGATTGGATGTTTGATTTTGGATGACCCTTTTGAAGATCATCATCTGAAATCTGTTTGTAATATGAATTGTATTTGCTGTCTCTGTGATTGAAGGGCATGCTGGTGTCTCTGCAAATATGATGAAGAAAAAGAATTCCCATAAGTAAGTGTTATTTGCTTGTGTTTTAGGGCGTATGTTATATTGCATTATCAATATTTTAAATAATTCTACACTCATATTGATCATAATAAATATAACATTTATGAATTTGATGATTATAATCAGAGTTAAATATTGGGTGAAAGAATTTTTTGTTTGTTTTAGGGCCTAATGTTTGGATATTAATGATATATTATTATATTCATATTTTTTAAAATACTACACACATTTATTATAATAAATATAACATTTATGAATTATTAGCAGACTTAAATATTAGTCAAAGAATATTTTAAGGCTGAATATGTGAATGTGATTATTTTTAATATATACAATATTTTAATATATTAAAATAGTGTTACACTCCTATTTAAATATTAGGTTAGGCATAATTTTTTATTTGCTTGTATTTTTGGGGATTAATCTGTGAATATTAATTTATTATATAGTATTTTTATATTAATATTTTTAAAAATATTTAGCTCATTTATCATAATACATATAACATTTATGAATATAATATTTATCATTATCAGAGGTAAATATTAGGTAATGTGTTTTGTTTTTATTTGCTTGTGCTTTAGGGCTAAATGTGTGAGTATGAATTTTAATTTTTAATATTTTTAAAATACTACACTGACAGTGATCATAATAAATAAATAAATAAATAACATTTATGAATTTAATTATAAGAGTTAAATATTAGGCAAATTATTTTTTATTTGCTTGTGTTTAAGGCTGAATATGTGAATATGACATTTTTTAAATGTAACACTCCTATTGATTGTTATATATATACAACATTTATGAATGTAATAATTATGTTCAGAGTTAAGTATTAGGTTAAACATATTTTTTATTTGTGTTTTGGGGGCTTAATCTGTGAATATTAATTTATTATAGTATTTTTATATTATATAAATTTAAAAAAAAATAGCTCATTGATCACAATAAATATAACATTTATGTATTTAATATTTATTATCAGAGGTAAATAAAGTTTTTTACTAAATGTGAGTATGAATTTTAATTATATTTATATTCATTGATCATAATAAATATTATGAAAGTAATAATCATTATCAGAGTTAACTTAGTTGAAGCATGTTTTTTTATGGCTGAATGTGTGAATTTGTATTTAATTATCACGTTATAATGTATTCTTTTAATTTTTTTTTTAAATGTTTAGCGCATAGTGATCTTAATAAATGTAACATTTATGAATGTAATGATCATCATTATCAGAGTTAAATATAAGGCAAAGCATAACATTTTTTGGAGTTTAAAGCTAAAGTGTGCATTTAGTTAGATTTATTTTAGATGTTAAAATACTTTTCTCCTTGTTTGAGATGGGATCTGTTTGACTATCCCAACCAATGCCATATGGATGAGGTGTTTTTGTTGTTGTTGTCATCTGTTTGTTTGTTGGTGGTGGTGGTGTTGAAATGACTCACCTTACCTTAAACTGATTCAGAATTCAATATCTGAACTCAAATGTTTCATTAAACAGATGTTAATGCTGATATCTGATGATTATGGCGTCATCTCACAGGAAACACAAAACCAGCGTAGGGCCCACCAAAGCAGTGGCTCAGCCCAGGCGGAACATCGTGGGCTGTCGTATCCAGCACATCTGGAAGGAGGGCAGCGGCGCGGCATCACAGTGGAAAGGCACAGTGTTAGACCAGGTGCCCGTCAACCCCTCGCTCTACCTGATTAAATATGACGGCTTTGACTGCGTCTACGGCCTGGAGCTGCATAAAGACGAGAGGGTGCAAGGACTCGAGGTTCTGCCAGACAGACTAGGTATGTAATGCAGTTGAGCAGAAAAGACATTTTATTTAATTATCATATCATATTAGGGCTGTGCAATTAATCGTAATTGATTTTTGAACACGGATAAGCAAGTGGGCTTCGGTTACGTGCCTAAACGTGGACATAAAAATGTCAACATGCCTTTTTGGAGAGTATTCATATAAACACACTGGGTTATGTCTTAAGTAAATGCGTGTGTAACAGTACATTGGATCCGTGCTTTAGCTCTTAAAGTGACAGCAGCCTAATAAACCTGCTGTCAACATATGACAGGAAAATTTAGGGTCAAATGTGTGAACATGAATTTAATAATTATATTAATATTTTTAAAATGTTGCGCTCATATTGATCGTAATAAATATAAAATTATGATTTACAGAGTTAAATATTAGGTGAAGCATAGTTTTTGTGTGTTTTATGCCTAGTCAATACATCATCAATCCTTCTTCAAAACGTGTTTTGTCTTACCCTGATACCCTATGGTGAGCCTATTTAGTGTTTTTGGTTTTCATAGGAAATTGCGTACATAATGTGTCTCGTCTGGGGTTGAAACGGTATGAGATTTTCACGGTATGATAACAGTCTCAGAAAAATCACAGTTTCACGGTATACGCTATTAAACGATGAATTATTACTATTACCATCAGTGAAAATTACCAGTAAATGAATGAAAGCAGTTTTTTAGGGGTTGAACAAACGCTTTATTATAACATTACATATTGAAAGCATTTGTTTTTGTTTATTGAAATTGCAATAATCAAAAACATATAATCAATTACTTTTAATCACTGATTATGGATTAGATAAACAACTTATATTTATCATATGATCATTTATTAAAATTCAGAAATTCTGGGTTGACTTTTAATTCTTCTGGATTTTATGATTTAATACAAATATACTATCAAAAATGGTGGTAATGAAATGAATGCAAAAACTAACTAACTTAATTAATGTTTTAAAATGTAATCAAATTAAAATTGAACAACTTTTATGCTTTTATTTATTTTGGCAAAGTGCTGCACAACAGATTTACTAAATCAAAACATGGACGAAAATTATATTTCTTAAATAATGTTTAAATACATTTTATTATTATCATTACTTTGAGAAGTACATTCTATTGTACATAATATATATTTGTCAATTTCTTCGAGTTACAAGCCGAACTTTTATTTTGACGGGTTGTAGTGAAGAGCTTCAGAGTGTATTTTAACTTTTTTTTCTCAAATAAAGCAATTTATACGTTCTCTCCGAGCAATCTTGGATTTGTTTGTGTTCATTTCCTCAGATAGTGAGACAGCAAACACTGAAAACAATATGAGCGTCGCGAGTACTTGAGTATGTAGTACACGAAACGCAAGTACTCGAGTATGTAGTACACGAATCGCAAGTACTCGAGTATGTAGTACACGAATCGCAAGTACTCGAGTATGTAGTACACGAATCGCAAGTACTCGAGTATGTAGTACACGAATCGCAAGTACTCGAGTATGTAGTACACGAATCGCAAGTACTCGAGTATGTAGTACACGAATCGCAAGTACTCGAGTATGTAGTACACGAATCGCAAGTACTCGAGTATGTAGTACACGAATCGCAAGTACTCGAGTATGTAGTACACGAATCGCAAGTACTCGAGTATGTAGTACACGAATCGCAAGTACTCGAGTATGTAGTACACGAATCGCAAGTACTCGAGTATGTAGTACACGAATCGCAAGTACTCGAGTATGTAGTACACGAATCGCAAGTACTCGAGTATGTAGTACACGAAATGGCGCCGCTTATTAACAAAGAGACACGCAAAACAAACATATTATATATTTATAGCAGTCTTTTTAATGATAGGACAGTAAGCAGACCGGAAGCGAAGTGGGAGAGACGGGGATGGGATCGAGAGAGGGGCCAGAACTCAAACTCTGGTCCCCGAAGCGCAATGATGCTCTATGTCGGTGCGCACGAGGCTGAAATGTGTATGAAATGTGCTATATGAATAAACTTGCCTTGCCTAATTGTATTAATATTTTTCAAATGTTACACTCTTATTGATCATAATAAATATTCTTCTCAAACCCAAGCAAATAAAAAATATCCTTCACCTAATATTTAATGCTGGTTTACCATCAAACAAACTCTTATTTGAATATGTGTTTAATTCAGTTAGTGTATCAATACACAATATAGGCTGGTTTCTCCAAAATGAGCACTAAAATTCAATATGTCTTAAGTATCTCTGACATCTTTTAACATGACTTACTTTCATGCACAGTTATAAATGTGTGCCTTGCCTTTTTAAGTGAATTACTGTTCCCAGATTTACTACCGTCAGTGATGTTTCCGATCCTGCCACTCGTCTTATCTTGCTTTCTCGCACATCTCTAAGCCTCGACACGCATCAGTGATGCCCACCTGGCTGACACCATGATCGGCAAAGCTGTGGAGCACATGTTCGAGACAGAGGACGGCACTAAGAACGAGTGGAGGGGAATGGTTCTGGCTCGGGCGCCCATCATGAACACGTGGTTTTACATCACGTATGAGAAGGACCCAGTGCTCTACATGTATCAGCTGCTTGATGACTATAAAGATGGAGATCTGAGGATCATGCCAGACTCTAGTAAGTGTTTTCAGTGCTTGTGATGATCTAAATTTATGAAGCTCATATCAATGTATTTAAATGGTAATTGGTCTTTAAATTTAACTACGGGTTTTTCAGTGGATGATGGCAACATAGCTCATGTCTGATAAAATGCTGTAATATACATAATACAGTTTAATTTTATATATATATATATAAAATACAATTTATACAATAATACAATTTATATTTATTGATTCTTTTTTGGGATTTTTTTTTTTACTTCATATATAACTTTTAAGTAAACATTTTCTGTATTCATTATTATTATTGTGTGTGTGTATGTGTATACACACACATATATATATATATATATATATATATCACATCAAAAATAAAAATTTTGTTTACATAATATATGTAATGTACTGTATAATAATTATATAATTTTTATATATTTAATTATATATTTAAATACACACACACATGTTTGCATGTATATACTGTGTATACATTTATATAATTAATATTATAAATAAATATTTCATGCATGTATATATATATATTCGCCTTGTCAATAGATAAGTTTAAGTATTCAGTTTTATAGTAAATATTAAGGTAAAATAATGATTTATTTTACAGAATTTACAAAAAAAAAAACAATCTTAAAGTTATCAATCCAAAATTAATTCTGTTGACAATTTCCAAAAATGAAAAGAAAATGCCATTACAATTGATTACATAATATTCAGTGATTTATGGGATGAGTAGTTAAATGATGCAGCATATCGGAGTAATTTTTTAAATCATTTTAAAGAGTAATTTATATTTATATTTAATAATTATTCCCATGCTTTGCAGACGACTCGCCCCCAGCGGAGCGTGAGCCCGGAGAGGTTGTGGACAGCCTCGTGGGGAAGCAGGTGGAATATGCCAAAGAGGACGGCTCTAAACGAACTGGCATGGTTATTCATCAGGTGGAAGCCAAGCCCTCGGTCTACTTCATCAAGTTTGATGACGACTTTCACATTTACGTCTATGACCTGGTGAAAACATCATAGGCAGCGAAACGCCCCGTGGGACGAGGAGAAGGGGAGGAGTTTCACGTAACCATGTGATTCACTCAAACGTTTTTGCCAAAAGTTCTTTCAAAACATTTCTTGTAACATCTTCTGGAAATGGAATTAGTGGATTTTTCAGTGGATTACCACTAGTCAAGTGTCTCTTATTGTTGTAGGATGAACGGACATCACATCCCCCGACATACACGTAGCTTCATATTTCAGAGGTTCGTCTCGAGCATTTCCCATTACTGTCGGTTATTTCAAAGACGCGACGTCACATTCGTCGGGGAAAAACCCGGATGTTGCGTCTGGCCGTTAGAGTAACAACGTTCTGGGCTGCATCGGACGTTAAAGCGTTCATCTGTTGGACTGTTACAGCTCCGCCTTGGGTTGCGCATCAACCCGAATGAAATTCAAGCTAGCGCTGTGCAGCGATCCTGAGGAGAGAGTCAAAACAAAAGTTGGAAAATGCACGAGGTGTTTTTCATTTCAGACGTGAGAAACACAGGGGTCCATGAAGGATGGGGAGCGTAAAAGTGTGCATACAAGTGCCAGGAGGTCGGCTGTAGAAAGTGGCCTGGGAAAATGTTCCCATCTTGTCTGTAAACAAGACATCTCGCTGTCCTTGATGTCTTTGCAGTTTTAACCCTCCATCTTCTAGTTCATGCACTCGCCCTCGCCAGAATCGCACACACGAGCTCCGCTGTCAATTTGTAGACATTTGTGTGAAATGAAACCCCACCGCCTTTTTTTTTTTTTTTTTTTTTTTTTTAAATGTATTTTGTTTCCTACTTTTTATTTTTTATATAATATAAACGTTTATCATCACCTCGAGTAAACGCTAATGCAGCTTTTATTATCTCAAGCACTAAATTTAGAGGAAATCAGTTTTGAAATCAGTCCCCTGTTTTGTTTTTAATTAATTACCACTTCTTTGGGGAAAAAAAACTTTATAATGAAACGTTAATATGAACGTTTAATTCACTTTTAGGCTTCTTTTAATGTAAAAAATGCCCATCAGATTGCATAGTGTGGACATTTTCTCTTGGGTATTATCATTGTTACGGTGTAGATAAATGGGTTTGTGTTTTAGCACACGATTTTGTCTCTTTAGCACTAAAAATCAGACGGTTAACAAATGCCCCAAAGTATTTAGTGATATTACACAAACTAATCGCACAAAGTGTTTAATCCCATACCTGTTAGAAAAATGCTTATGCAATAATGAAGAAAGTATTCAGGAATTTCTTTGCAAACCATGCACCCTGTGACTTTTGCTTTATTTTTCTTTAAATTCTTGCTTTGCCTCTCTGCGAGCCTAAAACGTTTGTGCCTCGATACTGACTTCAGTCTGCTTCCAGTATTTTTTTTTTTTTTTTTTTGTTGTTGTTGTTGATGTTACATGTGTGTTTTGTCTGGAGGTTTGTGTGTTCCCATTAGACTCGTACGAAATGACTCGAAGGCCCTCTCCGAGGAATGTTACTATGTTTGAAGAAGCCCTCTCAGCGACATGTGTTTTGCATTATTTCAGCATTTTGTGTTGCGGTGTTTCAGCTTTCGGTTACAGCGTTCCCGTTTTAACACCTCGCACTCGGCCGCTCCAGATACTTGAAGCTTTTCTCTTTTCTTCAAGCAGACGCTTGCAGAGAGCCGCTGTGTTCTGCATTAGATGTGCAACACTAAAAGGGTGACACCAAGAAATGCACAGGTCATATTTCACTCCCAAATCAAATGAAACAAATAAAAATACATTATAATTTTTGCATTTATTTTCATGACATTTAATTAAGCACATTTGAAATTCTCATTACCTAATGTGAAAGAACCTTTACTGTAATACATTAATACTGTAATAATCCTGTCCAGGCACACTGTTTCTTAATCAGCATAAATCTAAGTCTTACCATGAGGTATAAATACTTTAAATCATAATTTTGAGGTTTAGTTTAAATGTTAATTATCATGAATATATATATATATATATAATATATATACACACACATATATATACATATATACACACATACATACGTACACATATATATACATATACACATAAGTACACACACACACACCTATATTTACATATATACCTACACATATATATGCATATATTGTATATAATGTATCTAATGTATGTATATTTGTGTGTGTGTGTATATATATAAATAATGTATGTATGTTAAATGTCAAAGATGGGATATATAGCTATATGTGTGTGTGTGTGTGTGTGTATATATATTTATACAATTCTTTAAGCAAATTATTTATACTTTTTCCCATATGATTTTGGGGTGAAATGTGATCTAGACATTTCTTGATGCTTTTATTGAGATTCAGCCAGTAAAGTTCATAAAGATATTTGTGATTCTCCATGTTTTGACCTTGAAACCTTAATGCAGGCGACCTGCTCGGCTTACCAAAAAAGCAGCGGCGGTCATCAAATGTAGTGACCTTAACGCAGAGGTAAAGCTTTGTCCTGGGACTGTTCTACTTTTACTTCTCAAACGAGAGCTAGGTCACTATAAAGAGGTGTACAAGTCTGTACGCACCCTCACTGCAGCTACATGCGCTCATTCAAGTGGACAACGGACGTGTCAATATGCAAATGGAAACCCTCAGAAAAGACATACTCATGGGATTGGCCTTTTACATGTACCTACTGTAGTATTGTACTGTGTTTTGATGTCAGGTCGACGTGGGAAATTTACAACGAAAAAAAAATGACGAAAACTAGACCGTTCTTTTTGCATGATATGAGTAGAGTTGTTCTCGTATGTTAGTGTGATGCATGTGTACCTGTCTTTTTATTTCGGCTATTCGTTCCCTAAATGAAAGTTTCTGTTTATTGTGTTGCTAATTGTGATGTTTCTGTTCTGGTTTTGAATCCATTTCTAAGTAAAAACAAAAGTTGAACTAAGTATTTTATTTTCTGCTATGCTCTATAAGAACAAATGCACTGGTGTTGTGTGTGGCGTGCCAATCCAAGGCAAGGTACCAGTGTTAAACAGCATTTGAGGGATCATATCCTTTTGACACAGTACCACCGTTCTGCTACAGGACAGATTTATTTGTTTCTATGAAGAGTGCCATATTTAATGAAGAAACAGGCCTTACGCAATCGGGACGAAATCGAATACGAATCTATATGTAGAGCGGGCTAATGTGTGCATGTATCGCATATCTAATTCAACCTTGTAGATATAGAATTAGAGGAAACGCACACTTTAAACTACATGGAGAGAATTGAACGTATGGTCCCTTTAAGATGCTGTTGCTCTTTAATTACTTTGTATAAAAAAAAGAAAAGAATCGACAAAAATGCAGTGCAATTTGATGATTGTTGCAGATACATGTATAGTTCAAATTTCATGTTCTTTCACATATAGGTAAATGGCTTCTATTGGACTGAATCTGTTTGTTTTTCTCTCTCTCTCTTTTTTTAACGTGTAGATAGTTCATTTTATTTTCATTTAAGTATAAACACATTTTAAAACCTGTTACATAATTCATTAAGTAATTTTTATAATTATTATGTAATTCTATCCTTATAAGATTAAAAAAGTTAATGTGAATGTGTGTGTCTGAATCTTTATCCAAATAACTGCCTCTATGCGTCTTAATATTTGCCAGAATTTTTTTTTTAATATTCAAAATATACAAATAAAAGTAAATATATTAGTAGTTAGTTAAACAAATCAAGATTTGTCTGTGAATGTCAAGTCTTTGAATTATGTTACCCATAAAATATTGTATTACAATACAAACTCGATTTAAATGTGTGGAGAGACCTTTGGACTAATACTAATAATTAATATTACTTGAGAATATTAGTAATAATTGCTCGGGCATCTGCTCAACAACACGTTTACTTTAGTTTGTGTTTAGGAATTAATAAAATTGTAATAAAAATTAGGATTTCATACTACGTCCGACTGGCAACCGCGCTGAGAATCTTGATTGGTTGACTCAAATGTCAATCATAATGAAGTAGGGCGTTCCTCCTTGATCCGAATTTGCGAATCGTAGTACGGCGAAGCATTCTCATCATTAATATTAATTACATAGCGTTGATGTTGCTTAGCAACCTTTCTGGATGCTTCAGTGTTTAGCTAATTTGTATTCATGAGCTAAGCCACCTGACCAGCGTCTGCTGCCGCTTTCAGCAAATCAGTGGGCGAACGTCACGTTACCTCATTAATATTAATGAGCCAACCTCACCATAGTAGGAAGCGATTTGTAAATACGCCTCCCTCAAACCAAAGCTGTCAAAGGACAGCTAGAGTGCACGGGAGCGCAGTAAACATTGAGCTGAGGTGCTTTTCCACATGTTAAACGTACTTAAGACACTTTTTACGAAACAAACAGTAATTTAGGCACTTATCCGAGTGGATAGAAAACTCCTGAGCGCAGGTTACCTGGACGCGCACCTGAGATCTTCAGCGATGGTCGAGGTGTTTTCAGGCCGAACACTCGTGAATAAAGAGGGAGATTTGGTCGATCCAGAGGAAGCTCTAAGGAATAAAGTGGTTGGCCTGTATTTCTCAGCCGGATGGTGTCCACCCTGCCGAGACTTCACGCCGCTGCTGTGTGATTTCTACACGGAGCTGGTGGAGGAGACCGAACCACCTGCTCAGTTCGAAATCGTGTTCATATCCTCTGATAAATCCACAGAAGACATGGTGGAGTATTATCATGACATGCACGGGGACTGGCTGGCTTTGCCCTGGGCGGATCCATATAAACAGTGAGTTGCCATTGCATTTCGATACATCCATGCATTAGTTATTGTGCATGAACCTGTGCTGCCACAGTAAGCTTTCATTACAGCTTTCAGTCTGTCCCTGATAAGAGGTTTAACACACAAACACACACACACACACAGAGAGAGAGAGAGAGACTTGGAGGATTATGTTTAAAAATAGACAGTGTGTAGTTTCACTAAGTGTGCCATTCCTTATTGCACTGATCAGGCCATGGGAATCTGGAGAAATAAGAGATTTTTTTCTTTTTCTTTCAGATTTTCCAAGCTGGAAAAGTCATTGAAACAACAAAAGTTAAAAAGTCATGGAAATTTCTATAGATAGGCTAAAATATGTTCTGCATTTCTCTGTAGAATTGTTTCTAGTTCTTTGACCAAAAGGTTTGGGAATGTGTTTTTAGGTACACTATTTTGGTACAATAGAAAAAATTGTCACACTTTTAGTTTAGAGTCCAGTTCTCACTATTAACTATTAACTTCTGCCTCAATAAAACCTGCTTATTAAGGTTGTTAAGTTTAGGTATTGGCAGAATTAAGGGATGTTGAATAAGGCATTAATGTGTGCTTTATAAATATTAATAAACAGCCAATATCCTAGTAATATGCATGCTAATAAGCAACTAGTTAATAGTGAGAATTGGACTCTAAACTAAAGTGTTACTGGACAAAGTACGAAAATGCTTCACAATGCTAGGTTTGTTTTATTTTGAACAGACAGTAGTGCAAATTACAATTTGCTCCACTTAAACTATATTTAAACATTCAAAGCTTGAAGGATTAATTGACTTCAGAATGAAAGTTTCCTGATAATTTACTCACCCCCATGTCATCCAAGATGTTCATGTCTTTCTTTCTTCAGTCGAAAAGAAATGAAGGTTTTTGAGGAAAACATTCCAGGATTTTTCTCCATATAGTGGACTTCACTGGGGTTCAACGGGTTGAAGGTCCAAATGTCAGTTTCAGTGCAGCTTCAAAGAGCTCTACATGATCCCAGACGAGGAATAAGAGTCTTATCTAGAGAAACAATCGGCCATTTTCTTAAAAAAAAATATTTTCTATACTTTTTAACCACAAATGCTCATCTTGCACTGCGATGCGATGCGCCACGCATTAGCCTACGTAATCGCGTTGGAAAGATCACGCGTGACGTAAGCGGAAGTACTGCGGCAGAAAGACGCGTTTGACGTGCGCACTATCTAGAGGACGTGTTTGCAAGCGGTCTTTCGCAAACGCGCTGTTTTTCTTTGCTCTTTTTCCCGTTGTGGTGTTTAGCAAGCAGCGTTGTATAAGCGTGAGCGCCCCCTTCTGTATTGGAGTGTGGATTGCCTATCTATCTATCTATCTATCTATCTATCTATCTATCTATCTATCTATCTATCTATCTATCATTTGTCTGTCTATCTCGTTCTATCTCTAAATAAATCACATTTAAAGCTGTTTTGGACAAAAAAAATTATATGTTATCTTTTTACCTCAACTAGCCAGAATTGCAGAAAGTGTCTGCATGTGTCTGTGACGCTGACGTGTTTTCTGCTGTTTTCCCAGTGAACTCAAGAAGAGATTCAACATCACAGCCGTACCAAAGCTGGTCATCGTGAAGGAGAATGGTCAGGTCATCACTGACAAAGGCCGAAAGCAGATCAGAGACCAGGGTCTGGCGTGCTTCCGTAGCTGGGTGGAGGTGGCCGAGATCTTCCAGAACTTTAAAGCGTAGGAATCACGTGGAGGTGTTTCCCGAATCGCACTGAATCCCCAAGGTCTGTTGAAACCAACATGTACCTGCAGAAAAGAGCCAGAACATTTTTATACAAGAGATTCGCTTCAGGTCAACAACCCACACGACTAGTCAAAAGATCCATTCGTTGGTAACACTTTACAATAAGGTTAATTAGAAACAAAACTGAACAATACATCTAAAGCACTTATTAATCTTAGTTAATGTTAATTTCAACATCTACATTATTAAAATCACATATAAAAAATAAAATTACTCACCCTCATGTCGTTCCACACCTGTAAGACCTTCGTTCATCTTCAGAACACAAATTAAGATATTTTTGATGAAATCCAATGGCTCAGTGAGGCCTCCATTGACAGCAAGATAATTAACACTTTCAGATGCACAGAAAGCTACTAAAGACGTATTTAAAACAGTTCATGTGACTACAGTGGTTCAACCTTAATGTTATGAAGCGATGAGAATACTTTTTGTGTGCCAAAAAAAACCAAAATAACGACTTTATTCAACAATATCTAGTGATGGGTGATTTCAAAACACTGCTTCATGAAGCTTTGAAGCTTTACGAATCTTTTGTTTCGAATCAGTGATTTTGAGAGTGTATCAAACTGCCAAAGTCACATGATTTCAGTAAATGAGGCTTCATTACGTCATAAGTGTCTCAAAACGTTTTGAAATTTCAGTGGTTCACCAGTGGGGGGCGTTAATCTCTGTGAACTATGGATGGCTCAGCTAATCAGGCCAGTGAGAGACTATTAACTACTATTATTCTTTTGTCTAATGTCTAATTAAAACATCTACAAATGTATAAAACTGATCAGAAATCAGGACTATGATTCATGGGTTCACAGAGATCATCGCCCCCCAGTGGTGAACCATTGAATTTTCTAAACGTTTCAAAACACTTATGACATAATGAAACCTCATTACTGAAATCACATGACTTTGGGAGTTTGATACACGCTCCAAACCACTGATTCGAAACAAAAGATTCGTAAAGCTTCGAAGCTTCATGAAGCAGTGTTTTGAAATCGCCCATCACTAGATATTGTTAAATAAAGTCGTTATTTTGTTTTTTTGGCGCACAAAAAGTGCTTTACAACATTAAGGTTGAACCACTGTAGTCACATTAACTGTTTTAAATACGTCTTTAGTAGCTTTCTGGGCATTGAAAGTGTAAATGAACTTCAGGCCTCACTGAGCCATTGGATTTCATCAAAAATATCTAAATTTGTGTACCGAAATTTGTGTTTGGAACGACATGAGGGTGAGTAATTAATGACTGAATTTTCATTTTTGGGTGAACTAACTCTTTAACTAACAATGAACAGTTGTATTTTCATTATCTAACGTTAACAAAGATGAATTAACACGGTAACAAATGTATTGCTCATTGTTAATGAATGCATTTTTTAATGGAACTTTATTGTAAAGTGTTACCCTGACGTTTAAACGACTTTACTATTATTCTTAATAATGTGGTAGTGAATAAATGTTTGACTCGTAGTGTATTTCAAATGCTTTTACTACTTATTTTTTATACAGCTGCTTTTATAAGAATCTATTTATATGAATCTCTATTCTGGTTAAAATACAAATGCTGTGAATCTATGCATCTTCTCTGATGTTTGTTACTTCAAGAATTGCAGATGTTTACTGGTTCTGTTGTTATGGAACATCTAAATGTTTCCTATTCCTCTGTGTCTCATTAAAACGCACAGATCGTCCTTCGAGAGTCTTTTTCCACAGCACTCAGTTCCCCGTCCGTATCTGTTTTGCTTTCAGTTGCAAAACACGCGCCGAACCCATTTCTTTAATATGTCAACACCAACGTGACTAATAGAGGAATATTGTGCAGAGAAATGAGCTGTGGGATTATGATTGCTCATATACCTGACTAAGCAAAGCGTTTGAATTAGGATATGACATTAATATGAGGCTAATCTGCCATTTCAGGGAATAAAACAATTAATATAGCTAGTGAATAATAATGAACTAATACAATACCCGTGTTTAATGTAATGAGGTTCCCCACTGAAATATCTTTAAGCATCTATTTTATTTTATTATATATTTAATTAATTGTCATTTATTTATTTTACTGCTGTGTCATGCCACTTTAATCTCTTCTCTAAATATTTTTTCTGTTGTTACGTGTTATTTGTATGCCTACTTGTTATTAATAAATACTATGAATATTAAGTCATGACCTCTGGACTGGTTTGACTGCGTCAACGAAACAAACATTCATTTATGAACAAGCGTCATGATAGTTTGACCAGAAACCTTCCTAAGTGAAACTATATCTGTTGCTACAAACAACTTACTTTCTCAATATATGAAAGGCTTTGACAAGGTCTTTAAAACAGTATATACTTTATGTAATATATTTTTTATGTAATATTTAAAATATTATTCAAATGATAATATTTATCAATTATTCATCTGTTTTAGGTATTTGTATAGTAGTTTCTGTTGGGTATTTTACTGGATTTGCTTAGTTTCTTTTATAGTGAAAATGTGCATCTCTTGTCAAATGGCATATGAGACCTTCCTTGCCATTAATTTCTATAAAATGTCAAATATTTTTTAAATTATATATATATATATATATATATGACAGTCATAAAATTATTAACTATTCAATATTTGACCACAGTTAATACAATATATATTTACCATTAATTTCTATAACATACATATATATTTCATTAAAATATTTGATATGTCAAAATTATTTATGAAAAATATTAACTATTAAATAATTTTAATACTAATATATATATATGTTTGTATAATATATATATATGTGTATATATATATATGTGTGTGTATATATGTATATATGTGTGTGTATATATATATATATATATAGAGCCCCCCCCACACACACATATATATACATATATATATATATATATATATCGATTAATTGATCTAACATAAAAGTCTATTTACATGTGTTTATGTATTATATTTATATATTATATTTCTGTGTGTACACACATATTTATATATACTGTGTATATATATATATGTGTATATATACACAGACACGCACACATACACAGAAATATAATACATATAAATATGTGTGCTGTCAAATCGATTAATCGCGATTAATCACGTCTGACATAAGTTTGTACGTATATAATATGTGTATATACATACACACATATTTACAATTTATTTATATATATATATACACATATTTATATGTGTGTATATATATATATATATATATATATACTATCAAAGTGCTATCAAATTGATTAATCGTGATAAATGGCATTTAACATAATATTTGAGTGTGTGTGTGTGTATATATATATATATATATATATATATTTATACATATATAAACACATATATATATTTACAAACTTTTCTGCTAGATGCCATTTATCACGATTAATCGATTTGAACAGCACTAAAATATATATTTTTGAAATACATTAATTGTATCACAGATTTTGCCTAGGCCTAAATAAATCATTTCCCAGTTTTATGTTTAATCGTGGACAGGTCTGGAGAGTGGTTAGATCATTTCATTTGAACGAAACGGTGCTATAAGGCCATAAGAGGAGTCATTGTCATGTTTTATGACTGAAACTGGCCTCGATGTGAGAGAAACACACCCTGATCATAAAAACTGAGCTGATAAGAGGGTCTAAAGGACGTGAGCTGGACTCAGGCTGAGCTAGTCTGTGCACAACGAACAACTGCTGCCGATTAACTACACGAATCAGAGACAAATCTGAAAAATAGCACGATGAGAAGATCCACAGTGTGTGTTCTGATGGTGGTTCTGGGATTTGGAGGCGTCTCTGCTTCATCAGTGGGTGAGTTCTGACAGACCTGATGATTTTTGTCAGGTCTGGAGTTGTTAAACATGTTTGCTTTACAGGAAGTGTCTATAGCCTACTAAACAAAAAAGGGTGTAGGATGTACACTGAAACAATTTTCACTCGAAAATAGCTGTTCCATTTCACAAATAATTAAAGAAATTACAGGTAAGATTGAATTAAAGGTGAATTTTTGAAGTAGAGAGATTAAAATTGTATATTTTGGGAAACTTACTTCAATAATCTTTATTTGTAACTTTGAAAAAGTCATTTTTACAGTATTAAAAGTGTTGTATAATGTTAATAATTCATATAATTTATGCACTGCCTAAGTCTGGAAACATTCATTCTTAACCGGAAAAACGGTTAAAGAACTCGAATTTGTTGGAAAGTACCGCATTTATATGTATGTTTATTTTAATAGGCTAAATTACTGTTAATCTATAAACACTTATATACCACACCTTTTACCATATTTTAATGTAGGTCTGGGAATTTACTAAAAGATCAGGAAAGTGTAAACAGGTTTATTAAATTCATTCACAATATATAAACATGTATAGCTAATATGCTGAAAACTGCTCCGGTTATGTTGTTTGCACCCTTGTTTTTAATAATTAAATTAATAATTCACGCATTTAAACATAAGAATTTAGTTTTTTTAAAACAATGTCTGACGTGCATCCTAACTTTACACCTTTACATTGTTTTTCTCAGGCCCACAATGCACAGAACCCAAAGACGAAGGAAAAGGAAAGGAAAAGTTGTTGAAATATTTCTATGACCCCCTGTCACAGTTCTGTGTCCCCTTCTTCTACAAAGGAGAAGGCGGGAACAACAACCGCTTCGACAGCGATAAAGACTGTATGAAAGCATGTTTTCCAAAAGCCGACGAGATCTACCCGAGTGACGGTAAAACAAGCAGCACGTAAATACGGTATTTGTTGAATTTACATGAGTGAAACGATGTTTTATTCTTCTTTCTTCTTGTTTGTCAGAAATGGCCTGTTCTCTGCCAATGGACGAAGGCGCCTGTTTGGCCATCATTCCAAAGTATTATTACAACAAAGAAGAGAAGGAGTGCCGTTTGTTCTTATATAGAGGCTGCCAAGGAAACGCCAACCGTTTTGATTCCCGAGATGATTGCTACAAGCTGTGTCTTGGTCAGTTCAAGTCTCTTTTCAACGTTTTTTAATCAGTATGTAATCCCATAATGTTGCTGAAATTACACTAGGCCCCGTTTACACTAGCGCGTTTTCTTTTTAAAATGGCGTCTACACTGACGTTTCCGAAGCGATCTCCGTCTATAGACCTTATGTAGCCCCGCCCCTTTTCAGCACTGCGCTCGTTGTATTTTGTCTTCCGGTTTGTTTTTCCACAGCGATCTTACATATTTATGAATGAACTGCTCGTTTTAAAATGTTCCCGGTCTACTGACATTTGTTTAGACATCTGCTTTAAACATTACAATGCTCAGGATAACTTTCAATAACTCTACAACAAGTAAATCCACTTCACCAGCTAATTATGTACAGAGCTACCGCAAAAACGGAAGTTCAAAGACAATATTACAAAGATGGTGGCGCTTGTTTCTCTGGTGCATAAGGTCTTTACTACATGACCTAAAACGCGTGTCACACTTCAACCGTTGACAGTTCATGACTTTCCAAAGTCTCCATTTTGGTCCGTTTATACTGAAAAGCAAAGCCGGCATTTTCGAACTTAAACGGGGTCTGCGGTGTTTTCGAAGTTTTCGAGGTTCGAAAATGCAGGCGTAACCGTAGCAAAATTTATGCGTTTTAAAACGAAAATGCACTAGTGTAAACGGGCCCTAAATTGAAGAGATTTGAGCTAAGATGAGTTAATAGTTACCCAAGTAACAGGGAACATTCTCAGAACGTTCTGGCAATGTTCTCTCAAAATTCTGAACAAACATTATTCCAGTAATGTTAATTAAATGTTATCTGGTCTTTTATAATGTTCTCAAAATGTTAGCACAAAAACATTGTCTATATGTCGTTCAATTTCTGAAACGCTTTAATTGGACATTCGTCTAACTTTTTTTTAAACGTTACTACTTGTTTCAGAACGTTCAGAGAACATTCAAAAGTTACGTTGCCATAATGTTTGCAAAATGATACATTTGGAAATGGAAAAATGTTTCAAATGTTTCAATTCAAACGTATTTTATGAGATGGCTAATTCGTACAAATTCGTACATTTTATTTGCTAAATCGTACGTAATTTACGAGTTGCCAAATACGTATAAATTCGTACAAATGACCTACCCCTAACTCCGCCCCTAAACCTACCCGTCACTGGGGTTTAGACAAATCCTATGAATTCCTCACTTGTGCGAATTAGCCACCTCGTAAAATACGTAGCCTACAAATTGGTAATGAGACAGGGTTGCTTTGAGAACTTTTGGAAATATAATTTTCAGAACATAATAGGAACGTTAACAAAACGTTTTTAGAACATGTTTTTGTTAGCTGGTAAAAAAGTCAGTTTCACTATAAATTCATTAGTGTCTTTACAACAGTTTCAACTTCATACTGTTTTGTAAGTTCCCTTTGTTCACAAGTTTTCCCACATCAACTGATGCAAGTTACTGAAACTGATAAAGCATCATTTTTAAATGTTAAATAAACACAGAGTCACAGAGAAAAAGAGGATGTTATAAAAATGACTGCTATAAAATTAAGTGCTAAAAATTTATAAAGTAAATTGGGTAGTCTAAATGTGAAAA
Organism: Elopichthys bambusa; assembly: GCA_037101425.1. Taxonomy (NCBI): domain Eukaryota; kingdom Metazoa; phylum Chordata; class Actinopteri; order Cypriniformes; family Xenocyprididae; genus Elopichthys; species Elopichthys bambusa. The sequence continues at coordinate 44,470,775 of CM074433.1, forward strand.
TAGTGACCAGAATTCATCCAGTTTACCTAAACAGCTTGTTGATAAATACGATTTTAAATAGACTATCATAGTACTTTTATAGGAAATTAATACTTTTATTGACAATAGAAAACAGTTATTTTAAATTGTAATAATATTTCACATTTTTACAGTATTTTAATCAAATAAATGCAGCCTTGGTGAGCATAAGAGACTTCTTTGAAAAACATACTTTTCAATCTTACAGGCGCTAAGGTATAGTGCATGTGTAAAGGAATATATATAAAATTTATTTTCCCAAAACATATTTTACTGTGGTGTTTGATTAGCTAGAGTGATTCAGTGTATGTTCTTCTGTTGTCCACCAGAGGTCAGTCTGTTCTGAACTCATTGAATGAATGTATTTTTGCAGCGAGATCCGGACGGAAGTTGGGAGCTGCAGGCGAGTCAAACCCTGATGAGAAGACAGTTGATGCAGGTGCAGTCACTGTATATAATGGCTGCTTCTGTTGTGGTTTGGCATAAAAGTGCTGCTGATGTTTAAGCAGCACATTTCATTATTAATATGTATAAAATGCATCAATTAACTTTTATTGAAATGTCCATAAACACATTTGCATTGTGTATATTTCCTCTCTCAGGGCTGATTGTGGGTGTTTTGGGTGGAATTGTGTTTGCTGGTGCTGTTATTTCTGCTATTGTGATGTTTGTGCTCCATAAGTAAGTATGAAGCGATGGAGGCGTTAACAGTAATGTAATTTTATCACAATTGAGAGTGTATCTAAAACCTTTCTTTTCATTTGTAGGAAAAGCAAGAAGGCAGAAAGGAAGCCAGTGCCGACATCTGATATAGAAATGAAATAGATCACAACATTTATCTGTACATACGTTCTTATTTCTTTTTTACCCTTTGTACTAGTCATGTTTGAGAAGTAACAGAACAAATAGGGCTTAACTGATACATATATAGTGTCCATGATAACATTTTGACTGGAAGAGTTCAGCAGTTACATACTAAAAGAAATCCACATGTTTTGTTTCATATGACAGCAGATATCTGATGTTTGAGTTTCATAAATAAACCTGATTAAATGTACTGTACTTATTAAGATGATGTGTTGATGACGTGTTCTTTGTTGTTTTTTAATGAGAAATTGATTTAATACAATAAATCAAGACCCTCCAAAAAAAGTTACTGTATTTTGTGTTTTAGTTTAAGATATTACTGTGCAAATAGCTATAGTATATATATATATATATATATGCATTATATAATTTATTTTAAAGTGGTGCATGTTTAAGATACAGATGGTGGATCAGTAACAGACAGTATATACAATGATTTGATAGTAAATGATGTAGAAATGGCAGTGCAAATAGCATGATAAAGAGATTGCATTGATTCAAGTGTAGTTTAGGCCTGTTTATTCATATTCATTATTCATGGTTATTTATGGTCACATGTAAAGGCCTATGATGTCACACATTCAGGAAGAAACCGTCTTAATTTACTCCAGTGAGGTGTCAATCACATGACCATGATACACCATCCAACTCATGATGACCTGTTTCCATAAAACACACTGCTGACAGATACTGATATTGCATAACGGCGATGAATGAAACTGATCCATAATATCCACCAGATTATTGTGATGTGTGACGTGTGGATCAAATAGCAAAGTTATAAACCTCACACTCAATAAAACATTGATCACATTAATCTGAATGTCCACTTGATTAACTATCAAAACAATGTTTTCTCCTTTTTAATGTTTTAAATTGTGTTATTTTAGTATTATCTATAGCATTTTTAATATTGAATTAGCTTTTATTTTTATATTTTCAGTTTATCTGCTTTTTATTAGTATTTAAAAAATATTTCTATAGCTTTAATTTATTATGTTTCTCGTGTAATATTTATATATTTACTTTACTGCACTTTTATTTGAATTACTATAACCATGCTGAAGTACAGGAAAATGCAGATTTTCAATCATTTCCCCATATAAAGCAGAATCACTTATGCAACTTCATAAGACATGCAAAATACGCAGCTAAAAAAATCTAAAAACATTTTGTAATATTAATATTAAGTTATTAAAAGGTTATTTCTCAATGTCCAGTTTAAAAAAAAAAAAAAAAAATGTTTAAAACTTTTTTTCTGGGGTTAAGCAAACCTTAAAGGGATAGTTCACCCAAAAATGAAAATTTTGTCATCATTTACACACCCTCAAGTTGTTCCAAACCTGTATGAGTTTCTTTCTTCTGCTGAACACAAAATAAGATATTTTGAAGAATGTTGGTAACCAAACAGTTAATGCGCCCCACTGACTTCCATAGTATGAAAGAAAAAAAAAAAATACTATGGAAGTCAATGGGGCACATTAACTGTTTGGTTACCAACATTCTTCAAAATATCTTCTTTTGTGTTCAGCAGAAGAAAGAAACTCATACAGGTTTGGAACAACTTGAGGGTGAGTAAATAGTGACAGAATTCCTTTAAGGAAACATTCCATATCATTTTGCAAACATTACAGGATACTTTTGAATGTTCTTCAAACATTTTGTCTGTGAAGTTTCAGCTCAAAATACCCCACAGATCATTTATTATAGCTTGTCAAAATTTGCCTCTATTTGGGTGTGAGCAAAAACGCACCGTTTTTGTGTGTGTCCCTTTAAATGCAAATGAGCTGCTGCTCCCGGCCCCCTTTCCAGAAGAGGGCGGAGCTTTAACAGCTCACGCTTCGGTTGCTCAACAACAACAAAGCTAGAGAATCTCACGCAGACAAAATGAGGATTGTCAGTAACGGTGTACTAGACTCAGGAAGAAGTTTTAGAATGCAACTGGACGTCTCTGAATGGTTAGTGGATAAATTTATGTAGTTGCTATGGAGTTGATTCAACTCATCCACTAGCATGTGCCGTCATGTTAATCTTTTGTGCAAATCCAGCGTTGAATTGACTCTCGTTTGTGAAGCAGTCCGGCGTCCAGCATGACAACAACACTCGACTACAACAACTCTTCCTCTTCTCTAAAGCAGCCCAACATGGCCTCACCCCCTTTGTTGTGTGTTCTCGGGGGCGGGGTTTATGTAAATTTTGGGGTTAGTGATGTCACAAACCCATGAAGAAGCTCGTTGTAATCCCTACCAGCCGTTTGTTGTTGATTTCTGTAAAAGAAAACATCTCCCTTTGCATTGAACTTTGAGCGTCATAACTTTGCAGATGTTGTTTATGCTCAAACAGCACCATTACACACTAATTATAGTGCAATCATATTCAAGGACCCCTTTAAAAAATGTTTAGATGAACGCCGAGCTAAAACGTTTCAGAAAAAAACTTATAAGAACACCGTAATATATGGACAACTGCTTTGAAGAAGCTCCTTTTTGGAGCTTAACAGCCCCAGTCCCCATCCACTTTTATTGTATGGAAATGAGCAGCGTCATCATTCTGCTAATTATCTCCTTTTGTGTTGATAGAAAGTTATACGGGTGTGATTGATAGATTAAATGATGATGGGTAAACTATAACTTCAAATTTGATGTTGTAAGGAAAGGGTTAATGATAGTGCGTCTATTAGCTGAGGGCGGAGAGAGAGAGAGCGCGCGAGAGAGAGAGAGCGAGAGACGCGCGCGTGCACAGAATCAACTGATTCAGCCACTGCGTGGAAGTGACCGACCGTGAATATAAACACGAGCTGTTCTTTTGTGATGCGAGACGGGAAATTTTGACAGTTAGAAATTCACGTACAGTATTAGAGACGAATGATGATGGAGGAAAACCTGCCTGAAGATCTGGCGAATCTGTCAGAGCTGGACGAGAAAAGTTTGCTGGAGGTTTTAACTGGACGGTTTACACAGAACCTCATCTATGTGAGTAAAATACAACTTAAGACGGGTAAACGACATTAAAAAAAAAAGTGTAATGAGTGTAAAGTGTGAAGTAAACCAGCTGTGTTCAAGGTTTATTATCGGGAGATTATAAAACAATGAGCTCTTGTTCTCTGGGACAGTTGTTGTTCACTGACTCTATGTAAATGCTACTGCCTTAACCTCATTTATATCAGTGACAGATGTGATTAACTGAATTAATATGTATTTTTATATTTTTATGTATTTACAGACCTATATAGGAGACATCTTGGTGGCTATAAACCCATTTAAATATCTTTCAATCTATGAAAAAGGGGTAAGAATGTGATTTGTTAGCTGAAATGGAGGAAAATACAATGAAAAACATGTTTAAATTAATATTGATATTCTGACTCAAACCCATTTGCAGGTATCTGAGCGGTATAAGTGCCATGAGAAAAAGTCTTTGCCCCCTCATATATTTGCTGTGGCGGATCGAGCATATCAGTCCATGTTGGGACGTTTGGCCACGGGACCCAAGAACCAGTGTATCGTGATAAGGTTTGTGTTAATACACCAAAACCAGTTTTCAGTAATTCTAGATGGTCATATGGTGACGTGAGTCAGTACAGTATGAAATTTCTTGCCCAGTCATGCTTGTTTTCCCATGAGACATGCAAAGACAAGTCATATTTTTGGCACATCAAATAAGGCTCCTTGTGTCTGTTTCATCTGTAAACACAAGCAGAAACTTATCAACATGCTGTTATTGTACAAACTTGGGTTAGTACAAATCTGAGACTCCTAAAGCTTTCAGGCACAGACCTTCCGCCTGTTCTGACTTGAGTAACTTTCTCTTTTCCAGTTATTCAGATCTGGGAGTTAATCAAACTCCATTAGTCTGCTTTTAAAATACATATATCTGTAAAATACATATATTTGTCTTGAGGAACTTTCCTTGTCTAGTTTCAGTTTTGTCCCGTATGAGAATAACTGAGAGTTTCAGATGGATTTTAGTTGCTTGATTTCTTCATAACTCAATAGTATAGCTGTACTTGTTACTGTATCCGGTATCATATTTAAGGTTTTTCCTACGTGCAGCCTTCCTCCGAGACTCTGCACTGCTGCTTTACCATTAGAATAGTCTGCTTAATGTATTTTTCAGAAACGGTTGCCTCATGGTTGATTTCTCAGACTCATTCTGTGCATTGATAGGGAACGGAGCAGTGCTAAAGATAAAAAGTTGATTTTCACAGTCACTGGGAAACAGACTTTCTTTGATTGTGTAAACGGTAAACCCACAACCCTCAATAGACACCAGTGGTGCCACCACACTTAGTAACCATACAGCCGTCCGTGAATGAGACCAGTACCAGTGGAGGGAGGCTGATAGTCACCCAGACAACAGGCAAAGAATGCTTTTAATGCGTACAATGCCAAAGCGAAACATAAAAGCCATAAAAGTATGCCTTTGTGATCAGTTATTAATAACGCTGGTATATTTGGAAAGCAGAGAGATGTTTGATGTCTGAATGTTACTGTAGCTCCCCAGATTGTGATTATTCGGATGTAAAATGTAAGAAATTGTATTATGAACAATATATATTTACTAGTGGGTGCAGGACACTATAGTTCATTTATGCAAGTGAGGATAGCAAAATAAGGTAAACTGTGACATATTATACCCAAAAAATTTTCATACAGTGGACTATCAGTAAAATTGATAAAAATTTGGAACTAAAATTATTCAGACACTTTGACCTGACCATGTTTTGCTTGTGTTATCTGACATAATTAAGATTAATTTTTTAATTAACTCTGAGATGTTATATTTTATTACCATTTTTTTTTTTTTAAACTATAGTGAATAAACTGTATTAATAAATGAAATGTTCAAGGTGTCTAAATACATTTTGGTTTGACTGTATGTGTGTGTGTATATGTATATGTGTATATGTATATGTATGTATATATATATATATATATATATATATATATATATATATATATATATATATATATATATATATATATATATATGAATAAAAACATAAATTCTGTTTGTCATGGTTTTTGTTAGTAAATTTAATTTATGCTACTGTAGTTAGAAATGAAGGTTTTTGAGGAAAACATTCCAGGATTTTTCTCCATATAGTGGACTTCACTGGGGTTCAACGGGTTGAAGGTCCAAATGTCAGTTTCAGTGCAGCTTCAAAGAGCTCTACATGATCCCAGACGAGGAATAAGGGTCTTTGTCATGTATCTTGATGTACTTTAGTTACACTTTTGTAGCACTGTCCAATGGCACTAGTCTTTGTTATACTATTATACTAACAGTCTGATATTTTGTATCCGTTTGTCCCGCAGTGGTGAGAGCGGCGCGGGTAAAACCGAGAGCACCAAACTGCTGCTGAGACACATCATGGAGCTGTGCAAGGCCAACTCACAGCTAGAGCAGCAGATCCTGCAGGTATGTCCTGTCAGATGCTTCTGCTAGTGTTCATTTGAATATAGCCACCAGGTTTGCACAGATTAGGACATCAATGAGACATGATGTGTGTCGAGATTGCCCGCTGTGATCAGGTGGTCCGGTGTTTGATTTACAGGCAGGAAGCTGAAACTGCGCCCCACCCTTGTCGCCACTGGTTGTGTGTATGTGTGTTACAGACACATGTGGTTTCTGACATATTCAAATGGTGGGTATATGGGGTGTGTTTAATTTGTGAAATCAGACTTGGAGTTTCGTGGCTTTCAGTCTATGTCTATTATCGTTTATGTGCATGTTAAAATAATGTTTTAGCTAGTCGTTGACCATTATTGATTTTTTTTTTTTTTTTTTGATAGCTTAGAGAGCAGCACTATATATATATATATATATATATATATATATATATATATATATATATATATATATATATATATATATATATATATATATATAGTGGGTACGGAAAGTATTCAGACCCCCTTAAATTTTTCACTCTTTGTTATATTGCAGCCATTTGCTAAAATCATTTAAGTTCATTATTTTTCCTCATTAATGTACACACAGCACCCCATATTGACAGAAAAACACAGAATTGTTGACATTTTTGCAGATTTATTAAAAAAGAAAAACTGAAATATCACATGGTCCTAAGTATTCAGACCCTTTGCTGTGACACTCATATATTTAACTCAGGTGCTGTCCATTTCTTCTGATCATCCTTGAGATGGTTCTATACCTTCATTTGAGTCCAGCTGTGTTTGATTATACTGATTGGACTTGATTAGGAAAGCCACACACCTGTCTATATAAGACCTTACAGCTCACAGTGCATGTCAGAGCAAATGAGAATCATGAGGTCAAAGGAACTGCCTGAAGAGCTCAGAGACTGAATTGTGGCAAGGCACAGATCTGGCCAAGGTTACAAAAAATTGCAATCGCGGGAAAGATGAATGCGGCCAAGTACAGGGATATCCTGAACGAAAACCTTCTCCAGAGTGCTCAGGACCTCAGACTGGGCCGAAGGTTTACCTTCCAACAAGACAATGACCCTAAGCACACAGCTAAAATAACGAAGGAGTGGCTTCACAACAACTCCGTGACTGTTCTTGAATGGCCCAGCCAGAGCCCTGACTTAAACCCAATTGAGCATCTCTGGAGAGACCTAAAAATGGCTGTCCACCAACGTTTACCATCCAACCTGACAGAACTGGAGAGGATCTGCAAGGAGGAATGGCAGAGGATCCCCAAATCCAGGTGTGAAAAACTTGTTGCATCTTTCCCAAAAAGACTCATGGCTGTATTAGATCAAAAGGATGCTTCTACTAAATACTGAGCAAAGGGTCTGAATACTTAGGACCATGTGATATTTCAACAATTCTGTGTTTTTCTGTCAATATGGGGTGCTGTGTGTACATTAATGAGGAAAAAAAATGAACTTAAATGATTTTAGCAAATGGCTGCAATATAACAAAGAGTGAAAAATTTAAGGGGGTCTGAATACTTTCCGTACCCACTGTGTATATATATATATTGTACATACATACATACATACGCGCACAAACACACACTGATCAGGCATAACATTATGAGCACTGATTATTGCATGTCGTTAGGTGTAGTGAGTTGGCTCGTGTGATTTAAGTTTCGCGCTTCAGAACTTAGATTAAGGGAGCATAGTGAGCATCGATGGTTTTTACGGTGCATTGTGGGACTTTTTAGGGAGCATAGGTTTCAGTGTCCTGGAAGGATTCTGCGATTGAGACAGCCCTTAAAATGGCTGACTCCCTGATCAGTGCCCTTACTTCTGAACTAGGGAGCTGATTGAGACGCACCCATTTTGTCCTCAAAGTTGTTGTGTTAGAGGCAGGAAAAATGGGCAAGCGTAGTGTAGTCCTGGCACCAGGATGCACTATGGGAAGAAGGCAAGCCGGCGGAGGCAGTGTGATGCTTTAGGCAATGTTCTGCTGGGAAACCTTGGGTCCTGCCATCCATGTGGATGTTACTTTGACACGTACCACCTACCTAAGCATTGTTGCAGACCATGTACACCTTTTCATGGAAACAGTATTCCCTGGTGGCTGTGGCCTCTTTCAGCAGGATAATGTGCCCTGCCATAAAGCAAAAATGGTTCAGGAATGGTTTGAGGAGCACAACAACGAGTTTGAGGTGTTGATTTGGCCTCCAAATTCCCCAGATCTCAATCCAATCGAGCATCTGTGGGATGTGCTGAACAAACAAGTCCGATCCATGAAGGCTCCACCTCACAGCTTACAGGACTCTGCTGCTAACATCTTGGTGCAGATACCACAGCACACCTACAGGAAGATGGTCATAATGTTATGCCTAATCAAATCTAATCAGTCTAATCAAATGCCCTCTTATAATATCAAATTAAGTTATATTAGATTAGTGGCTAAAGCAACAAGTTTTTTGATATGTCCTTCTCAAACTTTGTATATAAATACTCAAATAATTTCATGTGGGTGCAACTGCAATAATTTTGACCTTCTGTCTGTAATTTGAGGTCCCGGGTAGTTTTGAGGAACAGATGTTAACGTTTCGGGTTATTTCTGTTTTTCCTTTGTCACAGCACAGGATTTCCTGGTTCAGTTTAGTGTTGTGATATACAAATTGGCATTGCACTCGTCTTTCGCCATCTGACCCTCTTGTTATAGGATGTATCTGATACTATAAAATACATTTCCATGTTGTCATGCTGACACTGACACAGTATGAGTGGCAGATATGACAAATTTCAGTGTAATTTACACAACATCTTTTGGTTTTTATTGGTCAAAACATCAGGTATAAACTAAGATAACAAAGTTTCCTGTTGCTTCAGATTTTGACATATCCTATGCTTTTTGTATAGCATTAATTCTGACAAAATGAGAAAGTTACATAAACATGTAAATGTCAATGTCTTCTGTAAACTCATGGTATGGTTAGTTATTCTCCGTATTTATTTATGTGTTATGCTGTTCTTACTCTTTATAGTTACTATAATTGCTGTGGTTTTATGTCTTTGTTTGCTGAACCAGCAGAAAGAGTGAGAAATACGGCATCTCTTTACCCTAGAGTGTTTCATATGTAGTCATATGCAATTTAACAGTAGATCTACTGTACATACGTTTACATAGATCTACCACTTAAATAAACAAGTGAATGTTGACAAAACATTTTAGGTTTTGATTATGGTACGTTATGGAACATTAGTACAATTTTCTTAAAGATGTTTTATCTGTAGACTGTGGGAGTTATTAAAAGTTTTTTCATGAACCCTCTACAGACACACTGAAGCTCGAGTCCCCATTGGCTAGTAAATTTTGAATTTTACTCGCTAGACTTTTTACATGGAATGCAAGAACAATGCAAATGAAATTTTTTATTTTTTTTTTTTACATAGATATAAAATATAAATATACATTTCAAACACTATTAAAGTCAAGTAAACAGTCTGTAATAAAATAAGAACAAATAAACTACAAACACAATGCTTCCCACACATAGACTTTACTTGGGCGCCCGCCCAGGTATATTAACGGCCGCCCAAGTGTATTTGGAGAGACATTTATGCTTTTATTATTTTTATCCTCGTATACTTTTGTATCCGCCCAAGATAATGAACTAGGGGAAAATCTCCCCTCGCCCTACGTGTTTCATACCTGCTCGTTACGTGTGCGTCAGAACTGTTTACTCCCGCTAACATTCCCACGTGTGCTGCAGAGATGCGGTGGATATTTCACAAAGAGCGCTGCATGTTGCAAAGTCACAAGGCGTATTGTCATAATTCATCAACTTGAGTTCATTAGCAATTGCTTGGCATAAATCTGCGCTTTTCGTTGACTGAGAATCACTTTAAAGCAGTCTGAAGCGCTGTTGCGCGAGCCTGTAGAACACGCAACAGCGCTTCAGACTGCTTTAAAGTGATTCTCAGTCAACGAAAAGCGCAGATTTATGCCAAGCAATTGCTAATGAACTCAAGTTGATGAATTATGACAATGTCTACTTTATGGCCTTTATATAGTATGTTTTAGACGATTGTAAGAATCTGAAGGATCAGCCTGCAATTGTGTAGACATTTCAAAATACAGAGTCCCGGTGATTTTCGGGCTTGTTTATAATTAAAAGTCACAAGCTAAGTTTTTTTTTTTTTTTTTTCTTCTTCTTCTTCTTCTGGGCATTATTGGTATTTTGGTTACACAATAAATTGTATTTAATTTGATTTCCATTTAATTCATAGTAAATTATTGTAGTCTCCCCCACAGGAAGAAAAGACTAAGAACATTATTTGACACACATATATTATTCATTATATAAATTACACTAGTAAAATCTGTGTCCCATTCACTGAGAGAGACACTATATGACAGCAAGGAGAACATAGGAAAAGGAGAACCATTTAAATGCTGTAATTTTGCATAATTTACAATGCATAATAATACATAATATTAGTATGTAATTAAATGTAATAGTATGCTATGTAATTAAAATTAATTTCAATAAATAAAAATACTGTTAAAATCACACATTATTTGTTTGTCACATGTAGTAGACAATTTTTGTGCCGTGGGTAATAGGAGGATTTTTCACCCGGCTACCACCGCAAGTGTATTTCAAACCTGTGGGAAGCACTGAAACAATACCAAAAATAAAAACAATAGAACAAATATGCATATTAAATAAAGTGTGCTGTCACTTTAAGAGCTAATGCACTGATCCAATATACTGATACTGTCACACATGCGTTTTCTTTCTCGACTGTTTACATTCACTTAACACAGAACTGACTATGTTTACTAGGATACTTGCCAAGATGTGTGAAATTATCCGTTAAAGATGTGAAAGAGAGCTAAATTCAGTACTTGCATGCTGTCAGACGCGGCTTTCTGGGTGCCCACTTCAGATTTGCAGTTTGCGCACACACTACTTCTCACACACCATGCGCGAGTTGTCTTTTGCGGCGTCTTGCGCGTGAATGTTTAAACATGAGGCATAAAAATGCATGCAAACCTGTATGAGTTTCTTTCCTCTGTTGAACACAAAAGAAGAAAGAAACTCATACAGGTTTGGAACAACTTGAGGGTGTGTAAGTGATGACAAAAGTTTAATTTCTGGGTGAACTATCCCTTTAAGTTTGAGTGTTTCTTGAAGCATCAATAAAACCTGCAAATGTTAAAAAAAAAAAAAAAATATATATATTCATCAATCTGCCATTGGTCAGACAAATACGTAGTGGGTTAAGCCAAGATTTTGTCATGTCTGAGCGTTCAGACTGCCCGTATTTACAAAGGTCATCAAACCTTTACAAATGTGTATTAATATTTTCCCTGGTCTCACAGGATGTCTGGGGGAGTTCAGAGAAGTTTAGGAAGTGACCATGACTCTCTAGAGAATTGCATCAGCCAGATTGGTTCATCCGCCAGTGTGATTCAGGAAAATCTTACTGTTATATTACCCAATCAGGACATGATACACTTTGACCCCCATTTGCGCATGGAGTTGGTAACCTTTGTTCCATGTTACTTCTCTTTCTGCACATGTTTCCGTATAACACATTTCAACATCCTGTTCCTTGAATGTGTGAAGTGCTTTAAAGTTTAAGATGCCTATCTTTAAGAATATGTTCTGTTTTCATACTGTATGTTTGCATAGAGGCGTGTGTGTTTGTGTGTAAACTTTGCTCTCAGCTCCTAAAGTGGAATATCTAGTTTTAGGATCTCCAGAACAAAGCAGAGATTCAGCAGTCCAGATTCAGTTTTCTTTTGCTGTCTTGAATGTTGGTTCACGTTTCACTGTTGTCAAAATGGTCCTAAAGTAAATAATGGTCCTTAAATAAATAATGGACCAATAGACCAAAAGTAAGTAATGGACCAAAATGGTCCTTATTGCTCCGGTTGCTCTTTCATAGAGCAGGAGAGTTATGTTATAAATAATTAGTCTCAGATAAAATTAATTCTAAAAAATGAAAAATACACAAACACAAATGAGTCAATAGTTGACGTACAGTAAAAGTATAGAACTATAAAGTCAAATTTTATGAGAAAATGTTTGAGTTCTCAATGAGATGTTTGACTTTTGATGGTAGACTGAACACAGATTAATATATATATATATATATATATATATATATATATATATATATATATATATTATTTATTTATTTATTAGGGGTGTAACGGTACACAAGCATGACACTAATATAGCTAATATAGCTAAGCTAATATAGTGCATAGTAAAATGCTTAATTTCTCTAGTGAACTAAATGCTGTGGACACTAAATGACTTGCCTGAGGTAAATGTAATGCTACGTGAGATATTATTCTCAAGCTGTTTTATTGATGTCTCTGCGCGGTTGAAACACTTGTTGGGAGATTACATGTAAACATATCTATGCATAGAGCATCTGTTCTTCTTCTTCTGCTATTTTTCATGTTGTGGCGGTTAGCAAACAGTGTTGCATTACCACGCATACCCCCTTCTGGATTGAAGTGTGGATAACCTGTGACTGACTGTATTTGTCGTCTGACTGTATGCACCAAACCAAATTTTTCTTCAAGCATGATACGGAGCTAAGAGATGGTTACAACTACACAGCCCAGACTAAGATAGCTTTCATTTTGGGAGATATTTGCATGCATCAGGAAGCCGCTTTTAAAATGTGGGGTATTGAAATCGCGTTTGAATGCATGCTTTACTCTCGCTTTAGATTTCACGATCGTGCGTACTCTGTGAATAGGGAGCGGTGGTGCTGAGCGCCCATTCTACAAGATAAGACATTTGTTAGACTGTTGTGCAACGACTCCTCAGCTATGGTATTGTCGCTCATCTCATCACGTGATCAGTGAACTGTGATTCCTGCTGCATTTCCTACAACTCTGCAGCTCGTGTTGTTGGATGAGCTGGATAGTATTGAAGCGACTGCTGTCCAACTGAATTAAATGGTTTTATTTCTATAAAAAGCAAAATGACAGTGGAGGTGTAATGTAAATGTAGCGGTGGCATATTCTATCCTAATTTCACCCTCACACTCGCACTCACACACACACAGTTACTTTTTTATAAGAAAACTATGAAAAAACTAATGAAAAAGTGAGAATTGATGTTGTGACCAAAACATGGACCAACATTTTAGTGAATCCTACGATTGTTTTGTTATTTTCTGTTTAAATTCTGCCTAACATGAGTTTGTCTGCTTGTGTTAAAATAGGTGAATCCACTTCTCGAGGCTTTCGGAAATGCTCAGACAGTCATGAATGACAACAGCAGTCGTTTCGGGAAATATATCCAGCTCCGTTTCCAGAACTCTTCAGGTAAAAAGATAACACTTTCCTCTCTGACCTTAATGGATCATATAACTTGGCAGCTTCCACTGGGTGTGTTTCTTGACCAATAAATCAATTTAACATTAACCTGTATTTTGTTGCCTTTGTAGTCAAAGGGGCCAAAATCAACGAGTATCTCCTGGAGAAATCCCGTGTGGTTCACCAGGATCAGGGTGAGCAGAACTTCCACATCTTCTACTTTATGTTGGCTGGCATTTCCATTGAGGATAAAGAGATATATGGCCTCCTGGATCCTACGCACTACCGGTGAGTCATCTGTGATGTCATTCCCTTGTGAAAACTGGATCAGCAACATTGTTTATGATGCACATCATAGATTAGCATCTTATCCATGCAGTTTGTTGGAGGTGTGTCACGTCGCCTCATACAGAAATATTTGTGGCACGGACAGCATGTACTTAGTACGGTGTTTACTGTGTAAAAGGTTGATACAAAACATTGTGAGGTGATACAAGGATCTGATTGGATGAGACACATTTGAACACACTCAAGGATGTGGGTTTATTATGGTTAAGCGGGTTTTGGGCAATTCACTTGAGCTTGAGCTATTTTAGCTATTAAATTGTAGTTAGTTTAACTTTCAGTTTGTGTTGGGGGTCAAATATGCCCCCTATTGGTTTCCATGCAAAACTATGAAAAAGAGTCATGTTTTTACCTCTATTGTAGCTTGTCAGAGACTAAAAATATATTAAATATAAGAAATTATGAACTCATATTGTGTTAAAATAATTTAGGGTTCCATTTGACCCAAATATGTTCTAAATTAGCAGCACAGACACAAAATAAAAAATGTCTTTGTTTTTTTATAACAACTTGACTCTTTGCACACTGAGGTGCAAATGAATATAACTTTGTATATATAGTACTATTTGTTCTTGGTTAAAAAGCACAAGATTTTTGCATTGAAATATTCAAAAACCACTAGAACAATGTTATATATTTTGTTGACTTGTGTACTCTACATTATCCCAAATGTTTCCAACCATGTTTAAATCCAGAGAAATCAGTTATAACCAGTGTAACAGTGTCATTGCGTTGCTTGTCAATGACATCATATCCGCGTTACCCTCGATATAATATATTATATATATAGTGTTTTATTAGACCGGTGAGCAACTGTTCAGAAACCTTTATCAACAGAAAACTAATCATGTTATTTACTGTAGCTCAACACGGTTAGTCATATTGTTTGAATCTCTTGTTTTCTTGATTTACATGTTTGTACCTAAAAAGTAAATGAGACAATGCTATTTTGTCTCGTGGCTAACATGGCATAATCAGAAAGAGCTTTATTTGTAGTAACAGTAATACAGCATTTTCTCCATTATACAATGTTTTAAAATGAACTGCATGCTGTTTAGCAACACAAGTCATCCAGGTTTTATTAATATGATATTTTAATATCAATCTAGATTACTGCGATATGCAACAAGTGTCTCATACCAGCCACCAAGCGAACACACAGAGTAATGTTATAATATAACTTTCAACACACTGTAAAATGTATTTTTAGTACAATTGTTTTCACCAGGTAAAGCACTGCGTTACCCCACAATTTTAATTTGTCAAATAAACTGACCTGTATGGGTAGTACACTTGCTGCTTTTTCATTTGAATGAAATAAAATAATGTGAATTTAAGTGATCACACGTAACTGTAACAAAGTTCAAGTTCAGGGATGAAGGAGGCAGAAACTGGCAAATGTTCAGTGTAGCTTTAATCGTAATAGACATAAACAACAAAGTGGCAGCAGCCGACTGCGGCATGTAAGCATAATAAAAATACAGTGACGTAAAATGCCCCAGGCCTGGTCCTTTATCGCCCTTTACTGTCATCATTTGAGAACGGTGTGTCACGCAGGTATCGGTCTATCGTTAGCATTCGCTCCACCAGCCTCATTCAGCTCCCATGGCTCTCGGCCACACCCTGCTTCATACCACAGTAACCTTAATAAAACTTGACTTGAGTCATCCATGAACTTTCTGCCTTGAGTCCCGTCGGATTGCTTTCCATCAGCTGTGGAGGTGAAGACGACAACTCCCATGATTCCACGACCATTCACAGCGTCACCAAGTTACACCTTTGTTATTGTTTTGAATAAGAGACCTCTAGCAGTGAAACTTACATGCTGTGCCTTTAAGTACAAATAACAAATAAATACCATTTAGTGTAAATAGCCTCTGCCTTTTTGTTATGTCTGGTTTTCAAACCCTTGTGAGGGTAAAATAGGTTTATCACATTTTCAGTGCAGCAACAAATTAGTGATTTGAGATCTAAAAGACCAAATAGTGTTGAGAAAAGTACCAACTGCGATATCAAGTCGGTACTGAAATTTAAAAAATGTGATGCTTTGAGCGCTACGTAACACCTCTTTTGTTTGTTTTTTTTTTTTTTTTTTAGATGTTACTCTGAGGGGTTCAGATTTTTGACATGTACTGAATAAAACCTTTTCACAAAACAAATGATCTTTTAAACCTATTTTATTGTCCCCACAAGTGCTTATTAACATGTGTCACAAAGTCAATGAATAAACTTGAAAGCCAGCTTTGTGTCTTTTAAATGAGTCAGTGAGGTGAAGTAAACTTAGCGTTAGTCCAGTCATTTGATGAGTTGAAGTGATGAAGATGAAATGAGCTTTAAATCCACAAGGCTATTTGAGTGCGATGCAATGTTTGAAGTCCTGTAATCCACCATGAGAGAGATAATCGTTCAACGTCGTTTGTTGAGTCGCCCACCGTGTGGGTTAAGGCCATGTGCTGTAGCCTCGCTATCAGCTTGACTTAAACTGGACTTTGAGGTCTCCAATTACCATTAAGTGCTCTCACAATGAACACCATGATATGACACACGTGACATAAAAAAAGTCCTTTCTATAAAGAAAGCAAACAGCTACCATTAGTGATCTTATTTAACAAACACAACATCAGGAATTCAATCCATACTTACAGTTGAGCAGAAACACAGAGTTCTCAAAGGACTTTAAATGAGCAAGAAGGTAGCTTGAGTTATATGCCCGGTTACCTTCCGGCACTAGCGCCCTCAAGCTGCTCCTAGTGGTACTACAAGTGATTTACACACTACACACTAAGAAAACAAGAATAATAAGGGAGTTAAATACAATAATAAAACAGGTAAAGTAAACACCTCTAATTGGTCTTTGTGTTCACGTGCTCATCAGATATGTCTGTGATTGGCTACAATGATCAGCGCTTCAAAAACATGTTGTAAATAAACATCAGTGACGATCTTCACCGAGAGCTTACATGTATTCACACGGGAACGTTTGAAAGCAGGCGTCTATCAGTGGACTGGTCCGCCGATAGATGGTCCAAAACGCTTTCAAATTCTTCTGTGTGCTTTCAGTCACTCCCTTGCGTTGATCATTGTAGCCAATCACAGACATACACTATATTGCCAAAAGTATTGGGACACCCCTCCAAATCATTAAATGCAGGTGTTCCAATCACTTCCATGGCCACAGGTGTATAAAATCAAGCACCTAGGCATGCAGACTGCTTCTACAAACATTTGTGAAAGAATGGGGCGCTCTCGGGAGCTCAGTGAATTCAAGCGTGGTACCATCATAGGTTGCCACCTGTGCAATAAGTCCATTCGTGAAATTTCCTCACTACTAAATATTCCATGGTCAACTGTTAGTCGTATCATAACAAAGTGGAAGCAATTGGGAACAACCGCAACTATGAAGTGGTAGGCTACGTAAAATCACAGAGTGGGGTCAGCGCATGCTCCAAACTTCATGTGGTCTTCAGATTAGCTCAAGAACAGTGTGTAGAGAGCTTCATGGAATGGGTTTCCATGGCCGAGCAGCTGCATCCAGGCCTTACATCACCAAGTGCAATGCAAAGTGTCGCATGCAGTGGTACTTGCCTGACTGCATTGTGCCAAGTGTAAAGTTTGGTGTGAAGTGTGAAGCCAGGCCTTCTCGCCAACAGAAGGCGAGACCTCACAAATGTGCTTCTAGAAGAATAGTCAAAAATTCCCATAAACACACTCCTAAACCTTGTGTAAGAGTTGAGGCTGTTATAGCTGCAAAGGGTGGGCCAACTCCATATTAAACCCTACGGATTAAGAATGGGATGTCATTAAAGTTCATGTGCACGTAAAGGCAGGCGTCCCAAAACTTTTGGCAATATAGTGTATCTGATGAGCGTGTGAACACAAAGGCCAATCAGAGGTGTTCACAAATCCACTCAAAAGTGCTTAAAGCAACACATTTTTCATTTTCAGTACCAACTACAACCACAAAAAAAAAACCCATCCTATCACAGATTTTGTTAAACTGTGAAACTCAAATAGAAAGAAACAGCAAATTCTCCTTTTATGGTTCAAAAGATGAGTCTTCAGTTTCAAGTAAAGTTTTCATGCATTTCATATTTAGTCTTTGTCAATCTAAAATAAAGGTTTTTTGTAGATTTTTGGCAAATTGCGTGGAAACCAGTGGAGGTCAGTTTCACCCCTAACACAGTCATAGTTACTAAAGTTTGTACAGTCATTCCAAAACACAAATCTATGTGTTAAAACTTTACATTCATGACCTTAATGGAAAAAAAAAATCCAAAAAATTTAAAAATAAATAAATAGTTTAACCAGCATTTCAAATGTGGGTCAATTTGACCAGCAAAACACAATATTAATTCCTCAAAGACTAGCAATAGGCTTATATATTTTTGTTCTTGTCAGTTATTTGAATGGCAGGTTTGGGCAGGAAGACGTAGTGCAGACCTGGCGTGTGAAATATGCTGAGGTCTGTAACGCCATGGACATGGTGGGATTTGAAGAGCAGGTAAGAACTAAACTCCCTGTCAGTCATTGACAGCAGTGTCCTGTGGTTTGAATTGTTATACTTCATCTACGACTTTATATAACCTCTACTGATTAAATAAGATGCTACATTGAATATTCAAACTTTCAAAAATAATTCTACCACAGTACCATTGAAGTGATTTAAAATAGTGTAATTACAGTTCATGTTTCACATTTACATCATCTCATTTGAAGGAAAAGGTGGACATGATGACAATTCTAGCTGGCATTCTGTCCCTGGGAAACATCACCTTTGAAACGACAGACAGCGACGTTCTGAAGGTGTCCGAGACGTCATGCGGCTGGTTAAAAGCTACTGCAGTGAGTTTCCTGTTTGTACTTCTTGCAGATGTGTGCAACACAGCTGGTCACAATTCACAAGTCTTAATGGAACACTATAGATGTGACAGCTCTCAACCACTGTTAAATGCTGTAAACACTGTTTTTTGTTAACAAGTGTAAAGCCAAGTGGAAAGAAAAGTTTCTTTTAAATAGGACCTATTATGCCCCCTTTTCGCAAGATGTAATAAAAGTCTCTGGTGTCCCCAGAATGTGTCTGTGAAGTTTCAGCTCAAAATACCCCACAGATCATTTATTATAGCTTGTCAAATCTGCCCCTATTTGGGTGTGAGCAAAAACACGCTGTTTTTTTGTGTCGCTTTAAATGCAAATGAGCTGCTGCTCCCGGCCCCCTTTCCAGAAGAGGGCGGAGCTTTAACAGCTCGCGCTTCGGTTGCTCAACAACAACAAAGCTGGAGAATCTCATGCAGCCAAAATGAGGATTGTCAGTAACAGTGTTCAGCCTTACATTCTGAACGGTTAGTGGATAAATGTATGTAGTTGCTGTGGAGTTGATTCAACTCATCCACTAGCATGTGCCATCATGTTAATCTTTTGTGCAAAAACAACTCTTCCTCTTTTCTAAAGCAGCCCAACATGGCCTAACCCCCTTTGTTGTGTGTTCTCTGGGGCGGGGTTTATGTAAATTTTGGTTTTTGTAATGTCACCAACCTGGGAAGAAGCTCGTTGTAGTCCCTACCAGCTGTTTGTTGTAGTCCTTAAAAAGCCATTTCTGTAAAAAAAAATTTAAAAAAATATCTCCCTTTGCATTGAACTTTGAGCGTCGTAACTTTGCAGATGTTGTTTATGCTCAAACAGCAACATTACACACTAACTAAAGTTAAAAAAGTGAAATCATAATCAAGGACTCCTTTAAATATTTAATTGCCTAGCTCATTTTGAGTGCGTTTAAAATGTGACATCACAAGCATGATTTAAGCTAGCGTGTTCACGTTGGTTATTTACAGGCAAAAACCAAACTGCATGATTTTCTCACCCCTAGATATGATGGGGGTGTTTTCTATGAGCTGTTTTCTGGTCCAGCAGGTGAACAGGATGTGTCTGATCACATATTAAAGTAACAGCATACTCTTCTCAACAAACACGCGTGATTTAAGAAATCGTTTAATGATGACGCACATGCTGAACTTTAATATTTCGTGCTATAGATTTGTTCACATCACTAACCCCAAACCATGAGCAACAGTAATAGTGAAACTTAAGTTAAAAAAGCTGACACGTACACCAGGTTTTCTCAGGAGATGAATGTTAGCCTACCCTCCCAGTGTCACCTCGACCGCCCTACTGTTTAATCAGGTGAATTACAGCCTGTGTGCACACAAAGAAACTCTTTTAAGGGCAAGCTGAAGGAGGCGTGGGTCCGCCTACATCTGGCCTTTTACGATAAGACATACAGTGCACAGAAAAGCCAGAAGTGTCTATGTTTAGACTCTATTAGGTCGTCCTACACGTATGGGGCAGTTAATAGTAGCATACTGCATTTCCCTGACGCAGGACGATTTCTATATATCAAATCTATTGTGGCATACTTTAACTTATGGAGCAGATTGGGCAAATTAGATTTGAGGTGCCTTTTGTTGTACCAATGTAAATGTGTCCACAATGCATCTAAATGAACAAATTAACGTGACCTTTCCAGTATGACATTTACGTCTTGGTCACATTTGACTAGTCATTGTTCTTTCCAAATGGCAGGGTCTGTTTCTTTTGTGTTTTTTGTAGCACAATTCATTCCTTACATTCGGTCTGTTCTGCCTTGCACAGCGTGATTTATAGCCGATAGCACGTTCAGCATTCTTTGTTGGTCCTAAAATAACATTCCTTTAAAAGAATCCTGACACTAACCTCAGGTGTGTGTGCCTGTTTTAGGAGAAACTAGGGCTGCACAATTTTAGGGAAAAGAAATCTAATTGCATTTTTTTTTGCTTTCTGACAAAAATTGCTGTTTACAGTGCAATTAAAAATAAATAAATAAATCCAGGTTTGCTGTACTTGTTTGTCTAGAATTTTGTGGTTACATATCAATATATATCAATACTTAATAAAACCAAAATAAGAAATATTACTTGCAATATTTCCCTGTAAAATAAAACTATCAAGATATTGGATATTGCATAAAAAAAGCTCGATGGAAATGCAAAGATATGCATAAATTCTAAAAATGTGCATAAAAAAAACGTATGCGCTCAATTAAGGCAGATGTTTGTTTTTTTTATCCGATAAGAAGACATGCATAAACTACGCTAGAAACACATTTACTGAATTAATCCCTCGATGGTCAAAAAAACTCACGTGACTTTGCCTCAACAGAGGATGTGATTGGATAACTAGACTAACCAGTGGATCAGTTTCATCACACAACATCTGAAATGTTGTTTTAGTTATTTTATCTAATACCTCTTTTACAAGATAAGTCTCTGGTGTCCCCAGAATGTGTCTGTGAAGTTTCAGCTCAAAATACCCCACAGATCATTTATTATAGCTTGTCAAATTTACCCCTATTTGGGTGTGAGCAAAAACAGGCCATTTTTGTGTGTGTCCCTTTAAATGCAAATGAGCTGCTGCTCCCTTTAACAGCTCGCGCTTCGGTTGCTCAACAACAACAAAGCTGGAGAATCTCACGCAGCTAAAAGGAGGATTGTCAGTAATGGTGTTCAGCCTTACATTGTTCAAACCGGAGTCGACACTGATGGAGAGACTCAGGAAGAAGTTACAACTTTTAGAATGAAACTGAACGTTTCTGAATGGTTAGTGGATAAATTTATGTAGTTGCTGTGGAGTTGATTCAACTCATCCACTAGCATGTGCCGTCATGTTAATCTTTTGTGCCAATCCAGCGTTGAATTGACCCTCGTTTGTGAAGCAGTCCGGCGTCCAGCATGACAACAACACTCTACTACAACAACTCTTCCTCTTCTCTAAAGCAGCCCAACATGGCCTCACCCCCTTTGCTGTGTGTTCTCGGGGGCGGGTTTATGTAAATTTTAGGGTTAGTGATGTCACCAACCCAGGGGGAAGCTTGTTGTAGTCCTTAAAAAGCCATTTCTGTAAAAGAAAAAAAACACAATAAAAGAAGCATTTTGTGTGTTTGTTTCTGTAACCAGGGTCAGTTTGGTGTTCAGGAAGAGGATTTACTAAAGAGTCTGACCTGCACCACGTCAGTGACGCGAGGAGAGGCCATCCAGCGACTACACAACCAGCAGCAGGCTGAAGGTGCGACATCATCAGCGTGACATCACTAGTGTGTTTGACACTTTTCATACTGATCACCATCTTTTTTTAAACGATCATTTCAGATGCCAGAGATTCCATCGCTAAAGTGGCCTACGGTCGTGTGTTCGGATGGATCGTCAGCAAAATCAACGAGCTGCTTGCTCCTAAAGTAGATTGTGACGTTGAGCTCAATGAAATAGGTAAATATACCAGTTCATGCTGTGACTGAGAAATGTGTGTTGTTGTTAACTAAAACTATTAAAAATAATTTTATATAGTTATTTGAAATAAAGCTGAAATAAAATATCAAAGGAGATGAAAAACATAAACTTAAAATGTGCTTCTGCACCATTTTTTCCTATTTAGTATGGAAGCTTGTTTCCGCCATGAAATAAAAATAAATCTCACAATTCTGACTTATTTCTCAGAATTGGAAGATATAAAGTCACAATTGTGAGTTATAAAGTCAGATATAACTCTAAAGTCTTTATTTTATGCAATTCTGACTTTATATCTCGCAATTGTGAGAAAAAACATCAGGATTGTGAGATAAAAAGCCTTTTTAATATTTTTTTATTTAGTGGCAGAAACAAGCTTTCATAATTTAGCTTTAATTTTTTTTTATTCAGTTTTAGTTTGTCATTTTAGTGCAAAAAAAAAAAAGATTTAAGTTAAAGTACTAAAATGAAATAAAAACAAATTAAAGCTATAAATATAAAAAAATAATAATAAAAATGACAAAAGCACATAGCAAAATTACTACGACTTAAACTAAAATGAAAATGAAAACTGAAAATATAAAAATAAAAGCTCTCTGGAGCTCAATAAATACTAGTGATCAACCCAGTGTTATTGTTATCTAAAACTTAAACTATTAAAAATTGTTGCTGAAATGAAATAAAACAAATATTTTAGGTGACCTTCAAGTTTTTCATCTAATAATTGTTTTATTTTATGAATTTAGAAAGCTTTTTTATTTTATAAAGCTAAATAAAATATATTTTTTAAATGTTGCAGAAGCTCATAACAAAATTACTAAAACTAAATCTAAAATTAAAATGAAAACTGATAAAAATAAAAGCTAATTCAAATAGTATGTGAATAAAACTGTTTTCAGTGGCTGATGCTGTTGATTATTAAAAATAATTTTGTTTTCAAAGATTTTAGAACTGACAATTAACACTTGTCATAATCTCAAAACTGAATTATTTGCAGATTTATCACCCTGTCACTTCATCCATTTCTTCAAAAAAGTAATTTTATTTTGTGGAAGTCCGAAGCACAATTTCTTATCTAAGATACAGTATGTGACATTTGAGGTTTGCTCTTTCTATATTTACAGGAATCCTTGACATCTTTGGTTTTGAGAACTTCACTGTCAACCGATTCGAGCAGCTCTGCATCAATCTGGCTAACGAACAGCTCCAGTTTTTCTTCAACCATGTAAGTCTTTATTATGAGTTTAATATTTATATAGGAAAATGAAACTGACAATGGTTTGGTATGTGCACATGTTGAAATGTTTCATATTTTTTGTTATGTGTTTATGTGGCGACAACTTAAGCTTGATTGATTGTACTGACAAAGACAGTCCAAGCTGAGACTTCAAAGACAAAAAATATACAAATAGAAAGATGTGGTCATTTAACTTTACAACTTTACAAGATTTATCTGCCTGTAGTGTGGAAAACTCAAGACAGCAGATGTTACGAACCATTTAAATGCCACATTCGATCATGGTCACTGCCGGTTCTTTCAACAGGACTTGATTTGCCACTCCATGAGTCTGATGATCACATTTTCCATGTCATTTCCCTTTAGCACATTTTTCTGATGGAACAGAAAGAATATAAAGAGGAAGGCATCACATGGGAGACCATAACCTACAAGGACAACAAACCCATACTGGTACGTCTACGTTCAAAACCTTCACCCTCCGTGATTGTCCTGTACTTTCTCCAACTTTTTTTCCCCATTTTTCCTTCTCTCTGACTCCAAAAATACACCCGAGCTCTGCGTTTGGCAGATGTCCGTGTGGTAAATCCCAAACACAGGAAGTGCTGACAGAGCAGGACACGTAGCTTAGAGGATCTCTCTCAAATTTCTGACCCAAATCCTTCAGCATGCTGAATGGGAAACTAAAGGAAACTGTGGTCTTTGCATGAAGCTTGTTTTCACCTCATTCTCGTGTGAGATTCCTGGGCCGAGCTGCTCTGTAAATATGAACTCTGCCCTGTAATTATAGGAATTCAGCAGCCGCCTGTTTTGAAAGCTGCAGACTTGCATGTATGTCACGTTCATGTAACATTCAGCCTATAACTCTGAAACCACTGTGTATCCTTTAGTGTAACATGAATCTACAGTGCAGTCAGCTAGAGAGGCCTGTTTGGCTTGTCAGCATGGAAAACTCATTCACTCATGCCAGGTTTATTCCTGTTTCAGGACCTGTTCCTCACGAAACCCATCGGGATTCTCTCTCTGCTGGATGAACAAAGTGCCTTTCCTCAGGTATGTGTTGGCAACTAAAACCTGAGACACAATGAGAAAACATGTTGCCAAATCCTCATATATATATATATATATATATATATATATATATATATATATATATATTTGTTTATTTATTTGTTTATTTTATTTTTTGTTTAATAAACGTGTGTATATATGTGTACGTGTGTGTGTGTATATATGTGTGTGTATAATATATATATGTATAATATATATATATATATATATATATATATATATATATATATATATATGTGTGTGTGTGTATATATATATATATATGTATGTTTGTTTTTTATTTTTTGTTAAAAAAATTAATTAATTAATTATTTATTGTTTTTATTTTTAATTTGTTCTATTTTTAGTTTATTTTAATAAAATAATAAATAAATAAAATAATAAAAATAAAACAAATTAAAATAAACTAAAAATAATTAAGCAAACTAAAAAAAACTAAAAATAATAAAACAAATTAAAATTAAAAATAATAAAACAAATTAAAATAAAAAATCAATTAAAAATAAATGAATTAATTAAAAATAAATGAATTAGTTAAAAATAAACAAATAAATAAACAAATTGTTATTTTTAGTATTTAATAATTATTATAATCATTTTATTTTCATTTGTTTTATTATTTTTAGTTTATTTTAATTTGTTTTATTTTTATTTATGTATTTTTATTTTATTTTTATTATTTTATTTATTTTGTCTAATTGCATTTACATTTAATGCATTTAGCAGATGCTTTTATCTAAAGCGTCTGCTTTGTATATATTTACATACATAAAAGTGTAGTCATTTAAATCAGTTCATTTTTTTAAGTATTGCAATCTCTTTAAAATCATATATAAAATTACTCAGTTATTTATATTTATAATTTATGTAATTTCTTTAGCAAAATTTTACAAATGGAAAAACTAAAAATTATTTTGTACGTAAGAGCTCAAACGGTATTTCTGTATCATGTTTCATAAATAAATATTTTATATGAAAAAAGGCCTCTAAATTATCAACAAGATCAGAACTTCTTCATAAATGCTTTTATTTTATTTTGTCTAAAGGATCGATAAACTGTTCCTTTTTAAAAAATAAGAAAACAAATTCTGACTAATTTTTATTTAAATTGTTAGGCTTTACAGAGTTAAT
Organism: Elopichthys bambusa; assembly: GCA_037101425.1. NCBI lineage: Eukaryota > Metazoa > Chordata > Actinopteri > Cypriniformes > Xenocyprididae > Elopichthys > Elopichthys bambusa. Next base: position 44,496,499 of record CM074433.1, read on the forward strand.
AGCAATTGTAGTAAAAATAAGCAACAAAGAGACGTCAGAACCATAAGCCCAAAACATTTAATGCTAATTTACATTCCATCCATTTAATATATTTGTACAGTGGAGACATTTTACTTATATAACCATCCCTCTGTTCCATGTATGTTTGGGACACTGTGGTCATGTGACTGCATTTGTTGTGAGAGACTAGTGAATCTCAAGCATTTAAAAGCAGTTAAAAACACAGCTGTTTATGACATGGTATGAGAGGAAGATTTCCTTTTTGCACCCACAGGCCACTGACCGAGATTTTGTTGACAAGTTAAACAGCAAATTTAAAACGGCTCCAAACTTTGAGGTCGTACGAAACCACACCCCACTGTTCACTGTTGTGCACTATGCTGGGAAGGTGAGTCTACAAACCAACGTCATCATCATTACCTAACAATTCACCTGATCAGTGACTTCCTTTAGATGTCAACAGAGAATGTAATCCGTATTATTGTTGTGCTGGTTAATAAATAAATGATTGTGTGTGTTTTTCCCTGAGAAGATGCATTAATGAGGGTGTGTCTTCATAATGTGTGCATTATTCCTGCATCAAGTGTCTTTTTGTTGTCTGTTTAGGTGCAATACAACGCAAGCGGTTTCCTTGAGAAAAACCGAGACACGATACCAGCCAACATTCGCCAGCTTTTCATCAACAGCGTCACTCCTCTCCTCAGTGTTTTGTTCGCAGGTCTGAACTGACTCAGATGTTTATATATATATATATATATATATATATATATATATATATATATATATAATTTTTTTTTATATTATATTTATACTGTTTTTGATTTATTTATTTATCTATTTTTAGTTTGTTTTTATGTATCTATTTTTTTCATTTATTTCTATTTATTTATTTAAATTTTATTTATTTATAGATTCATTTTCATTTATCTTTTTAAATGTATTTATTTCAACTATTATTTATTTATCTATTATTTATTTATTTATTTTTATTTATCACATTTTTTTTATTTATCTATTTTTATTTTTTATTCACATATATAATCAAATATACTGTATATATGCAAAACAAGTGAATAAATGAATTTAGATTTTAAATGAATTCAATAAATTAATTTACATTTGATTCATATATATATATATATATATATATATATATATATATATATATATATATATATCATAATAAATGTTATATATATAAAATGTTATTATATATAATTACTAAAATATCATATAATATATAATTATAATTTTTTTTAGTTTTTACTACACTTAATATAATTTAAATAAATTTAAATAACAATTTTTTGTTATTTAATAACAATTTTTTCCCTATGCATGTGTCATTTTAAGTATTTATTTAATTATTATGGCTATTACTATATTTTATTATTCACAGATGATTAGATACTTAAATTGTAAATACTAAACAAAAGCATTTGGTTCTGAGTTTCAGTTTTGAATACACAGAAATATTATTGTTGTTTTTATTTATTTATTTTTAAAAATTATTTAATAATTTTTTTTTTTCTTTTCTTTTTTCAGCTACAATTTCTCGAACAGGCACACTAATGCCAAGGAAAGCCAAGGTATAACTAAGATTTTGATGAATTTTTTGACAAACCATCTTACTTCACGAGTGCCCGTTAAAACACGTTGTGGTATTTCCTAAATACCTTGAAAGGCTGGAATTACAAGAAAATATGTAGCTGTACAAATGACAAATTAGTCTTACCTTTGAGATCAGTGATAATGAATGCAGAGAGTGATTACAAAATGTAGTGTTTCACCTGTGTGCTTTTTTCTGCCAATTTTAGCTACAAGTTGCAGAAGACAACTTCAACTCGACCAGGAAGCAGTCCGTTGGTGCGCAATTCAAGGTAAATTAGAAATAATCATAGTGCATGTTTTATTTGTCGTTTTATTGGATGCATCCCATCCATCAAATGAATCAAATGTATGTAAATGCACCTGAATGTGTGTGCTTGAATATGCACTTTTCTTTTTTTTTTTTTTTTTTTTTACATGAATCAGAAATATTATATGAATGAATCTCTCAAAAAAACTGTCAAGAAGTTCATATTTCACCCCAAAATGAAGTGAAGCCTCATTCTTGGACCATTTAAGATTTTTGCATTGTGATTGTCTTAATTAAGCGAAACTAAAAGAGTTTTGTTCCGTACAGCATTCCCTGGCTGTCCTTATGGAGAAGATGTTTGCCGCAGGTCCACACTTTGTTCGGTGCATCAAACCCAACCGAAGCAAACAGCCCGATCAACTGGACAGTAAACTGGTGATGGATCAGGTAGGTTAACTGGAGTCACTGCAGAATCACTTCACAATCATCAGGTCTCAGCTGGGTTTGGCCCTGTTTGTGGCCGCTTTTGTTTTCCACAGTGGAGCCAAATGCATTCCTGCCCTCCAGTTCTCTGAGCTGTGCTTAAAACCTGGAAGCCTTTTAGTGATGGAGTTAAATCCAAATCCCTCTAATGATAGAGGAGCCACTGGGTTTGTGTGCCAATTCAGACTGAACGCTGTATTAAGCGCTCGTCTTGTTGGATCTGCTCCGTGACCAGCTAGTTCAGATTTTAACACTGACTATAAGCTCTGTTAAAAGTAGAAAATATGAGCGGTGTCTGTCCGTATAAAACTTTACCACTTTACTAGGGTGCTACTTACTCCTTGCTAAGTTGTTTTAGGTACTTATAGTAGTATTAAGTAGTAATCACCAACTAGCAACATTTTTGTTTTGCAAACATTCTGTTTGCAAAGAACCATCCTGTTCAAATGACATAATTTGTCTCGATCTGTGCATGTATGTATATGCATAAACCGTCACATGGTCAGATGATTTAGTCTTGGATTTTACGGTTTCATTCAGTACATGTGCAGGACTGTTTAAACTACATGGCTGTGCAACACTGACACCTGCTGTGAAATTGTGGAAGTGCAGTTTGCAGCCTAAAAGAATAACTTATAAAATATATACCCCCGGTTTCACAGTCAAGGCTTAAGCTAGTCCTAGACTAAAATGCACATTTGAGCTGTTTTAACTGAAAGTAACTTGTACTGACAGATCTTAAAGTAAGTCAGTGCCATTGTTTTGTCTCAAGATGCACACCAGTAATTTTTTTTTCTGGTGTACGTTTATAAAAGATACTTAAATGCTCTAATTAATCCTGGCTTAGGCTGATACCTTAATATAATAAATTATAATAAATACAAATTAAAATGAAAAGGTAAAACTTGTTTTTATCTCTCTCCCTCTCTTTCTCTCTCTCTCTCTCTCTCTCTCTCTCTCTATATATATATATATATATATATATATATATATATATATATATAAAATTGCATATATATGTGATTATATCATATTTTTTATTATTATTACATATGTAAATAAAATAATGTAATTTAAACCAATAAAATATTTAGTAATAAAATAAATAATGTAATATTTAAATGTATATTAAATATACATTTTCTTGTACAATGTAAATAAAGAGCTTTAATAGAAAAAATAAATATTTACTCTCCTTCCTGTCATTCCAAATCTGTATGCTGCCTTTTTTCCTATAAAACACAAAAGAAGATTTTGGGGATTTTTGCAGTATAGCTCACAAGTTAGATAAACTGCTTTTTTGATATTTTTTTTATACTATAACATTTTTGGTCATTTTTGGAGCCTGACGGCTTGTATGCAAAATGGTTTCTTTCAAAAGATTTCTTTTGTGTTCATGGAAGAATGAAAATTTCACTGGGTTTGGAATGGAATAAGCGTGAGTGAATAATGAATGAACTATTTTTTTAGGTGAACTATCCCTTTAAAAGTGACTTAATGGCATCTTTCAGAGTCTCATTTGTCCAATCCATCATATTTATGTTCTGCTTTTCTGCCTCCTCCTCCTCTCTAGCTGAGGTACAACGGCCTGATGGAAACAATCCGAATCCGGCGGGACGGTTTCTCATGGCGTCCGACTTTCAGGGAGTTTGCAGAGAGGTTTGTGTGCTGGCAGGAAAAACATTTTATCAGTTCATTATCTGCAGTGTGACTCAGATTTCTGTCCTGTAGGTACAACATTCTGCTGCTGAAACCGGATCTCCCGTTGGACAAGAGCAGGTTTGAACAGCAGATACATCATGTGTTAAAGGAGCACAAAAATTCTACCTAAAGAAGATAATAGTACATTTGACAAATGTTTAAGTGATGTTCGCTCACATGAGAGGAATAAGCTCCCTATTATCAGCTGCTTTTGCTTTCAGACTAAATGCATACAAAATAAAGTATGTATATAATGCTGAGAAACATTCTTGCTTAGTATAAAGTTCAAGACCAAAATTAGTTTTAGTTTAGTTAATTTTTGCACAGTGTACACACACACACACACACACACACACACACACACACACACACACACACACACACACACACACACACACACACACACACACACACACACACACACACACACACACACAGTACCGGTCAAAAGTTTGGAAACATTACTATTTTTAATGTTTTTGGCACAACTTTTGCTGTTCTCTTTTAACTTTTTATTAATCAAAGAATCCTGAAAAAAGTATCACAGGTTATAAAAAAAAAATATTAAGCAGCACAACCATTTCCAACACCGATCATAACTGCGTATCAAATCAGCATATTAGAATGATTTCCGAAGGATCATGTGACACTGAAGACTGGAGTAAAATTCAGCTTTGATCACAGGAATAAATAATATTTTTTAAAGTATATTAAAACCATTATTTTAAATTGTAATAATATGTCATAATACAGTATTTTTCTGTGTTTTTGATCAAATAAATGCAGGGTTAATGAGCAGAAAATACTTATTTCAGAAGCTTCAAAAATAGTAACGTTTCCAATATAAAATATACACAATGAAAAAAAGACAATATGATTCTCATTACAGTGCAGAAAGAGGTGGAAAATCTGTAATGTCTTATTCAAAGCCTCCACCAAAACAAAAAAAATGACTTTGTGCTCCTTTTAAATGAGCTCTTCATGATGATATGTACTGATATTGATTATTTGGTTTCAACTACAAGGGATCTCTTTTCTTTTGTTGCTTTTAGTTGTATGTCAATCCTCAACAGCACTAAACTCTCTGGTTGGAAGTGTGGGTAAGTTTGAGCCTGATGCGACCTGTCAACATGAAGTATATGAAATTATTATAATTATAAATCAGTGGCATTTAACACAAGCATCACTATTATTATTGTTCCTATGTATGGTTGGTAATTCCATTAAACCCCCTAATCACTTACATTTCCTTCAGAAAATGTTTTTTTGTTAGTCCTGCCAGCATTTTAGGTTTGTAAAACCTTTCACAGGCTCTAACATGTTTTCATTAACTTTGATGTGGCTTGAAAATTTGGTGAGAATATTATACGAACCAATAAATTAGATACTTCATATGTCGAGCAAGTCACAGCAGTTCTCCTGCGTTGCTCTTTCAGATCATCGCGTTTGTTTTTTAAGTACTGGCACCAGGAGGAGTTGGCCCGTCTTCTGGAGAGACTGGGACGAGCAGCGGTTGTCATTCAGAAAAGTGAGTAGCAATTAAACTTGTTTGTTAAAGCCTCTAAAAAATTATTGAGGAACTCGCATGACTCCACATGAAATGTCTTGGCTCTTAGTTTGACTGCGTTACTAAAACCTAAATCACCTCTCAGAGTGATTGTCGTACACTAATGAAAACAGTGTCATGAGAGCAAGTTCAGACATAAACGGCAAGATTCAGATGTGAACTGTGAGATGTTTCAGGTCTTTTACCTGGATATGTTGCTTAAGTAAACAATGGCACAGAACGAACAAGCCCACAATATAAAATGAATTCTGTTCTTGCTATATTTTACTTTTTTAGTGAATTTTTGTGTAATGTCAAGGTTTTGTGACTACATCACATCTTGTTCTTTAGATTACCGGGCGAGGGTCTGCAGAAGGAAGTATCTTGCATTGCTAGCAGAGTTACGGCGGCAGCGGCAAGCTCAGCGGGAGAGAGAGGAGCGCGAGGAGGAGGAGAGGAGACGACAGCAGCTGGAGGAGGAGAGGAAGAGACGTCTGGAAGTGGAGCAGGAGAACCTGCGTAAGGACTGTCCTCTGACATCTGCACTGAAGTGGCTGAAAACAGTCATTTGTGTTAAACTCATGTCTGTGTGTGTGTGTTTGCAGGACCAGCGTCTCCACCCGTACCCTTGCCGAGAAAGAAAAAGCCAGAGCCCAGGCCTCGTTCGGTGCTGAGTGGCATCCTGAAAGCACCACATCTGCCGCCTGTACCTCGGCCGCGCAGCAAGCTTTTTGAGGTGTGACATCTGTGGTTTATTCAGTGAAATACTACACCTGGATTATGAGATTACCTCTTCAACCCACCAATTTAAAAGATTCTTTCCGTGACAAATTACATTTCTAGTCGGTATTAGAGCTTGATCATGTTTCACTCCCCCTATTTGATATTTAAAGTTGACTTGAAACCAAAATTGACTTTAAAACATGGTATTTTTTTGTTCATACCCTGTAATATGTCACATTACAAAAGTAATATGGATTGCCAATGCCATTTTCTGCTTTACTTTAAGCAGTTATTTTAGTATCATTGACATACTACTACTAAATACTATTATATTGAATTAGGTTTTATTTTTATATTTTCAGTGTTCATTTTAATTTTTTTTTAAAGTTTGTTTTGTACAGAGCCCCTCACATGACATGCGGACAAAAAATAATATAATTAAATTATACATAATTAAATATATATTTATATATATATAAATTAGTTCCCTTGTTTCAATTAAATCGTGCATTCGCACACTAAATCACACTAAATCACATCGTGCATTCGCACAACTAAATCACACACAAGATATAATAATTTGATCCTCGTTTTACTAAATTGCGCGCACAATATAATTCGTTCCCTCGTTTTACTAAATCACGCACACAATATAATAATTTGTTCCCCCGTTTCACTAAATTGTGCGCACGATTTAATAATTCGTTCCCTTGTTTTACTAAATTGTGCACAATATAATTTGCTTCCTCGTTTTACTAAATTGTGCGCACAATATAATAATTTGTTCCCTTCGTTTACTAAATTGTGCGCACAATATAATAATTCGTTCCCTCGGTTTACTAAATTGTGCGCACGATTTAATAATTTGTTCCCTCGGTTTACTAAATTGTGCGCACGATTTAATAATTCGTTCCCTTGATTCACTAAATTGTGCACAATATAATAATTTGTTCCCTTCGTTTACTAAATTGTGCGCACAATATAATAATTCGTTCCCTCGGTTTACTAAATTGTGCGCACGATTTAATAATTCGTTCCCTCGGTTTACTAAATTGTGCGCACGATTTAATAATTCGTTCCCTCGGTTTACTAAATTGTGCGCACGATTTAATAATTCGTTCCTTTGATTCACTAAATTGTGCACACAATATAATAATTTGTTTCCTCATTTTACTAAATTGTGCACACGATTTAATAATTCGTTCCCTTATTTTACTCAGTCATGCGAACAATATAATAATTGGTTCCCTCTTTTATTAAATTGTGCACACAATATAATAATTTGTTCCCTCGTTTTAAGTCAGTCATGTGCACGATTATAATATAATAATATACAAATTATATGTCTGGGGCTCCATAGTTTTGTTTTTTTGTCTTTTTTTTTATTTTTTATGAAAATGTCTATATAGTTTTTTATTAATTATTATTTCAGTTTTAGTTTAGATTACTTATTTTAGTTAAACAAAAAAATTAGAAATGTTGCCTTGGCAACTAGAAAGTTTTATTTGTCAATGGTTATTTTATTTTAAGTATCAGTGTTTTTTTTTATTGTTTTTTTTTTTATGGTTTTAGTTAACTGTAATAATAAGTGTCATACTCCTTTTTGTAAATCAAATTTTTCATTAAATTTTCTGGACAGAGAACTCCGTTTGATAACGCGCTGAATGAGAACGTTCACCTGGACGCATCTCTGATGCTTCAGCCGATAGATGAAGAACGAATTAAAGAGAAACACCTGAAAAAGTCCAACACCATCCGCTGGTTCAAAGAGACGCAGGTCCGTAAGCTGACCAGAGACGGTATCTTCCCCAGCTGGTTCCACGGCATGATCACACGCAGGTCAGCTTGGATAGTCCAGTCAATTCCCTACTGTAGTGAAAATGAGAATATATATTATGTGCTGATTATATTTTTGGTTTCTCAGACATGCAGAAGATCTCCTGATCGACAAACCTCTCGGCTGCTTCTTGGTGCGTGTCGGTCAAAGCCGGGAGGGTTACACTCTGACCTTCAGGTATATGCTACATACTAATAATAATAATAATAATTATTATTATTTATATTAAAGGCAATGCATTTTACTGTATTTTATTATTATTATTATCATTAATATTCTAATATTTTATTCTTTCATATAAAACAAATTTTGTTTTTATCTGTTTATTTTTATTATTAATAATAATATTGTTAGAAATAGTAAAATAAATATAAATAATATAAAAAATAAAATCTCTAAATAAATAAATATATAATAATATTGATAATTATAACAAAATATTTTAAAAGCGTAATTATATAAATAATAATGAATACATATGAATAAATATAAATAAACAGTACAGATTAATATTAACAATAATTATATTATGCAACAAATTTTTTTTTTTTTTTTTAAATATATATTATTGTTGTTGTGTGTTTAATTAATTATTGTTGTTAATTTTCTTTATTTACTCAAAACGTGTGCTGGTGCTGGTTCTCTGTAACAGGGGTGCGGATCGCTGCCGTCACTACATGGTGGAGATGCAGACCAATGGGAAGTATGTGATTCTCGGGGAGGACCGGGCTCATTCCTCTCTCACAGACCTGGTCCAGTACCACACTCAGGTGGGCATCAAGCCCTTCATGGAGCTGCTCACGGTGCCCTGTGGTCAGGTGAGTGTTCTTCACTTCGTTTAAGGGCTTTCACAACTGTTTTGTTTGGTATAAAGAGGGAGTGTGGTTTGTGTGTCTGCAGATGTGTGATCAGGAGCCAGACTATGAGGAGCTCAAAGCTTTTACATCATCATCATCATCATCATCGGTGGCAGTGGAGAGCAGCACTGTGTGTCCTGCTGAGGAGGCGCATCAGGACATAGACACGAATTCAAATAAAGTGCACTTACAGATGCAGAGACTCTTCCTGCCACCAGGAGGAAACACAAACGTTGAGTCCCACAAACCACCAGTGCTCAAACGCATATCTGACCGACGCAAACGGGTCGACGCCGCACAGATGGAGCACAAGGATGACGATCCGACTCGTGAGAGCAGGCCGTTCCCTCGACTCTACCCATCTATACGACTGGCCATGAGGGAAATCCAGCAGATCCAACAGGTACAAAACACAGAGATTATTAGAAATAGTACAATTTATATATAAATAATAATAAATCAAATATATCATCTAATTATATAAATAATAATAATGAATACATATGAATAAATATAAATAATTTGTATAGATCAATAACAATAATATTATAATCAATAATCAATCAATTATAAATTATAATCAATAAATTTATAAAAATTATAATCAATTATATGCAAAAACTTATTATATATATGTGTGTGTGTTTGAATAAATATAAATAAATAGTATATATTTGTAATGATTAATTATAATATGCAAAAACGAATATGCAAAAGTATAATTCTTTTTATTTGTTTAATAATTTATTAAACAAAATGTTATTTTAGTACCACTGATATACTGATATATTTTTAATGTTTTGAATATTTTTCTAATTTCTTTTTTTATTTTCATTTTTGTTAGTTTTAGTCGTTTTGTTGTGTTTTTGTCATTTCTATTATTTATTTATTTTTATTTATTCTTCTTAGTTTTTTATGTTTATATAGTTTTGTTAATGTTTATTTATTCTATTTAGTTGATTTTAGTTTTTTCAATGTCTACAAATTTTGTTTATAATTTAATAATCTATTAAACAATATTTATTATTTTAGTACCATTGATATACTATTATATTTTAAATATTTTGAATTACTTCATTTTTGTTTATTTCTGTTTTCACCTTAATTTTTGTTGTGTTTTTGTCATTTCTATTATTTATTTTATTTATCTATTATTTATTTTTATTTATTCCTTTTAGTTTTTTGTTTATATAATTTTGTTAATTTACATTTATTCATTTTAGCTGATTTATTATTTTAATGTCTACATAGTTTTGTTAATTATTTATTCTTTTTAGTTTATTTATTTAGTTTATTTTAGCATTTCAAGTTAAACTAAACAAAAATGAGAAACTAGCTGTATTGTTATATTTTGTTTCAGTTAACGTATATTTTATTTCAAGTAACAAATGTTTTTTAGGGTTTTATTTTTAGATGATAAAATATATTATCTTTTAATATTTATTCATATATATATATATATATATATATATATATATATATATATATATATATATATATATATATATATATATATATATATAATATTTATACAATAATAACCCTGATCAGTATAATATTTCTTTGTTATTTTAGTTTCTGTTTTGCTCGTGTTAGTAAAGCTGCTGTTGTTCAAACAAAATCAGACAATATTTCAACGTGGTCCCGTAATAAACCATTTTCCTTGCCAGAAAAGCCTCATTTCTGCGCTGTAGGGAAAATGCCACCTAGTTGGTGTGAAGTGAAGATCCTGTGAATTGACATTATGTGTGTTTGTTCTTGTTCAGGCAAAAGTATATTGAACTTGCATGATTTTTCAAAGTGAACTCAGCCTGTATAAAAATTCCAGTTTAGTGAGCATTCTGTGACACCATCTCTACATGTTGTTTCAAATCCCATGTCTTTCCCAGCACTTCCAGCAGAGCCAAGAACAGATCCAAGTTCCCTCCAGCAAACCCTTGAACTCATGGAAGAGGACAGGTGAGACATGAATCACTTAGTTTCTTTTCTTAACTCTTTCTTAACTCAGCGTCATTCATCCATGAACTCGCACTGAAACACAAAAGAAGATCCAAAGTAACTTCACTTTCACAAATATCTCATTTTTGTGGTGTGTTTTTTCATTTTTGCAGTTTGACAGCCCAGATCCATGATAACAACTGTTTGGAACACAGTTTTGTGTGGATTTATTTCTTTAATCGAATGTCTTTCTTGTCTCTTTCTGTCTTTCAGATGCATGAAACTGTGGAGAATGAAACTACAGATGTTCTTGATGCTGCTATCCATGATTTTATTATTTTTTAGGCTTACGTAAATGTGAAATTTTAATGTTGTTCCAGTGATTTGAAACATTTTTAACTTAATTTTCTTCTTGTTGTTGTAATTTTATTTAATGTAAATTATGCTGTTTTTAGGTGATTGAATAAATGGTTTTCATACACTGCAGGTGTCTCTTGTTTTTGAACGCCTGAATGAAAATCGCTCAACTGTTGAGGCTGAATGTGTAAGATGAATCAAGTTCAGTGTCTGTTGTCTGCCACACAAGCATTATCTCGCGTTCTAATAGGAGGAGCTTTAACGGCACATATAAGAGCCATCAGAGTCTCAGATCTCTCAGGATTTTGAGGGAATCTTACTGATCTTCAGATGGATCTCATAGTGCTCGCCATTTTACTGTCCATCACCTTCAGCGCCGTTCAAGGTAATAATTAGGGTTCCTGCAAATCACAGATCTTCAGATTAATGATGGATACATTTTTACATTAAACTGTTTTTTATTTTTATATAAATATAGTTCTTTCTATTAATCAAAGAATCCTGACAGTGTTCAACACTGACAATAAAAATGTTTCTTGAGCAGCAAATCAGCATATTAGAATGATTTCTGAAGGATCATGTGACACTGAAGACATTTTAAAAGTATATTACAATAGAAGAGTAATTTTAAATTGTAATAATATTTCACAATATTACTGTTTTTGCTGTATTTTGGATCAAATAAATCCAGAAGAGACTTCTTTCAAAAACATCTTACCGATCTAAAACTTATGAACGGTAGTGTATATATATATATATTAGTATACATTGATTATACATTATTATATTATACATTGGTATTAAATGCAATAATTACATTAAATAATTTTATTTTTGATGTTTTGCAGAAAATTTGTACTGTTATGAAGTGTCATGAAAAGTATAAAATGTGATACTTTGTTTTTGAGACAGAAAGAATTGAAGGAGAGAAATGAGTGTGAGCGAGAGGACACGGAAGTACAGGGAGAAAATTAACAGGGATCCACGCAGAAGGGAAAAGATCCTAGAGAACGACGCAAAGTTGAAATTACGCCTTAAAATGAGCAGCCATATACTTTAAAAAATGTGATTTTTAAAAACATGGTTGATGATGTAACAAAATGAAATGTTTTTTTCTTCTTTAACAAACAAATAAATTACTTTTTTTTTAAAATTGGGGGCGTTTCAAAGTTAAAGTTTTAAAGATATTTCTCTGTCAAAGTTACATTTAATTTTGTTTATTTAAAAAAAAAAAAAACATGTTTATATTGTTTGTATCAAAACTAAATTTTCTTTTTTCTTTGACATGTTCAAAGTTGAATATAAATGCTGTAATGTGATACCCCTCACTCCCTTTAATGCAATAACTACCATTTTTGTCTTATGATACCATTTTGTCATGGTATGACACACATAAAAGAACCGCAAATTTGATTTTATCTCAAAATATCGGTTGAGTATCAGTAGGGGAGATCAAATTATACAATTTTCGGAAGAGTGATGATTATAAGCTGTTTTAAAAGGATGACGGCAAAGTTTGTCTCGTATTTATTGAAAATGTCCAACAAAAAATAATGTTATTTATAATTTCATATTAAATAAAGAGCACTATATGAAAATAAGCGTCTAACAATAAAGATAAATCTCTCTCATGCTATTTGTATATTATTAAGAGGTTTTTTTTTCTTATTTTTTTGCAATGTCACAACATTTACAGTACAGTTCAGTGAAACTGTAGAAAGAAAAAAAAAAACAGTGAAAGTTAGTGACCCCTCCTATTTTTTTCACACTACAAAAATATATGTATTTGTCAACTACCCATATATATTTATATAATTTATCTTTTTTTTAAAAAATGACATGAATGACTGAAATATGCAGCATATAGAATATTGATTGAATATTGAACATTGTCTTATTGTATTGATCAGTGTTATTAGAGATGGATTGTGTTTTTGGTTTCGATTTTTAGGTGCCACACCCAAATGTTGTGTTGAAACGACTAAAAAGATTCCACTTGAAATCCTGAGGAAGGTCACAAAATATGACGTCCAGACGAGCCACGGAGTGTGTTCGATTGATGCCCTTGTGTGAGTTATTTATGTTAATTTCTGAAGGATCATTGAAGTATAGCCCGTGTCAATCATAAAACCTCCTGTTTCAGATTGCATGTCAACGACAAGAGATACTGTGCAACACCCAAGATGGAGAGATTTCTGCAAAACATACTGAAGTTAAAAATGCGGAATGGCCTTAAAAACGGCTCTACTGTTTGAATGGGATCAAACGACATAATGCATTTACTTTCTTCTGCAATACTTTATTTTAAGGTGACAGTTACATGTACTTACTATAGTAATACCAGTAAATTATGCATAATTACAAGTATCTAACCCTACAATTAACTCTAATGTAAGTACATGTAGTTAATAATTACTACTATGTACTTATTTGTATAATTATACTGTAACAACATAAAGTGGTTAAAATAAAGTGTAACCCTTTCTTCTGTTTGCATGTAATGTTCTTCTACATTAACTAGATTGCCTTGCATATGTAGTTACTTGTCTTGAACACATTCTGTTTAATGCTTTATAACTTAACAAAATAAAGAGGTTTTTCTGATATTTCTCATACTTCAAAATATACTTTGTATTATGTTTGGAACACTTTGAGTATGAGAGAGGCACATTAAACATATTACTTAAAGGTAAAAAGCTTCCAAACAAATATTAACAGCACATCTTGAATTATGGGTCAGTTAAAGGCACAATATGTAGATTTTCACCACTAGAGGTCGCCTATTCAAAACAAAGGCGCTTGATGACGCCGAGACTGAGTGCGGAATCATGGGAGATGTCGTCTTCACCTCACGGCTGGTGGAAAAGAATCGGGATAGGACTCATGGAAATCATGTTCATGGATGAGATTATCAACGTTACTGTTAGGGGTGGGACGGTTCGCTGTAAAAAATCAAACCGTTCGGTTCACCACGGATCATCCCAAATCTGACGACGCATCTATAATATGGTTTGTTGAAAACAACGTGCAAAACAGACAGAATGTTAATCGAACGACAAAGCACGAAGAAATCACTCTTGACTGAATAGCTTTTGTAACTTTAATAATGTTTCATCTTTATTTAACTATTCAAAGATGTTTACATGCAGTGTTGTTTTATATTTGATTACTTTATTCAATTTCTGTACCTGAAAGCTGTTAGATACCTGAAAACATTGTTTATTGTAAAACATTTTTATTATTTTTTTTATGCCTTAAAACCCAAACCGTAAGGCCGAGAGACTTGAAACTTTGTCAGATGGTAGTAGTCTTGCTCGCTGCTCAGATACCTGGACTTGTCCAAATCGGCCTGATGGTGGCGCTACAGCAATCAAAAACGCAAAATCGCTCATAACTCCTAGACCGTTTGTCCTAGAATCAAGTTTTTTTATATATATAATTCAAATCCTTGGCTCAAGACGGACAAAACGTATATCTTCGATTTCATTTCCGCCAGGAAAAATTTTCCGCCATTTTGAATTTCGTCCAAAACCTACTTTTGCGAACTAGTCCTAGGTTTTTTCGCCCGATCGGAACCAAACCAGTGCAGAAAGATTGAGATCTTTGATTCACGCTAAGGGGCGCCAAAACGTACGGTGTGGGCGGAGCCACTTTTACTAAAATGGCTATAACTCAAGATTGAAATTAGATATCTTTACCAAATTTGGTACACAAATGTAGGGGCTCAATTTTTGGTCACGATAAAAAAATTGCGTCGATTTGATACTAGTTGGCGCTATAACTTTAAATTAATTAATTAAAACAGCTGTACCTACACAACCGTTAGTCCGATCAACTTGAAATTTGGCATGCAGTGTCTTGGCCCACGGGGGCATGACGGTCTATGAGGACACTGGCGTATCTCAAAAAACATGGCCGCCATCTGCCAATGAAATTTGAGCACCTATTAGACCAGGTTAATGGAGGCCGATCGGAACGAAAATCGGTGGGCATGTTTGACTCATGGTCCTAGAGGTCTGTAAGAATTTTGAAAGAAATCGGGCACTAGTTGGAGCTAATGAGTTTTACGTTGTGTTTTAACAGATCCACACAATATGCATATCATTTGATAGATCTCCTCATTCTGAACAACTTAGCCTCAAGAACCAATGCTGTCAATCAAATTGTTCATTAATTATTCACAAATATGTGAAAAACCTACTTTTGCGAACTAGTCCTAGGTTTTTCTTCTTTTATTTATCTTTATTTGACAATTGTCCTATTTTTTACTGAACATAGCACATACCGAACTGTACCGAAACCGTGACACTAAAACCGTGATACAAACCGAACCGCGAGAAATCTGAACCGTCCCACCCCTAGTTACTGTAGTATGAACCAGAGCAGGGCGAGCGCGACACAAGCCTCGCGAGCAGAGGGACTTTTATTATGCTGCAGTCGACGGCGTCGCTTCTTCCGGTCAAGTGTATGAGGTAACGCAGCACTGTTTATCAAATTAGATACATTCGTGTGTTAAAAAATGATGTTATAACGTTACTCTGAATATCATATTAATAAATGCTGGATGGCTTGTGTTGCTAAATGGCATGAAATTAAATACAAATGTATTGTATGATGGAGAAAATGCTGTATTACTGTTACTAAAAATAAAGCTGCATCTGATTATGCTATGTTAGCTACTTAACAAAATAGTCACTATTTCAAATCAAGGGTAACGTGGGTATGAAGTCACTGATGGGCGACGCACGGACAGTCGGACACATCCATGTCCTGGTTAAAAATTGCTTATCTCTCTGGATTTCAACATTCTTGGAAGCATTTGGGATAATGTACATACACAAGTCAACAAAATATATAACACTATTCTAGTGGTTTTTGCATATTTTAATCCAAAAATCTTACATATTGTGCCTTTAACAACCCTTTTGAGTTTTTTTTTTTTACAATGACTCAGTTAAGTTGTATTTACTTAGAATTTTAAGTGTTTTCAACTTGACAAATTTAGTTATTTAAACATGGAATAACTTTACGAAAATAAAGTAAACTTTTTATAGTTTTCAATGCCACAGCTCATGTTCATTTAATCTAATTTGACTTGAAGTTAAACAAAAAAAAAAAGTAATTTAAATTGTTCTTATGTCAATTGTAAGTCATTCTTTTAATCCAAATATTTCAGCCATGTTTCGTTTAATTCAAATTAATTTTTATCAACTGAAAACAATTAAAAGAAATCTCTCAAGATCTCAGCAAAGGATGATTAAACAACTCCCAAAAAAACCATGCTTGTTGTGTTAAAGAAAATAAGATGTTTGCCTGTTTATTAATGATATAAGCATCATAAAGTGGTTTGCTTCATTGATCATAACTGAAACCTCATCTTTGGTTGTTAGGGTTTAGTGTTACTAGTGCCTGTTTCAATGGGTGCTTGGAGCTTAGGGTAAATACAGATGAGTAGACAGTAAATCCAGCAACAAGCAAAGAAAAGAACAAAGAAAAAAACATCAGTCCTATGTTTTAGCAAGTGGTCTAATCTTACACAGTGGTTTTTTTTGGATCATGTAGATGTAATGCAGTTCATTTCAACTTCATAATAGGCTGTTATATTGAATGTATTGCGGCATGAATCATGTCACCATTGTTGAGATTTATACTTCTACGTAAGAGGGTCTATGCTTGAAAAGCCCTACAGCGGTTAGCCTGCAGTTTTCACCTGCACACCCATTGAAGCTAAACAGGGTTGAGCCCGGTCTATATTTGGATGGGAGACTGGGTAGCTGCGGGAAGAGGTTTTAGAGAGGCCAGCGGGTCTGATCAACCTCCGACCTGAGTGGGTTCTAACGCCCCAGTACAGTCGCAATAAGCTGTACTGAATAAAAGGTACAACCCTGGTGTGAAATATCCCACACATTACATACCGCCCAATGCCCCAGTACAATCACCATAAACTGTATTGAATAAAGGGTTCAAATAAACCCCCCAAAATAAGGGGTGTAACCCTGGGGCAAAAATAGTCCCTACATTACATCACATACCATGCAGTTAGTTAGTTTCACCTCACAAATGATATAGTACTTTATTTAGTTCTTACAACTTACATGGAAGCACTGTTTTTTATTTTTTTGTTTTTTTCATTACTGTTTTTTTAATGTTTATGAAAGAAGTCTCATGCTCATCAAGCCTGTATTTATTTGATCAAAAATACAGAAAAACAGTAATGTTGTGAAATATTATTACAATTTAAAATAATGGTTAGGAATAAAACAGAATGTCATTAAAATCTTGTAAACGAACAAAACATACTTTATTGAGATCTGTATCTGAACAAAACTGACTGACAATGTTAAAACCATCTGTCATTAAAATCTCATTAAGCAACAAAGCTGACGTCATTAAAATCTTGTCAGGAAAGAAACCAAGTGCCATTGAAATCTCGTAATAGAAAAAAAGGCAATTTTTAAAATTTTGTTAAGGAACAAAATCGACTGTCTTTGAAATCTCATAAAATAACAAAGAAACAAAACTGAACATCATTGAAATCTCATAACCGAACAAAACAGACTGTCATTGTAATCTCGTAATGAAACAAAACTGTCACTGATATGTCGTCACAAAACAAAACCAACAGTTTGAATAGTTTCAAACTCGACTGTCATTGAAATCTCACAACGAAATAAAACTCATTATGAAACAAAACTGTCATTGAAATCTTGTAACGAACAAAACCGACCGTAACTGAAATCTCATAACGAAACAAATCCGACAATCATTGAAATCTCGTAACAAAACAAAACTGTCTGTCTTTAAAATCTTGTAAAATAACAAAAACAAAACTGAACGTCATTGAAACCTCATAACCGAACAAAACAGACTGCCATTGTAATCTCGTAATGAAACAAAACTGTCACTGATATCTCGTCACAAAACAAAACCAACAGTTTGAATAGTTTCAAACTCGACTGTCATTGAAATCTCATAACGAAATAAAACTCATTATGAAACAAAACTGTCATTGAAATCTCATAACGGAATAAAACTCATTATGAAACAAAATCTTGTAACGAACAAAACCGACCGTAACTGAAATCTTATAACGAACAAAACCAACCGTAACTGAAATCCTGTAACTGAACAAAACCGACCGTAACTGAAATCTTGTAACGAACAAAACCGACTGTAACTGAAATCTTATAACTGAACAAAACCGACCGTAACTGAAATCTTGTAACGAACAAAACCGACTGTAACTGAAATCTTATAACTGAACAAAACCGACCGTAACTGAAATCCTGTAACTGAACAAAACCAACTGTCACTGAAATCTCATAACAAAACAAAACCATCAACCACTGAGACCTCGTAAAGGGACAAAAGTGATTGTCGTTGAGATCTAGTAAAGGAACAAAATCAACCATCATTGCAATTTCGTAAAGAAACAAATCTGTCATTGAAATCTTGTAACTGAACAAAACCGACCGTAACTGAAATCTTGTAACTGAACAAAACCGACCGTAACTTCCTGTAACTGAACAAAACCAACTGTCACTGAAATCTCATAACAAAACAAAACCATCAACCACTGAGATCTCGTAAAGGGACAAAATCAACCATCATTGCAATTACGTAAAGAAACAAAACCGTCTTTGAAATCTCATAAAGGAACAAAACCTAGCTACCGTCATTAAGGTCTCCTAAAGAAAAGGAAAAAAAACATCCTTCACTGAAATCTGGTAATGAAACAAAACTGATTTTTGTCTTTGAAATCTCATAAAGGAAAAAACAAACAACCATCGTTGAGATCTTATAATGGGAACAAAACCGACCATCACTGAAATCTCATAACAAAACAAAACCGTCTGTCTTTAAAATCTTGTAAAATAACAAAGAAACAAAACTGAATGTCATTGAAATCTCGTAATGAAACAAAACTGTCACTGATATGTCGTCACAAAACAAAACCAACAGTTTGAATAGTTTCAAACTCGACTGTCATTGAAATCTCACAACGAAATAAAACTCATTATGAAACAAAACTGTCATTGAAATCTTGTAACGAACAAAACCGACCGTAACTGAAATCTCATAACGAAACAAATCCGACAATCATTGAAATCTCGTAACAAAACAAAACTGTCTGTCTTTAAAATCTTGTAAAATAACAAAAACAAAACTGAACGTCATTGAAACCTCATAACCGAACAAAACAGACTGCCATTGTAATCTCGTAATGAAACAAAACTGTCACTGATATGTCGTCACAAAACAAAACCAACAGTTTGAATAGTTTCAAACTCGACTGTCATTGAAATCTCACAACGAAATAAAACTCATTATGAAACAAAACTGTCATTGAAATCTTGTAACGAACAAAACCGACCGTAACTGAAATCTCATAACGAAACAAATCCGACAATCATTGAAATCTCGTAACAAAACAAAACTGTCTGTCTTTAAAATCTTGTAAAATAACAAAAACAAAACTGAACGTCATTGAAACCTCATAACCGAACAAAACAGACTGCCATTGTAATCTCGTAATGAAACAAAACTGTCACTGATATCTCGTCACAAAACAAAACCAACAGTTTGAATAGTTTCAAACTCGACTGTCATTGAAATCTCACAACGAAATAAAACTCATTATGAAACAAAACTGTCATTGAAATCTTGTAACGAACAAAACAGACTGCCATTGTAATCTCGTAATGAAACAAAACTGTCACTGATATCTCGTCACAAAACAAAACCAACAGTTTGAATAGTTTCAAACTCGACTGTCATTGAAATCTCACAACGGAATTAAAACTCATTATGAAACAAAACTGTCATTGAAATCTCATAACGGAATAAAACTCATTATGAAACAAAATCTTGTAACGAACAAAACCGACCGTAACTGAAATCTTATAACGAACAAAACCAACCGTAACTGAAATCCTGTAACGAACAAAACCGACCGTAACTGAAATCTTGTAACGAACAAAACCGACCGTAACTGAAATCCTGTAACCGAACAAAACCGACCGTAACTGAAATCTTGTAACGAACAAAACCGACTGTAACTGAAATCTTATAACTGAACAAAACCGACCGTAACTGAAATCTCATAACTGAACAAAACCGACCGTAACTGAAATCCTGTAACCGAACAAAACCGACCGTAACTGAAATCTCATAACAAAACAAAACCATCAACCACTGAGACCTCGTAAAGGGACAAAAGTGATTGTCGTTGAGATCTAGTAAAGGAACAAAATCAACCATCATTGCAATTTCGTAAAGAAACAAATCTGTCATTGAAATCTTGTAACGAACAAAACCGACCGTAACTGAAATCTTGTAACTGAACAAAACCGACCGTAACTGAAATCCTGTAACCGAACAAAACCGACCGTAACTGAAATCTTGTAACTGAACAAAACCGACCGTAACTGAAATCCTGTAACCGAACAAAACCGACCGTAACTGAAATCTTGTAACTGAACAAAACCGACCGTAACTTCCTGTAACTGAACAAAACCGACTGTCACTGAAATCTCATAACAAAACAAAACCATCAACCACTGAGATCTCGTAAAGGGACAAAATCAACCATCATTGCAATTACGTAAAGAAACAAAACCGTCTTTGAAATCTCATAAAGGAACAAAACCTAGCTACCGTCATTAAGGTCTCCTAAAGAAAAGGAAAAAAAACATCCTTCACTGAAATCTGGTAATGAAACAAAACTGATTTTTGTCTTTGAAATCTCATAAAGGAAAAAACAAACAACCATCGTTGAGATCTTATAATGGGAACAAAACCGACCATCACTCAAATCTCATAACAAAACAAAACCGTCTGTCTTTAAAATCTTGTAAAATAACAAAGAAACAAAACTGAATGTCATTGAAATCTCATAACCGAACAAAACAGACTGCCATTGTAATCTCGTAATGAAACAAAACTGTCACTGATATGTCGTCACAAAACAAAACCAACAGTTTGAATAGTTTCAAACTCGACTGTCATTGAAATCTCACAACGAAATAAAACTCATTATGAAACAAAACTGTCATTGAAATCTTGTAACGAACAAAACCGACTGCCATTGTAATCTCGTAATGAAACAAAACTGTCACTGATATGTCGTCACAAAACAAAACCAACAGTTTGAATAGTTTCAAACTCGACTGTCATTGAAATCTCACAACGAAATTAAAACTCATTATGAAACAAAACTGTCATTGAAATCTCATAACGAAATAAAACTCATTATGAAACAAAACTGTCATTGAAATTTTGTAACGAAATAAAACTCATTATGAAACAAAACTGTCACTGAAATCTTGTAACGAAATAAAACTCATTATGAAACAAAACTGTCATTGAAATCTTGTAACGAAATAAAACTCATTATGAAACAAAACTGTCATTGAAATCTTGTAACTGAACAAAACCGACCGTAACTGAAATCTCATAACGAAACAAATCCGACAATCATTGAAATCTCGTAATGAAACAAAACTGTCACTGATATGTCGTCACAAAACAAAACCAACAGTTTGAATAGTTTCAAACTCGACTGTCATTGAAATCTCACAACGAAATTAAAACTCATTATGAAACAAAACTGTCATTGAAATCTCATAACGAAATAAAACTCATTATGAAACAAAACTGTCATTGAAATTTTGTAACGAAATAAAACTCATTATGAAACAAAACTGTCACTGAAATCTTGTAACGAAATAAAACTCATTATGAAACAAAACTGTCATTGAAATCTCATAACGAAATAAAACTCATTATGAAACAAAACTGTCATTGAAATTTTGTAACGAAATAAAACTCATTATGAAACAAAACTGTCACTGAAATCTTGTAACGAAATAAAACTCATTATGAAACAAAACTGTCATTGAAATCTTGTAACGAAATAAAACTCATTATGAAACAAAACTGTCATTGAAATCTTGTAACTGAACAAAACCGACCGTAACTGAAATCCTGTAACTGAACAAAACCAACTGTCACTGAAATCTCATAACAAAACAAAACCATCAACCACTGAGACCTCGTAAAGGGACAAAAGTGATTGTCGTTGAGATCTAGTAAAGGAACAAAATCAACCATCATTGAAATCTCGTAAAGGAACAAAACCTAGCTACCGTCATTAAGGTCTTGTAAAGAAAAAAAAAAAAAAAACATCCTTGACTGAAATCTGGTAATGAAACAAAACTGATTTTTGTCTTTGAAATCTCATAAAGGAAAAAACAAACAACCATCGCTGAGATCTTATAATGGGAACACTTAAATCTCATAACGAAACAAATCCGACAATCATTGAAATCTCGTAACAAAACAAAACCGTCTGTCTTTAAAATCTTGTAAAATAACAAAAATAAAACCGACCATCATTGAAATCTTGTAACCGAACAAAACTGTTCATCATTCAAAAAAATCGTCACAAAAAAAACCCCAGCTTGAATCGTTTCAAACTCAACTGTCATTGAAATCTCATAAAGGAATAAAACTGACCATGATTGAGATCTCAGTTGAACAGAACCGACTATCACTGAAATCTCATAACAAAACAAAACCGTCAACCACTGAGATCTCGTAAAGGAAGAAAAACCAACCATCACTGAACTCTTTTAACAAAGTCTTGTAACCGAATTAAACCGACGGACACTGAAAAATGACTGTCATTAAATTCTTGTATCTCGTAAAGGATCAAAACAGACTGCCTTTAAGATCTCATAACGAAACAAAACCGACTGCCTTTGAAATCTTGTAACAGAAGAAAACCGACCATCACTAAATACTCGCAAACAAACAAAACCGGCCGTCGTTGAAAACTCGTAATGAAACAAAACTGACAATCATTGAGATCTCTTAAAGGAACAAAGTGACCATCATTAACATCTTGTAGCAAAATGAAACCGGTTGAGATCTCGACACACAAAGACATCAAGAATCAGCACATGAATCTCAACAAAGGTGACAATCAAAAGTGTAATTTATTGTTGTTTTAATTGTCATTGTATTTTTTCTCTTCAATCTTCTCACTGATTTCTGTGATAGTGTGATCTCATGTTTCAAAAAACAGGGTTTGTAATTCAAACGTAGTTTTAAACTTCTGTAGATAAATGACAGAAATAAAGTCAATCTGGTTAGTAATATGTGAAGCTGTAATGGAGTTGTTTAATTCTTCTTTACTGAGATCTTGAGAGATTTAATGTCTTTTATCTTCAGTTGGCTTCATGTAAAGGCTGCGGCAGAAGTCAGTTGTAGCTCTTGTGTTTATGTTCGTCTTTTTTTCTGTTCTCTTCTTTCATTCAATGATTCTGCTTGTTATCAGGCTTGTTAATGCTGAGTTAATTTTATGAATATATAAACATTTTGTGGCTCAGATAAGGTCCAGATAAGGTGACATGTGGCATTCACTCAAAATAAATAAATAAATAAATAAATAAAATGGTGCTATATAGTACTAAAAGTGGCTCATAATCATAGGGGAACCACTTTAGGTGCTGTATAGCACCAAATCTTGGTGCTTCAGTGGTTCTTCAGCAAATCTTCGCCGGTTCTTTGGGATGACTGAGGTGCTATACAGCACCGCTACTGTATACAGAACCTGTTAAGCCTCTGTATGGTTCTTCAGCGGTTCTTCAGGGTGGTTAAGGTGCTATATAGCAACACTGCGATACAAAGAACCTGTTAAGCCCCTTTAAAGGTTCTTGACGAGCCAAAGAACCACTGTTGGTGCTGTTTAGCATCATTTTTGTTGAAGAAATAAAATGCGATATGACACCTCTTGTGGGTTCTACATAGCACCAAAAGTAGTTCCCCTATGATTACGAGCCAACTCATTTATGGTTATGTTGATAATGATTAAACACTTCAGTGCCCTCCAAAGTCACCATTTTAGGTAGCCTATATAAAGGTATGGATTGTGTGTGTGTGTGTGAGAGAGAGAGTCTGGTGGTCGCTCAATACTACAATGATATATATAATAAAATGTATAATGCCTATTTTACTACTCTTTAAACTAGGGGTGCACCGATACTCGTACTCGTAAAAATACCCCCGATACCAAAGACCGATACCTCACGTGACGTAACGATGACGTAAACAATGTCAGCCTCAGAGGTGTGGAAATACTTCAAAATTAACGATGACAACACACACATTGCGAACTGCGTGCTTTCAATCACAATTCGTTATCGATTAGTGAAGGCGGGATAGGCGGAATCGCGCTGAATGACACAGACCGGAAGCGCGCTCTCTCGCGCCCGCGCTCTCTCTCTCTCTCTTGCGCGCGATCCCAGTTCTCTCAGACAGAGCGCGATCAGTTCTCCTGAATGGTCAAATGCACAAATAGTTGTCACAATGTCCATCGTGTGGAGTATCTTACGTAAATACAGTCGGTTATGGCTTAAGTGGACAAACATTTGGGTGAAAACAGGATATCCATGGATTCGGTCTTAAAGGGACCGTAGCCTATATTTGTGATTAATGTTAATAAAACAACAAAAATATGTTCAATAAATGTATACATGGTAAATAAACCTACTGTATCTGAAAAACAAGTTTATTTAATTTGTATCTCTATAGTATTTGTTGTACATTTCTATAGAACAATTATATATATATTGGTAATTATGCCCTTTGAAGGTTATTGGACACTAAAATGAAATTTTTGTTCTTTGAGTTTGTGACAAGCACATAAAAATTATTACTTTTTTTATTAGAAGTGATAATGAAGAGCGCTGTCCTACATTCAGAGAGAGAGTGAGATATTAATAAATGTATAGGCATCAGTATCGGTGAGTACTAGAAAAAAGAAAAAATGGTATTGGTGCATCCCTACTTTAAACCAATAAATAAAAAGGTTTAAGGCACAGTAGCCCCAACAACCCTGATAACCACACCACCCCCCGGTTTTTATTACTCCGCAGGTGAGTATGGTATTCTATTAAACAGATAAATTGCCATATCTAACAGAGTTCATTGTAAAGCTTTATCTATTGTGAAAGATCATTTCATTATGGTTGTTGTAGTGCTGTAAGTTCAGTGTCTATTAATGGCTATAGCTACAGTAATGTCTTCTGCTAGTCAGCTTGAAATCCTTTCCATCTAAACTGGTTATTTCTCTAATGAAACTTTATTATAAAATGTTTCCCTGCAAGAATTCTTTCAACAGTAATCAAAGCGCTCACTCTTAACACGAGCAGACAATAATGACACAAGATACAAGGCTTATTTTTTTATTTCTAAAAAACGTTAATTCACACCACAGAGCGCATTAAATCAATGTCAAACTCTTTTCACAGTTTACGTCAGATGTGTTTACGGACGTTTGGCTTCCCCTTCAATATAATTACTGTTCAGTATTTATGGACACACAGTCTAAAGACAATGAACAATGATGATAAAACACTCAGGATCCAAGTTTTCATAATAAAATGTGGTCCAGTTTTTAACAAACAGTTGACTAAAGAGAAGCAAGATAAGCCTTTTTAGATCACAACACGTTTTCAGCTCACCACATCATATGTATTTGTCATTCATGCAGTTTCACATTCAGTGGTTTTATATGGACTATTTTAGCACGTTACTTTTGCAGATGTTTTTTTCTCTATTTCACACAAACATGTTCTAGACGCTTTACATGAAGCAGAACCACTGAATGATCCGTGTTACACTGCGAATGACCGTCAAAATAACACACAGCTCTCAAACACACCAACTACTTTGGTAAAAAAGGTCACTTTTGTTAATAAAGGCAGTTGAAACCCAATCAACAAACAAGTGAATAGTAGTCAAGACATGAACTTCTTCATATCGCAGTCAAACACAACACTAAAAAAATATGATTAAAAATAAATACACATACAAGTTGGCACATAAAACTGAATTAGTCTTTGCAGTGGTAAACCTTGACTATAAAACCTTCCCATTACTAAGTACAGATTTAGTTTGGCACAGTGCTTTCTAACTAGACATAACTAATCACCAGTGCGGTTTACTTCATCATGAAGAGATACTAATGTTAGCATCAAGGAAAGTTACTTGATTGTCTTCTGACCAGTTGTTGGGTATGAACCTATATTATGAAAATAAAAGCAGAATTAGGGCTGGTCGATATATATCGAATATTAGTGATATCACAATAATTGAGTAATCAAAAACTGAATATTGTGAATATCGAATATTGTTAAAAAATTAAGATAATAAAAAGTAATAAGTGGTCACTTGGTCTAAATAAGCATGTTGTTGTTGGTTTTTAATTAGGGCAACATTTTTAGTTTTTCTATAGCAAATGACAAAATATCGAGATATATATTGATTATCAACAAAATTTGGAAAGATATTAAGATTTTTAGGGATATCGCCCAGCTCTAAGCGTCAGGTTCAAATGTCCAGACGGAGTCAATCATTAACACACATGCGGCTTATTCAAACACAATCGACACTTTCTGATCTTTCATTTCTGATCTCAATGTTAGTGGATGTTTGTTCTCTATACAGGGCTGTGGATTACTCCAATAACACTCCTGTATAATATAAAATAAAATACAATTTATTTCAATAATACAATGAAATAAAAAATTATTTATTATCACCTTTCAAAAATAAAATAAAAAATAAGATCCCTTAAAATTAGGGGTGTTACAATACTCTTAGCTCAGGAGAACGAGGCAAGATGATTCAACTCTGATTCACGACTGAGAATCACGACTTGAGAGATCACTGAACAGACAAGTGAACAAAGTAACGTAACTTACTAGAGGTTCTGACAAAATGTTAATTGCTGCAGTCTATTTAAAATGTTTAATTAATCAGAATTATAAAAAATAAAAAAAACAGGTGGAATGAATGATTCAATGACTCACTCATAAAGACTTTGCTTGTTTCATTACTGGATGAATCAGCATTTTTGAACAAATCTCTTGAACGAATGATTCAATGACAAATACATTTTTTACCAATGTAATTGTTACAATCGTTATTTGAAGCGCCAAGTTACTTTTCCAAAGGTGATTTGCTCTTTTTTGATCACTACCATAGACATCAGTGTTTATATCCAAACTTTTTCTGTAATAATCTGAATTATTGTAAGACAGAAATAACGATACTGTGTGGTTTAAAGTTTTGCCACAAACTCAACTCCGTCATGCTGATATTGCGAGACAGCTTTTCACCACAACGAGAAATATCGCCACGTTTTAATATTGCGAGACCTCGTCACAAGCCTACTTAAAATAGTTACCTTTCAATAATAAAATAAATAAAAGAAATATATTTCTTCTCCATTTTAATTTGAAAGGAAATATTTATATTATATTGAACACATTAAAGTAGAATTCTGTCATCATTTACTCACACTCCAATTCTACAGTTTATTTACAATTTATTTCTTTTATGGAACAATTCAAGCATAAAATAAACAAAATAAAATAAAATAAAATCTACTTAAATATTATTACCTTTCAGGGATTTTATATTTTCTCAATTTTTTATTTTATTTTGTGACATATTTGATTTAAGAAATGTAATAATATTTAAGGGGATTTTATTTTCCATTTCATTCATTTTTTAATTTTGTTTTAAATATTCTAAATTGTTTATTTATTCATTTTTAAACTATCATTTTTCCAAAAAATAAAAATAAATAAAATCCCCTTAAAAATGACCTCCTTTCAAAAATAGAATAAAATAAAAGAAAATATTACGGGAGAAATATTTTGAAATAGTATATTTACGTAGAACTCTGTCATCATTTACTCACACTTCAGCAGAACATTTAAGGTGAGCGTCCGGTGTCTCAAACACATCCATGTCATCAGATTCATGACAGACACGTGACTATTCATGGGGTGACGTTAACCAGGCTGTGGAGACACTTAACCGTACATGTTGAGAAACAGCATCGGGATTGAAACTGCAAATACAGTGGTGGTGTTTGTATGGTCACTCCTCCAGCGCTTGCAGGAAATCCGCCACGGACTCCACCACGTAATCGGGCACACAGTCCTTCTGCTCCGGTGCCTCGCTGTCTCTGTATCTGTGCGCCTCCTCCAGCGTGGAGACGCCCGTGAGTGTGAGGACGGTGGAAAGCCCACAGTTGCTGCCGAACAGAATGTCCGTCTCCAAGCGGTCGCCGACCATCAGCGAGCGCGCCGGATCCAGGTCAAACTGACTAGCGATGCATTCGTACATGAAGCGGCTGGGCTTCCCGATGACCGTGGCCTTCCTGCTGCTGGCCGTTTCCAGAGCGGCCGTGAGACTCCCAGAACCTGCCCATGAGAGTTCACACATCATTCACTGACCTGCTGGGTATTGTAGATCACTGAATGACCACCACAATGTGTTTCCATGAGCTTCTCTAGAGTCATTTAACCCCAAACAACAGGTCTGTTCGTGCTCAATAACATTTCAGGGAGGCTTATGCTTAAAATCATTGTCTTTTAGATGCGGACACGTTTGTTCCATCACATTTCATTCCACAATCAAAAGAAAAAATTTAGGAAAGTTATTTTCATGTTTCCACACGTTTTGACTAATACATCTCCTTGGTTTTCCCATGACTTTTCCAGTAGTTTGTTATGACTGAAGAAACCTCATTTTATGCAAATCTTAATAACAAATGTAACCCTTAGAACGGATTTCTATTATTTTGCATATTTTTAAAGTTTTCCAGGACTGTTGGAACCCAATTATTAGCTTGAAGAGATCATTTGCATTTGCACAGTTAAGTAAATTTACAACCAAAACTCTCATTAATGTAATTTAAATGATGCCTTTAATTTATGCTGATTATTTATTTATTTATTTACTGCACTACAGCAATGGGACTTTTAGTGGAAAAAGTGTTTAAAATCTTAGTCCTAAATAGACTATTTTCTAAAATATAACTGTTTCCACTTTTTTGTGATTATAGTTTCCCTGGTTTTTCCATGCCCTTTCCAGTAGTTATGACTGAAAGACTGTAGTACATTAGTATGGAAGCTTGTTTCCACCACTAAATAAAAAAATAAAAAAGATAATCGTGACTTTTTATCTCACAAGTCTGACTTTTTTTCCTCGCAAGTGTAAGATTTAAACTTACAATTGCGAGTTATAAAGTCAGAATTACAAGTTATAGTCAGGATTGCAAGATATAAAGTCGTCGTTCTGACTTTTTTCTCAGAATTGCGAGATGTAAACTCAGTCGCGAGTAATAAAGTCAGAATTGCGAGATGTAAACTCAGTCGCGAGTAATAAAGTCAGAATTGCGAGATGTAAACTCAGTCGCGAGTAATAAAGTCAGAATTGCGAGATGTAAACTCAGTCGCGAGTAATAAAGTCAGAATTGCGAGATGTAAACTCAGTCGCGAGTAATAAAGTCAGAATTGCGAGATGTAAACTCAGTCGCGATTAATAAAGTCAGAATTGCGAGATGTAAACTCAGTCGCGATTAATAAAGTCAGAATTGCGAGATGTAAACTCAGTCGCGAGTAATAAAGTCAGAATTGCGAGATATAAACTCAGTCGCGAGTAATAAAGTCAGAATTGCGAGATGTAAACTCAGTCGCGATTAATAAAGTCAGAATTGCGAGATGTAAACTCAGTCGCGAGTAATAAAGTCAGAATTGCGAGATGTAAACTCAGTCGCGAGTAATAAAGTCAGAATTGCGAGATGTAAACTCAGTCGCGATTAATAAAGTCAGAATTGCGAGATGTAAACTCAGTCGCGAGTAATAAAGTCAGAATTGCGAGATATAAACTCAGTCGCGAGTAATAAAGTCAGAATTGCGAGATATAAACTCAGTCGCGAGTAATAAAGTCAGAATTGCGAGATATAAATTCGCAATTCTGACTTTATAACCAACTTGCAATTGCGTGTTATAATCTCCAATTGCCAGGGGAAAAAAAAGACGTTTTTCTCAGAATTGCGAGTTTATGTCTCACAATTCTGACTTTGTAACTGTGAATTGAGATTTAAACTCACAATTGCAAGAAAAAAAAATTCAAATTTACTTCCATACTTCAGAATGGAACATATGTGGAAAATTTTCTATTGAGTAGTATAGAAATTTCTGATTTTCCCATATTTGTGCAATTTTCCAGGACAGTGGGAATCCAGTATTTTTTTTCACGAAATGATTTGCATTGTGTATTTTAATG
Source organism: Elopichthys bambusa (assembly GCA_037101425.1). Taxonomy (NCBI): domain Eukaryota; kingdom Metazoa; phylum Chordata; class Actinopteri; order Cypriniformes; family Xenocyprididae; genus Elopichthys; species Elopichthys bambusa. The sequence continues at coordinate 44,526,951 of CM074433.1, forward strand.
AAAATTAAGTACATTTACAAAACTCTAATTATTGTCATTTTAAAAATAATTTAATTTAGGGACGCACAGATATGAACATTTTGGCCGATACCGATAATTCTTTATATTTGAAAGCCGATAACCGATATATTGGGCAATAAATCCAAATCCGAAATTGTATATAATTTTTGACAGCCTGATTACAAAAACAAAAGTCTCCCCATTAAAAGCCATGTCCCAAACACCCAATTATAACGTTCTCATTATAATATTATGTAGCTTATATTACAGATTTGCGCTGCACATGTTGAACTTAACTGTATTTTCCTTTTTGAAGTGATTTCAATCATATTTCAAGCAATTCAAAGAACTATCATGGTGAACAGTGAACATCTGAAGAGCCTCAGCTGAAGGAAATAATCCATTATGTATCACCTTTAATATATCGGCCACATTTTCTTTTCATGCCGAAAACTATAACATTAAAAATGAACATATATCGGCCGATACTGATATAGTGGCTGATATATTGTGCATCCCTACTTTAATTTATGCTATTTTTAAATTTACAGAAATCACTGTATAACAGTAATGATATTTTGCATTACTTATTTGTATCACAGCAATGAGACTTTGGTGGGAAAACTGTTGAATTAATGAATATAACGGTACAATACAGAAATCTTCATAGTCTTTATTTATTTATATATATATATTTAATGTTTTTTTTCCCTCTCTACGTCTGATTTGATTCATTTTTTATAAAGCTAAACATCAGCGCGTTACTGAATCAGCCTTACCCGGGGTGATCCTGCCTCCTCTCAGCGGGTGCCAGGGATCCGGATCGGTGGCCAAGAACAGGCACTCAGAGTTCCTCAGGTAGCAGCAGGCTTTGGCCAGCTTCATGAAGGTGAAGTTCTCGTCATATCCCACCAGCACAGCCTTCACATCCGGATCCAGAGGGCAGTTGTAGATGCTGGTGCCCGGCTCCCGGTCGGCGGCACTATCCTCCTCCACCACGGGCACCCCGGCGTCCTGCAGCTCCTTCATCACCCCGCCGCAGCCGATCACATACACCTTCCCCTGCAGCCGGGCCACATCGCGCAGGTACGCGGCGGAGCAGTACGCCGAGCTGAAGATCTCCTCCTCCGCCACATCCGTGAAGCCCAGGCGGCAGAACTTCTGCACGTAGTTCTCCCGCGGCCTGGTGCAGTTGTTGGTGACGAAGAACACCCGTTTGCCCCGCTGCTTGAGCAGACTGACCACCTCCGGAGCCCCGGTCACGGCCGTTTCGCCGTTCCAGATGACGCCGTCGCAGTCGAACAGCACGTTGTGCTTCGCGTCCAGCAGGTCCCGGATCTGAGCGCCGCGGAGCGTCACGCAGCCCCTAGAGCTGCTCACCGTGCCTGCCATTCTGCTGGCTTGAGATCCTATGATGGAAAGGGATGAACTGCGTCCTTTTTATTAAACGCGCTGATGATCTTGAACGCTTTAGTTAGCGGTTAGTGAAATGAACGCAGAACCGAAGTGGAGCGGCTCACCAGCACGTCCATCTCTGCTGTCGGTGCAGACTCATGATGACGGACCAATCACATTCTAGTATTGCGGAAATGACACGCCCTTTCCCTATGTGTTCTCCAATCAGAAAGCGAGCAGATGTGATCGATTATTATAGCGACATAATACATAAAAGAACTAGAACACGATGATTAATATGAAACGGGGATTCTGACGTTTTTATCATTGAATCGTGTCATTATTTTCCTGTTTATCACCGTAAAGCTGCTTTGAAACTATCTATATAAATAAAGGTGACTTGATTTGAAGTGGGCGGAGCTTAGTGGTCCAGAGGTGATCTCTAATTGGCCAGGTACGATGGGTCTAATTAATAATTTTCCTCACTTACAGATTTACTGCATTTTTAATTGGTTTATTTAAATAGGGACAGGATTCCAGCCAAAGAGATGAAAAATATGCATTGTACATAGAGAATATATATAGCATATATATGCTCATCTGCATCTCAGGTCCCTAGAAAGGCTTTTCTAAAAAAAAAAAATTACATAAATTGTTAAATATTATAAATATTTTTACCTATGAAATGAATTTGAGTTTGCCCTCTCTGACTAGTAAGATACACATTGTTACAAAGAGCACTAAGCAGTGAATGACAAAGAGAGATGGCATTAAATTAATGTTTAAATCTAAATATACGCGCGTATTAATGTTAATAAATGAACACGTGATATTTGAGAGTTCAAATACATTTAAGATGTTATTTTATTTATTTTTTATAATTGTACAGGTCTCCCAAATGCTAGGTGGCGGTAATATAGTACAGCGTGGAGAGGTCTGATTCATTTTTAGCGAATCGGTTCGTTTCAGAGAATCGGTTCGTTTCAGTGAACCGGTTCACAGAAGTCACGGCGTTGCATTGAATGCCTTGCAGGTAAGAAATAAGCAGTGAAATACCTATGTTTTTACCATATTCTTATATACATCATATTGATTTTGTAAAGTGTTCTCCATAAGAGTCTAGCAATTTGCAAGAGCTTTGCGAATCGGTTCTACCGAATCGTCAAGAAGAAATGTTTCAAAGGAACCACTCGTTGGTGAATCGGATCTCAGAAGTGCAGGAGGAACACGAGAGTTAAAGCTGCTTGAAAACTATTGCGTATGCAGCTCTGATGTAAATTAATAATATGATTAAAGCTCTTTTTAAAGCTTTTGAGGTCAGGTGGAAATCCTACAGGCACAGATTTGTCCCCTGGATAGCTTTAAATCTGCAGAAAAACGAGAGGTATAGTTCAGTTTGTTCTCTGCTTCAAGTTTTGGTCAGCAATAGCCTTGTTCACAATTAGCTCGTGTTTGTTTTCTCAGAACTCTTCGTCAGGTGAAGGATCGATCCCAAGACAAGTTAATTCAGGATGAGGAGGTGTTCGAATCTCTCGTGTGTTTATTCACTAACCTACTGAAAAATGATCTGAAGAATCAAAGTGAACTGCTCCGGTTACTCCCTAAATCTAAACAAAATATTTACACTAATGTAGAGAATGAAACACATGCTCCAACTACAGTAACGTTGAATACTCTGGGCTTCGTGATCGAGCGGAAGCGGAGCTCACTACAGTGCGCGGGAACCGGAGTGTTTGTGACGCGAGGACACGCGCCGAAAGGAAGTATTGTAGCGATGTATCCAGGTACTCTTTATAACGTCATGTGTTCAGTTCAGATTCCAGTCATCTTATATAAATGACAAAAAATATTTATTTATTGAGTAAAAGGTGAAAGACACAATATTTGAAACATCAAACAGAATGACGACTTATTGTTTAAAAAAAAAAAATCTTTTTACAGTTTTGAACTGAGAGAAAAATGCCTGTAAATAAATAAAAAAAATAGATGTGTATGTTTTTTGGCGGTAGACACATTTATAATAATAATAATAATAATATTATTGATTTCATATGCGGTTTGAAATCGCTGGTGTCTGTGACGTCACAAACTACCTTGTAACCAATCACGTCAACGTGCCGGCGCGCTTTAGCATATCATTAACAGCGAACTAGTCTCGAGAGAAGCCAGGTATATATAAACCTGGTATATATTTTTTTGTTGATATGAAAAATCGTGTAGATTTAGCAATATAGCGGGTGTATGATGTATATTACGATGTTATGATGAACTATATTCCTTTCTTCACTGACGTTCTGAGTTGTTAAAGCGTTTCTAAAGATACTGATTGTTAGAAGACAGCTGTCTGACTCAGATGGTGAATGGGAACATGGTTTGTGTAACATTAGCAACACATTATTAGCTGTTTGATAACATAGTCAAGCAAAATGCTAATCATAATAATTACCGCTATGTGTCCGATGTTGTAAAGAGCGATACCATTGTGCAGCGTTTACCTCAGTAAGTTGACCGAGTGGATCTCTGAGCTGGCGCGAGCGAGTGGAGGCGGGGCTAATTTGCATATTCATTGATCCGCGTATATTAAATGAGGCAAGGGTGTAGAGTTGCATTCAAGCATGAAGAATTGTCATTTTGGTGATCAAAGATGAGTTTTAAGGGATAAAATTATTGACTACAGGGGGACTTTAAGATCAATATTAATGTTGGTTATATTCATGTTTTGATGTTGTTCTTTCACAGGAACCATCTATCAGGCAGATGAGCCGATCTTTTTTCAGTCAATCAGAAATCCATTTGTATTTAGATGCATTGATGGCATTTTGATTGATGGCAATGACAAAGCCTTGTCCAAGATAGTGTACCGGTGAGCATCATCATCATCATCATCATCATTCTGCTAGCTTAAATGGGTCCTATTATGCTTTTTTACACATTCAACTTTTTTTTAGTGTGTAATGTTGCTGTTTGAGCATGAAATAGGTCCCTCCAGCAGGAGTTCTTCTCTATATCAGTGTCACTGTTTCTGAACTCCCTGAAACGCCTCCATTGTAGTCTTGAGTTTTCTTCCAGAAACGAAAACGTCACAATATTCCTCATTTAAATAATTCCCGCCCAAGGCATATGCAGAATAATGGGGCGGGGCCTGGTTGAGTTAGTTAGTAGTGTGTTGAAACTGGCGGTTATGGTAAGGGGCGTGATATTTCCCAAACACACTCTAAGCGCTTGACCAATCACAACACACTGCTCCAGCGACCAATCAGAGCACATTGTGCTTTTCAGAAGGAGGGGCTTCATAGAGACAGGAACTAAACCGAGTGTTACTGACAGACTGGGAAGAGAGGAGCTGTAACAATGGAGAATATGGGAAAAATAGTGAACATTCAAGCATGAAAACCTGTTCTAGTAGAGCCCAAAAACAACAACAAGACTTTGAAAAAGGGCATAATAGGGCCTCTTTAATGCTTTCACAGTGCATTATGAAGCACAAATCAAATGTGTTGACTGAAAATAGGTCATGTAGTGGGCGGGACAGGGTGGGTCCCTTCCGTTTGAGTGACAGCTCCTGGTTGACCCCTCACCCTGTGAATCCTCTCGCAGTGGGACAGTATGTCAACAACTGCTCTAATGGTCAGTCAGGTTCTACAGTTAAAAGTTTCACTGTCCACAGTTATAGAAGGAAATATCTTTGTGAGTAACCTTGTCTTGTTATCCACAGAGAAAGCTGCGAATGTCTGCTATCAGGAGTTTGATGTGCCGGATGGATTTGCTCTTGAGCTCCGTCAATACCTGCCTAATGTTAATTACAGAGCTGATACTCAAAGGCAAGATGATAGATTTCATGTGCTGTTGTTAGTAGGACATTCTGACATGTTCTTAATTTCATCTTGCTTTCTATTTCAGACCTTTGCGCTGTGTTGCTCTTGTGTCACTAAGAGATATTAATTGTGGCGAAGAACTGTTCTCCAACTACTACACAATTGTGCATTAAATTTTTTTTTTTTTTTTAAAGTTGATTTGTTTATTATATATGTAAAACCTTAAATATTTAATGCTTTTCTAAAGCAAAAGTGAGTGAAATACCAAAAAAAAAAACCCCACTAGAACAGTGTTATATATTTTGTTGACTTGTGTACTTACATTATCCCAGATGTTTCCAAGAATGTTTAAATCCAGAGGAAATCAGCAGTTTTAACCAGGACACGGACAGCGTCCATGTGTCGCCTATCAATGACATCATACCTGCGTCACCCTCCATTTTGTTTTATTTTGTAAAAACTATGAAAACACAAAAGACGCTTTAATATTTTATGTGTTTTATTAGACAAGGGAACAACTGTTTGGATACATTCTTCGACAGAAAATTAATCAACACAGTCTTATTGTTTAAATCTTGTTTTCTTGATTTACCGCAAGTACCATGTTTTACCATGCCTAATATTGATCTAGCCTACTGCAGTGTGCAACAAGTGTTTCATAGTAGCCGTCGAGTGAACGCAAAGTAGCACTATAATTACTTTCAACACACAAATGTATCTAATATGATAAACAGCGCTGCTTTACCCCACATACGCTTGACCGGAAGAAGCGGAAGCTGCGACTGCGGCATAATAAAAGCTTGTGCTCGTCTCTCATTAGCAATTGCTCCAGCGGCCTCGTTCCGCTCCAATATCCTGCTTCATACTACAGTAATGTTAATAAATCTTTAATACATTAGCTCATCCATGAAGATGATTTCTGCCCGAGTCCCGTCGGATTCTTTTCCACCAGCTGTAGACGTGAAGACAACATGTCCCATGATTCAGTGAAATCAAGGAGTCGTCGCCTTGGTTTTGAATAAGTGACCTCTAGTGGTGAAAAATGACATATTGTGCCTTTAACATAAACCAACTACAGTATGACCAATATATTTTTAGTGTTTATTAACCTTTGTTAATGTTAATTAATAAAAATGTTCATAGTGCATTAACTGCTGTTAACAGACACAACTTTTGATCATAAAAATGCATTAGTAAATGTTCCAATGAATTAATGTAGTTAAATGAAGTTAACAAATGAAACCTTATTTTATAGTTATTTTAAGTGTTTAGTTTATAAAAAATATGAAGGAATTTGTGTGCAACCAGGGTTAGAAAGCAACAAGTGCTACTAATTATTTAAAATTTTGATAATATTAATAATATTAAAAAATAATAATAGGTCTGTTATTTAAAATGTCATAATATTGTATTCTAGAGTAGACGATGCAGTTCAAAAGAATTCCCTGAAATCAATTCCAGGGCACGAATCTCCACTTTTATTCATGTTTTCAGAAGCAACTTTCATTAAAAACACTGTAAAAATGAGAGCAATAACTTTCATATAAATATGAAACCAAGTTTCATAGGAATTTTTAATACTTTCATCTCGATGAAAGTGAAAATCAGTAAGTTCTGATGTCTGAAGTTCTGAGAGAAAACTAGATGTTTATTTACAAGAAACAAATACATGATACTTATGTCCCTGCGGTTCCTCTTACCATAAAATCAGCTTTTGATGTCAGACATTAATGAAAAAACAAGGAGAGGAAGTTAAACCAAACGCCTAAGTATTTAACATGTTCTTTTATCAGATACTTAAAGGGGGGGTATCACACACAGTTTCTGCCAATCTCATGTTAATCTTGAGTACATATAGAGTAGTAGTGCATCATTCATATCTCTGAAAAGTCTTTAGTTTTATCATATTTATAAAAGATACATACGCTGTACTGAGTCTTTCCGAAAACAGCCGAGTGCCTGGAGGCGTGTCGTGTGAGCAGAGCTAAAGAGTGACGAGCTGTCACGAGCACACGCAGCTTTTGTGTAGAGATCGTCTGCAAGCTATCAATGGTCAGCTAAACAACTGTATTTAAACACACACAATGCATCGCATTATCCCTGGATAACTTTTGAATCACTGTAATGAATATAGCGTATAGTGAATAATGAATTTATGAATTCACTACATTCGTGTTGTTTACACAGACACATACTTGAGTATTTTTGGCACAGACTCGTGTTTTGAAACTTTGGCCATGTTTAGCATGAGAATCAGAATAAGTCAGAATGCATGAAATAGGATTATACCCACCCTTTAAAACTGTGGCATATATCATAACTTATTTCCTCTACAGAGGACTAATCAAAATGATTCAAACAAATCAACCAAGGCAGCATCACGATGCAAATAATGATTCAGAGGCATCAAATTTGAGCGTCACATGTGAGGTACTTCCATAAACTCATCAACACAGTTATATCATCTCCAGAACTTTATTTCTGGAACGGTTTGCCAGTTAAGTACAACATAAAATACAAAATAAAAACCAACAGAACAAGAACAGTGTCTATGTACAAACATTAAGAATGATAAAATTTCCTTTTCCAATATTAATTGCCATTTGATTGTCTATTTAACACTATAACTTTATTACAATGAAGTGTTGAAAAACCGAACTTGAACTAATAGCTTTCCCCCCCTTCAAAAGCATAAAAGTGAACGAAAACCAATTTTATATTAAACAAAATAAAGCGCAAAACATTCCAAAGATAAAAGGGAAGGATTTTAAATGTACATTTTTTTCCCCTGGAAGCAGACAACCATTACTACGTTACAATTTCAATTTTATGCTATTACTTTTTTCTTTTTTTTATACAAACTTTGGACATAAATTACTGCACCAACACAATTTCCTAAAGCTCTTTTCATTTCTTGGGAGGGACAGGAGAAATGAATTGCACAACCTACAGGACTGAATTGGAGAATATTGTATTTAAATTGATCAATACACATCCTTCAAGTATGTCAAGACAAAAAAAAATATGGAGAATTCTGGCCGCAGATACAAGGAAACACAATTTTACAGACACAGCACAAGCCGTCCAAAAGATCACTGTCCTGGAAAACGTCACATCGACCATCCTGAAATCCTCCGTACGTCATTCAGAAGCGTTTTCCAGGTCGATTCAACATGCAAGTTTTGAATGAGGGTTAAGGCAACACTGCAAACCGGGCTTCTGCCTTAACCGCAAGACATTCTTGTCATCGTACGAGTTCAGTAAATCCCTAAGATGCGATAATACTGTACATTCAGCTAGCTCCGCTACTTCCTGTGAAGACAGCGGCATCCGGCGAGGAGCGCGCGATACTTCACTCGTGTACAGAATGCTAACACACTACACCCACTTGCAGTTGAGTGAATAAATAAATAAATAACTCTCTTCTTAAGCAAAATCTCTGATGAGGAAAAAATGTAAGTCAAACAAACGGTAAAGGAAGTCGAGAAGGCATTCTTGTGGCATACGCAGACTCAAAAGCACAGAATTTAAGTCTTCAAGTTCAAATCTGTTTGCCAAGGAAGGAAAAAAAAAATGGTTTTCTGTACATATATTTACAAATTATTGCCATACGAGAGTCTGGAAACTTGGAAAAAAAAGAAAAGCTGGGGGTGGGGGGGCAAAAACAAACAAACCAAGTGCGAAATGATCCATTTTAATCTGCAAGCGGTTCTTGATGCATAGATAACGTCGGGTCAGCGCTTGCAGGCCTTTGCGAAGATTGGGTTGTTCTGAAGAAACGAATGCCACGCCAGGCAGTGAAAGCAGGCATGATGATGAACAATGGCAGACAAACAGAAATCATGTACAGCTTTGCATAATTGGTTACTGAAGGGAAAAGGCGTAAAACCGCGGGTCGATTCGGTCCCCCGCACTGAGAAGTTCGAGAGTATCCCTGCAAATGTTCTTTTCAATAAATAGCGCTCTTGAAATATCAAACAAATGCTCTTGTACACATTAGAGAACAAAAAAGGAAACACAAAACGACATGTGCCAGTAATTTCACAACCATTTCAGGAAACAAAAACGCTCAAATCGTGACCATAATGCAGTCCAGTGGTCTTCACTGCAATAAATACACCCAGCTGATCAAACGCCGCCTGATAAAGCAAGATTACAAAAGGAACACTAATAAATATATGCAAAGAAGAAAAATTACACACGTCGTAGCAGTGTTTTATAACACCTCTATAATCATTTATAACTGTATTTAGGGCCTATATATTCACTAGAACCACTTTAAATTGTTTGTTGGTTTGTTCAAAATAGAAAATCTCCCAGGGCCGACCGGAACACATTCGGACGAACTTTTCCGGGTTTTTGTGCTGAGTGAAAAGGACACCAAAAAAGACAGAGCTGCTTCTTCACGGTGCAAAACGAAACAAAAAACAAGTGGTCGTAGAGTAAATGCCGTTCAGACGGCTGGATTTGTAAGCCGAGGCACCTGTAAACACTGATGGGAACCACAGAGGAAAGGCTGACCTGACCGGAAAAACCCCCTGCTGTCGGCCAAAGGTGTGATCGATCAGTTTTTGATGCGACGACTCCTGTCACAAGTTCAGTTTTCCACAGTATTCGGACGTAGACACGTTTATGACACTTCCAAAAAATTCAAGACTGGAAAATAAATGGCTGTATTAACTCTTGAGAAATCAAGATTCAGGTCTGTACAATTAGACATCACTGATGTCATAGTTTAAAAAGAAAAAAAAAAAAAAGAAAAAAATTCTGTACATATATATACACACACACGTATATAATCGGAAAACAAATGGAGGAATATCCCAGGAAGCGGCTATGTACACATTTGATTGCAGGAAGTCCCGTGAGGATTGCGAGCCTTCACTCCGACTGCAGCGCCGTGTGCTGATGTAGTGTGTGCGCGGCCATGTAGCTGCCCGCCTCGCCAAAGTCAGTGACCGAAACCGCCATTTTGGCACTTGTGATATGGTGCGTGCGGCTTTCGAAGTCTACACCCATGCTCCTGTTTCCGACCGACACGTCATTTATGAACGGTTCCGACAGACCCATCTTCAGCCGCTTGGCCGGGGGCCGATCGCAGTCGTCGCCGCACACGTTGATCTGGCCGAGGTCCGAGTGGTAGAAGCCGGTTTCGAGTAGATTGAGGCAGTCGCCATCTCCGTTGCTGGAATAGTTGAGCGGCTCTTCATGACTCAGGGGCCCGCGGTGAAGCCCGTCCAGTGGAGAGAAGTTGTAGGAGTCCAGACAGCTCACGTCTGCGGGGTTACACACCGACGCCACCGTGCTCGTCAGCGCTGGAGAAAGAGGAAAATACTTTACTTTAGTTAAGCATTAAATCTCACCAAGCCAGCATTTATTTGATCAAAAATACAGTAAAAACTATGAAATATTATTAAACGTTTAAAGGATTAGTTGACTTCAGAATTAAAATTCTGACAATTTCCTCACCCCCATGTCATCCAAGATGTTCATGTCTTTCTTTCTTCAGTCGAAAAGAAATTAAGGTTTCTGAGGAAAACATTCCAGGATTTTTCTCCATATAGTGGACTTCACTGGGGTTCAACGGGTTGAAGGTCCAAATGTCAGTTTCAGTGCAGCTTCAAAGAGCTCTACATGATCCCAGACGAGGAATAAGAGTCTTATCTAGAGAAACGTTCTGTCATTTTCTAAAAAAATAAAATAAAAATGCAATACTTTTTAATCACGTCTTGCACTGCTCCACGCATTACGTAATCACGTTGGAAAGGTCACGCGTGAATTAGACGGAAGTACTGCAGTAGGGCGAATCTCATTTTCTCCTCCGACTTCAAAATCGTCCGACATTATTGTTTTACCTTAGACTTTGCACGTTCACTTTGTAAACACTGGATCGGTATTTCCGCCTACGTCACGCATGACCTTTCCATCATGATTACGTAATGTGTGGCGCATCGCAAATATGAGCATTTGTGGCTAAAAAGTATATACTTTTTTTTATTAATTAATTTATTTATTTTTAAGAAAATGACCGATTGTTTCTCTAGATAAGACTCTTATTCCTCGTCTGGGATCGTGTAGAGCTCTTTGAAGCTGCACTGAAACTGACATTTGGACCTTCAACCCGTTGAACCCCAGTGAAGTCCACTATATGGAGAAAAATCCTGGAATGTTTTCCTCAAAAACATTTCTTTTTGACTGAAGAAAGAAAGACATGGACATCTTGGATGACATGGGGGTGAGTAAATTATCGGGAAATTTTAATTCTAAAGTGAACTAATCCTTTAAGGGTTCCTATTATGCTTTTGAATTGTTAAATGAGTGAATGAATGAATGAATGAATGAATGAATGAATGAATGAAGGCACTTATATAGCGCTTTTTTACATGTTCATCTTTCTTTAGTGTGTAATGTTGCTGTTTGAGCATGAAATAGGTCCCTCCAGCAGGAGTTATTCTCTATATCAGTGTCACTGTTTCTGAACTCCCTGAAACACCTCCATTGTAGTCTTGAGTTTTCTTCCAGAAACGAAAACGTCACAATATTCCTCATTTAAATAATTCCTGCCCAAGACATAATCAGAATAAAGGGGCGGGGCCTGGTTGAGTTAGTCAGTAGTGTATTGAAACTCACTGTTATGGTAAGGGGCGTGATATTTCCCAAACACGCTCAAAACGGTTGACCAATCACAACACACTGGTCCAGCCGACCAATCAGAGCATATTGTGTTTTTCAGAAGGAGGGGCTTCATATAGACAGGAACTAAAAAGAGCGTTAATGAGAGACTGGGAAGAAAGGAGCTGCAACTGTCAAATACGTGAAATATAATGTTTTTTGAAGATACAAACATGAAAACTTATTCTAGTAAAGCCCAAAATCAAGACTGAAAAGGGGCATAATAAGTTTGTTTTCTATTGTAATATATTTTAAAATGTAATTTATTCCTGTGATCATTACTCCAGTCTTCAGTGTCACATGACCCTTCAGAAATCATTCTAATATGCTGATTTGATGCTCAAGAAACATTTCTTATTACTATCACTGTTGAAAACAGATATGCTGCTTCATATTTTTGTGGAAACTGGCATGATCTCAAAATGGATAATATGTAACTAAAAAGTAAAAGCATGTGTAAAAACGTGTAGTAAAAGTATACCAGAGAGGTCACTGGCTGTGATGGAGTTGAGAAGGTTGAGCTGTTGTTCGGTTGGAGGCTCTATCCGGCCGCTGCTGCTGGAACACACAGAAGCAGATCCGTCCACCAGACCCTCGGCCTCATCCACCAACCGGTCCATCAGATCCCTGCAGAGGCAGAGAGGAGAGGACAATCAGCCTTCAAAGTTCATGTTCAAAGTTCAAACGTCTATTAGGTTCTATCAGGTTCACACTGAACATATGATCATCCACTGAACAGAAGATCATTACAAGACTCACGTAACACCAGGATAACTGCTGAACTTCTTCTTCCCAAATCGGTTTTGTTGGACAAAAAAGTCAAATCGCTCAGACTTCTTCCACATATAGTAAAACGCAACACATTCTGCCACTGTCCGCGTGTTGACCTTGAAAATAAACAGTCAAAGGAAAGTTATAACTTAATAATCAAGCATTATATTGGTGTAATATGATGCAAAAGATGATGCAAGCAGTGAAAAATCATTTCAATTACATTATAGCCTGACATTTATTAACCAATTAAACCCCAAAAGAATAAAATCGGGTCCCATCCTATATTATTATCCCATAGAATACTCATAAGATTTTAACTTTGAAATTGAAATACGTGTATACAATGCTGACTCAAATCTCCACTTCTAAGACAACACTGTTTAGGATAAAAAATGCAGGAGAAAGGACGCCATCTTACTTTGTGTTTCTGAATGAGGTGGAAGTTCTTCTCATACAACAGAAGAGCGTGTTCAAAATTTCGGCATTCTTCTTCAGACCACGGGAGCATCTCATCTAAATAATTAAATTTTTAAAGTGATGTTATTTAGTTCAGCAAAACTGCTATAACAAAACAATGGCAATATTTCCACTTACCCTTTGAGGATTTGTCATTGCTGCGATACCGTTCAAGAGCTTCCTGGACGTTGTAGTTACACTTCAAAAGCTCATATAAGGCCTGGAGAGAAAACAAACAGGTTTGTTAAGAGAAATGGATATGCGTGGGGTATGCGTGTGGTTACATCCATAACCCTATAAAGCCTGCTATAACAAAGTTGATATGCAAATACCTAAGACTTCGAAATTATCAACAATCAAAACCTGTTGCACATGCCGCCTGACATCTGATTAACAGTTTATACTTTTTAAAAAGGTATAATTATACAAATATCCACCTTACCAGCCCTTCTGCTGTGAAATCTTTACTGTTTTTAAAGTAAACGTAAGAATAACTTCTATATTAGTAACATTTCAAGATAAACACTTACTGGACTGAAGTAACTTATGTTTATTTGATTATCCATGTTAAAATGTGAGTCGAATATGATCCATCAGACTTTTAAAGAACATTTATTTGTTCATCTCTCAATCATTATTGTATTGCATTGAATTATATGTTTTGAAACTACAGAGCTTTGATCATAAAACTAAGCATTCAAATATCATCTTTTTATGACGTATTATTGGCAGATATAGAGTGACGGCTGATATTAATATGCATTGTTTGTAAATACTCTGTTATACGGTTATAAAGATCTTATTGATTTACATTTACAAGCTTTCAGAATTTCATCTTACTTCTTATCTATATAAATATAAGCATCTGCACAGCACAATTCAGCAAAGTGCAGATTTGTTTGGTCAATTCAATTTAGTGGAAATAGTTAACAGCCCATCAAGTGTAATGAATACGTTTGGTTTGTATAAAACTATTTATCTGTGATCTTTACCTGCTCGTTGTCTCTGACCAGAGAACATTTGCCATCTCCGTCCATCTTTCCATCTGCTCTCAGAGAGTCCTGCAGGAAGCTTTTGACTTTAGACTCGGGCAACATGTCCGGCTGCCACAGCAGCTGATCTTCCTCTGCGTACACTAAAGAAAACAAAGGAGAAAACATTTGTTTTAGATGACCTGTAAAAAAAACCCAAAAAACAACAGTAGCGCACAAACTGTAATGTAAACAAAAAAAAAATTCAAAGTTGACTCATTCATTAGCACACGTCCAAAGATCCAATACATTTCTACATCTCCAAAACAACTTTAATACTTGCATAAAAACTGTGCAGATGGTTAAAAATAATTTCAGTGATATTATAGCCTATAGCCATTTTTCAACCAATCAAATCTCAACTAATAAAATCAAGTCCCAACCTATATTTTTTGTTTCACTAACAGGGTTTTTCCTGCATTGAAAATATTTTGGCAGCAACAAAACAGTCTTTATTTATCCCGCCAAAGATTTATTTGATCATTTGATCATACCCGCTGATAGCCAGCTGCTTTAAAATGCTTCTTTGAGTGTTTGTGCAAGCGCTCTGTGAAGAGCATCAAAGGTTTCCATTTACGACGTGTTTTTGCAGCCAATCACAGGCATATCTGTTGAGTGCGTAAACACATCTGATTGGCCATTGCGTTTATGTTAGTCAGAATCCGCTCAGTTTTTGTTCAGAGTGAGGTCTGTATGCTCGCAAATACTTTCATTATAACCAACAAAGTATAAACACGATGTCAGTAAGAGATTAATTGCACAGCGTAGACGAGAGTTCACTGTAATTTGACAGCTTCATTGATTATAATGGCAGCGATCTTTGCTCGCTTTCTGTATGTAATATATATTTTTCATGCTGCTAACTACACATTGCAAAGTTTTTATACTGACAACCGTATTTAAATGCACGACTGAATCTGATTGACGATAACCATAGCAATGGACAGGACAAAATAACAGACTTGCCATTTTTTCAGTGAAATGTCTTACATCGTTATTCATTTTATTACTAACTTTACAAATCAGTCACATGACTTAACATATAAATTTACAGATTTTGAAATATAAAATAGTTCTAAGCACTTTGTTTTATGATCCGTCCTGATTATTGTGAATTTCGTGAATAAAGTTAACATATGAAGCGGTTTCTTCACATTTATTTTGGATTTATTGTCAGTACTGGGTTCGCAGTTTACATGGGTAGGGTACTTTGTATTGTGTGTGTGGATGACAGTGTTCGTTTGACCTAGGAAAAACCTTGACTAAGAAATACATGTACACAACATGTTAATACCGATTTCTGGTTTATGTAAATACTGACTCAAATCTGTACTTGTTTCATGTAAATATCGAAGACTCACCTTTTTCCTGGTCATTATAACAGATAAGAGCAGGAATTTCTGCCTGATATTCAGATCCCACCATGATCTCCTGTGTAAATAACACAAATTGATTATCTTCAACAGGTTCACAACATCGTCTGACACACATAAATGATAGGACAAAACCCGTTTTTAACTTCAAACTTTGATTAAGACAGAAAAAAAGCTATTTAGTACTGTAGACCACAAAGGATAAACTTCTTCCTCACCTTGCGAGAGTCTTCAGGGTTCAAACCATCATCCTCACCCTCAGATTCTTTGTCTCCATCATAAACTGCATTAGCTGGAAAAGAAAAATCAAAATTGAGCATCACAGAAAATTAAATACTCAAATGAAAACTGGTGAAAAGGCCACACTTTTCTAATCAGTGATGTCAAACATACAAAAACAACATCTATGTGCTTACAGCGAAGAGTTCTGGGGAAGAAGTCATTGGTTTCGTGTGACGTCACAGATGGTGTGAGGTCATCGGCAGAAGATTGTGTTTCTTCATCGTCTCCAGAGAGCAAATCTTTAGCGATTTCCTCCTGTTACAAGACAAGAGCACATTAACAATGTCAAAGGAAGACAAAAATAAATAAAATAAATAAATAAATATACACTTACTTTATCTAATGTCATGTCAGGCAGCTCATCGGTAAGCTCTACAGACGAGCTGTCCGCACTCGACCCTCCGACGGCACTGTCTGCGGCTTCATATCTGTACAATGCTAGCAGCTCTTCCAAGGGCATGTTCCCCTCCTGTGAGAAAGAGGTTTGCATTAGATTCAATGGTTTATTTCTGCAAATAACTCATACAACTACAGATGCACAATATGTGTGATCAATGTGTTTTTTTATAACACTGTTATAATTGTTATTAGCCACGATTAGGGTTGCTAACGATCAATTAAATGACGATAATATTTTAATCAAAAACTTACAGATGGCCGATTAAGCAAGGTCATCATTAAAGTGCATAGTTTTGAGGTTAATGCGCAAAACACAAACAAAAAAGAAGCGAGCGTGCCAGTTACGTATTATACATTTATTAATGTCTTCAAGCAACGCAATGGGTTAAGTAGGCTAGCTGTTTATTACGAAGTATACTTAACCAGGGGTCCAAAAAAAAAAAAAAAAAAATTATTTTTACTGAACATAGGATCTACTTGTGTAAATGCCACAATACAAATACATAGAATAAACAACAAGTAATGACGTTGGGAAAACACTGCGTCATGATCACAACAAAACCAGATCCCAGAAGTCCTATAGCTTTAGCAGAGCAGCATGTCAATGTCGCTCCGTGATCTACACTGTCTTATGTTGTGTTTGGGCTTGTTCAAGACCACCAGTGTTTACCAATGTTTCACGAAGTTACAAACAAAAATGTGGCGCAAATTCATCACATGTATACCATTTACTAGGGATGTGCGCTTTGACTAATTTGACAGTTGTTTAAATGGAAGTTTTGTAACTAGTCGACTAGTCTAAAGTAAGAAACCCCCTAAAGACTTGTGCGTATATATGATCCATTTGAAACAATGAATCAAACAGTCAAATCCCATAATTAATGCCACTAAAAACAGGTCATAAACATGCAGTATATTGCCTTGCGTTATTTTTTTTGGAAGTCTTCTCCCTCAACAAAACTGAGTGGGAACATGTCTTGTTGCTGTCGTCTCAGAGATAAGATATTTATAACAGTAAACGTAAGTTTTAATGAAAATATAAATAAGACGAAAGTGAATGGCAAGCGCATCATTGCGACTACTGCACATACATAAACAAAACAAAACTTAAATGTCCCAGGCCTGGTTCTCTCTCGTCTTCCACTGTACTCATTCTTTTATCCTTCTGGAGCTCCTGGGACACGAGACCAATACAGCGTGCACTGCCGCACAGGTGACATTCATTTAACGCTCCCGCCACCAGCTGTTTTCACGGCTCTGGGCTGCACTCTGCTCATCACAGTAATATTAAAACAACAGTAATTTGAACTATAAAACCTTAAAAAAAAAAACTGTGTAATCAACTATTGTTTTCAGCGTTGACTAGTAGCAGCTGTACCGTTTAGTCGAATAGTCTTGCACATGCATTGATGGCAATTTTTTTTATACAAAAACTTGGTATAGTTTGGTCTCTAACTAAAACAAATATGCTTGTTGTGTTCTGCTATTTGAGACCTTTATGACAAGTCTATCTGTTAATGTAAGATGATTTTACAGATCACATTTTTCATGTAAAGCAGTTATTCTAATATTTAAATTTTTTTAAAAGCACTTGTTAAGTGATGGTCATATTACATATATTCACTGTAAAGCCAAGTTTATAAGTTTAAATGACACCTATTTTGTGTTGGTTAAGCAAGTGGTTATTAACGTGATAACTTAGCAGGTTAACGATTAATCTATTAATTGATTGTTAATTTAAACAACGATCGATTATGGGAATTTATGTAAATGGACATCCCTAGCCACGATATAAAAATAATTATCATCCCTAAATGAGAGAGACATGTGCGTTGGCCAAAAGAATGAAGGCAAACCTTCTCCAGATCTGCGATTTCCGAACTCCCGTTTGAATCGCTCTCCCTCATCTCCTCTTCCTCTAACGTACGCTCATCATCGTAATCGTGCACCAGCATGTCTGCCGTCGGGTCAAAATCGTGATCTTCCGATGACAAAGAGCCAACTGAAAACATCAAATCAATCCACAATTATTACATATTATATTGTTAAATGCAAATATTTAATATTACATACATGTTAAAAAATATTATTTAATCTAATTACACATTTATATTTATAACATGTACACACACACACACACATATATACAAATACATATCTATATAGTAAATAAATATTTGACATTATTAAACAGATTTTGAGGACAAATTACCTGGGCTTGTACTTCCCAAGGAAGCCTGAAATTACAAAGAGAAAATGTGAGGTTTGGGGAATTTACAGCATTATGATGGATACTAGTTAACTTCCCTTAACAAAATGTTAATATAGTAACCATAAGTTCCACCAAATTACCATAGCAACTACAATCATTATTAATATTGCAAAACCATATCCTTTATGGGATTTACTTTAAAATGTGTCATGTTTTCTAAGTCTTTTAGTTTTTTGTTCTGATGACAGTGGGGGCAAAAAAAAAACTACCACCATAATTTAACTTTGGTAACACTCACTGTAAAGTATGGTACCATATTAATTGAATTTAACAATGGGGTGAATAGTAATTAATTTATGAATAATGATAACCTGCTCCACACAGTTGACAGACCAAATAAAGATTAATAAAAATAAAAAAAATGTTCAAATGTCATTTAATACAAACAAGATTATATGAACGGACAAAAATCATTTCTTAAAATGAATTAAAATAAAATAATTGATTCCTCATTTGTACTTTTTAAATCCATAATTTACATTTGAAGTTATACACAGAGATATACAACAGAAACCGAGTTTGTGAGGGTCACTAACAAGCCAAAGCATTAATCAGTATTTATTCAGGTGTTCTGGGTCTCTTAAACAAAATACAGGCATGCTGAATAATAACTTATCACACATTTTATTTTATAATGAGACAAAAAATAAATGCGTTTGATGTCGCCACTTCACAGCATCAATTCGGTACTGCAGCAATGGGGAAAATATCACTCTCTAAAAACCACACAGAAGTATTCAAACGAAAAAACGGCAATAATAGACAAGTAAAAATATTTTTAAAAAGCGAGAAAAAAAAGAAAAAAAAAAAGCAGTTTTACTACTAACTAACCATCGCCGCGCGCTCGACGCTGCTCGCAGCTCCGCTCAGTCAGATCTGACGCCAAATACGGACGCCCGCTCTGAACGCTCGACGCTAAAAGAGGCCCATCGACGTTTCAAACACTCGTTTTGACGGCCAATATCTCTCTTATCTCCTCCAAACCGGCCTTTATCCAAAGATAACACATTATTACATATAATCAGATATAGAAATCCCAAACTAATGTACTGTGGTAAGAAAAATTAACGACCAAAATATGACGCCTTCTCCCTATTTTCTAACTTACCTCCGCCATCTTGGTACCTTTCGGCTACTAAACTGGCTTTACGACGGAGCCCGGATTGACGTTGCGAGCCAATCGCGATAGACTATTTCTGCAGGTTGTCTCTGATTGGCTGACGCGATTAAACGCACGGAAAGCAGGGCACAGGATTGGCTGCTAGGAGCGAGTTGGTTGACGTCGAAATACAGTATTCCAATGAGTTTCATTACCTGAGCATTCATTAGGATGTATTAAAATACACATAAGCTGTTTTAAATGGATTTTTAAAAATTATTTTCAAAACATCGGATGAACTGACTGTTTTTGTTACAGTCAATGCATTCTTAGATTATTTCAAATGGCCAGAAACATCTTCAAGAAGTGACCGAAATGATTTTACTTCAATGAAAGATACATTTAGTCGATTCGGAAGCAAATATTTATGGATGTATATATTTATTTTAACGCATATAGGTTTTCTTTAATAATTTTCATCTTTATAATTCCACTTATTACATCTGTTTCATATTAATAGAGCAGATGGTGGCGCTAGTTGCATGTTAAACACGGTTTGTAAACGTAAGCATCACGTCACAGTGTTAAAGACAAACTAGTGTGATAGATTTACATGTTCTTAATCTTTTTTAAATGTTGTGAATGTAATATAAATTATTATAAGTTATGCTGCACATAAGTCACATTTTTATATCCTTATAAATTATTTTATATATGGCACAACATACAGTGTATTGGATTTTATTTATCATACATGGACTTTCTAAATCTTTTAATGGCAATTTAAATGAGGTCTCCTCTGAGTGAGATGTTAAACTAAATCCCCGAAAGCATAAAACGTCACTTTTTCTGCCGGTGACATATCTGAGGCTTCACCTGTCAGGTCACCTGTACAGGTGAAACAAGATTGGGCAACACATAAACAAGAAAGTTGAGTTCTCATTTGTCAGAGAAGGCTTCACTCTGACAGCATGCACATCATTAAATCACACACAGGAGATGCATGTTATCTCAACTGAGTGCATAATTACCTCACCAAATATGCGATAATTTAGTGCACAATAGGAAATAAGGAGGAAAATCAGTATTGCAAGAATTCCCAACTTGGTTGACTTTCATCAGCTGCAGAAATGGAGATTGAATCAATGGCTGCAAACTGTGCACTCATAAAAGCACGAGAAGGTAAGAATATTTATTCGCCTGTTTTTAATATAGATAAACAAAAACATTCAATCATTATAAAATACTGTTGTCATAACATATGTGCTGTGATAAAACATTTTAATGTGTTTTAACAGACTGCAGGAAAGGATTGTGATTTGTTTTGTTTCTTTGACATTAGTTAATGTGAAAAGTAAAAATTAACAAACCAAACCAAAACAAACATTTTATGGGTAGTTGAAATGCTGACATGTCCTGTATTGTAACATTTAAAATACTTTTAAACAGTATTTTGCTGATTATATTTAAATTATTATGCTCTTATGAGAGACTAAGCAATTTAAGTACACTGTAAAAAAAATAATTGTTGGTTTAACTTAAAAAAGTAAGTTACCTGGTTGCCTCAAATTAAAAATTTGAGTTAATACAATAAAGGCGATTGATTTAATCAATAGAAACTCAAAAATATGATGTTATCTGAACCACATTAATTATCTAAGTTGATTTGACAAAAGAAAAAGTGTGATAAACTTTTAAAAAATGTATTTCACTCTGCAGTTCATTTAATATAAACTTGTGAAGACAAAATAGTAATAAAAAACTTGCATACAGGACCTTTCCGCATACACGTGTGAATTTAAACCTAAATTCTTGTCTACAAATATGTGTCAACTTAAGTACATTTTATGCTTAATGACTGTAATACCTCGAAAAGTCAAAAGTTGTTTTAATTTTGAGTTTAGTTCCCTGTTCTTCAGTGGCTGTGAGCAAAAAGAAACAGCACATTCAACATATTTTCATTCGTTCTGCACCTCTAACCTGAAATACTCTGACCTCAGACAAAACCAGACACACAATGCCTTTGACGTCATACGGGCCTTGCATCACAAACAGGTTTGACTTCTTTTGCTGTGGTTAACAGCCTGTCAGCAGTACCTGGCTTTTAACAAATCTGAGGTCTAAAAATAGCTTTAGTTGCTGTTTCAAAATAAGCAAAACCTGTCATGTTTTGTCAACTTCAAGTGTTTTCAGAACTAACTACCCAAGTGAACTGGTATAATTCATCAAAAAATGCATCCTCGCATTATGAAGCTATACTTTTGCATGTTGTGTTTTTGTTTTCTGAAAGTCTCGGTAAAGGTGTGGCGTCTCATATCTGATGTCCTATAGCTTCGTTCCCACTTCTATTTTTAGATCAGACTCGTATAGTAGAGGATGCCATGGATTCTTTTCAGTTTTACTGTCAACAAACTATCATTCAAACAGAACCCACACACTTACAAACACACACAAACACACACGTGATTAATAAAGCATCTGTTTCCACAGTGACACGCACGTATATAGTGACTATAATTTCAAGTATGTCTAACTGTTTCTCAACATAACCTTCTGAAGTACTTGATAGAATAATAAAAATAAATCCTTCTAGTTCTTCTAGTGCTGCTGTGTTAGACTCAAAGGGGTGGTTGATTGTGATTTCACTTTTTTAACTTTAGTTAGTGTGTAATGTTGCTGTTTGAGCATAAACAACATCTGCAAAGTTACGACGCTCAAAGTTCAGTGCAAAGGGAGATATTTTCTTTTACAGAAATCGCAACAAACGGCTGGTAGGGACTACAACGATCTTCTTCCCGGGTTGGTGACAACACTAACCCTAAAATTTACATAAACCCCGCCCCCGAGAACACACAACAAAGGAAGTGAGGCCATGTTAAGAATGCTTTAGAATCAACTCCACAGCAACTACATAAATGTATCCACTAACCATTCAGAAACGTCCAGTTTCATTCTAAAAAGTTGTAACTTCTTCCTGAGTCTCTCCATCAGTGTCGACTCCGGTTTGAACAATGTAAGGCTGAACACCGTTACTGACAATCCTCATTTTGGCTGCGTGAGATTCTCCAGCTTTGTTGTTGTTGAGCAACCGAAGCACAAGCTGGTAAAGCTCCGCCCTCTTCTAGAAAGGGGACCGGGAGCAGCAGCTCATTTGCATTTAAAGGGACACACACAAAACTGGCGTGTTTTTGCTCACACCCAAATAGGGGCAAATTTATAAACATTTAAGCTATAATAAATGATCTGTGGGGTATTTTGAGCTGAAACTTCACAGACACATTCTGGGGACACCAGAGATTTATATTACATCTTGTGAATAATAGGTCCCCTCTAATGGGTTGCCTCAATAGCAATCAACAGCATTTTTTGATTTCTTTATTTACATATGTCAATAACTACTGATATAAAATTATAATTAAACTTTATTTGGAGTATTTCTTTATGTGTTTTAATATGACTATTAATAAGGATTGTATGATAATATCAGCCTTTAAATGCAAGATATTTAAAGAGTACCTAAAGTATACTTGCAATAGTCCCACTTTAACACAATCAAATATACTTCAGTATATGTTTAGTTGGACCTCAGCACTACTTCTGCACAATTAAAGTGCATTAAGTACCAATTTAGTTAAATTTAGCGGACTTTAAGTATACTAGTTTAGCATACTAAAAGTAAAACTGCAGGGTATGTAACATATTTGTAGTATACTTAGCACAAAATAAATGTATTCCAAATACATTTTAGTATATTTTTTTTCCCACTAGGGACCTAATGAACAGTCATGCATTTCTGAAAGTTATGGTTCATTTATGGGTTCTTTAAAGTTTTAAAGTTCTTCGAAAGTTCTCATATTAGGTTGTAAAACTTTTCTTGTTTTCCTCCATTGTGCAGTAGGTAATGGTGGAAACCGCAAAGGAAGGAGTCGAAAATGGAAGGATTTTCTGCGTTTCCCGCACATAAACGAGTGCACAGAGCTGGAGAGAAGCATTGGTGAGCAGGACAAAAGTTGGGGAATTGCTTTTATAAATGTTTTTATTACTTTGCAGTGGACTTTATACACAGCAAAGATGTCAATATTACAAATGAGTACTGTAACGATATTTCCTGTTTGTCGTTTTTAAGCTGCAATAAGATATTTGCCTCTAATCACAGGAATGCACTGTATTATTTTTAATTAATCTTGACCCATTCTGTTTTCCAGTGCGAGACTATTACAGTCTGTGTGTGAAACAGCCCATCGGAAATCAACTGTTCCGCCTTTTCTGCGCAACTAAATCTGATCTGCAGCATTGCATTCACCTCTTGGATGAAACGGTATTATCTTCTGTCTAATAGAGGGATTCCCAAACCAGGGTTTGTGAGTTGATGAAAAGCTAATAATTAATTTAATCGAATGTAACATTAAAAGAAACAAATGGGGCTGCACAATTAATATAAATAAATCTGAAATAGCAATACATCTTCATTTTTTTATATTAAATTAAATATCGCAGTTCAAATTCAGGATATGTCAAAAGAATCAAAATATAGCCATGTAGCCCTATGGCCAAAAAATTATACTGTGATTAAAAACCACTTAATAAAAAAGATTAGTAGATATTGTATCTGTTTACTTGTATGTCATATGACCATTAACAAAAATCAGAACATGCAAAAGGGTTCTTAAAATCTCAGGGAGACTTCAAGTAAATGTTTGTTCAACTGCGAATGGGTTGTTTCCTGCCATTTTTTTGTAATTATTTGTGAAATTAAGTAAAAATTGTTTCAAATTAAATCCTATACCATTTTTTTCCCCAGTATATATATATATATATATATATATATATGACCTAATACTGACTGCACTGAAATATATTTGGTGTAGGATTTACTTTAATTTTCACTCAAATTTCACTAATAATTTCAAAGACATGGCAAGTAACACATTGAATTAAGCATTACATTTTAAAGTGGAAAGACTCTTATCTTTGTTTTATTTACAACATCGAAAAATTATTAAAGTATATTTGTCAGGCTAACATTTTATGAAATGCAATTTGCTTGTTTAGTTAGTGAATGAATACTCCGTTTGTGCTCTTTCAGGTGGAATATGAGGTCACACCGGATGACAAGAGAAAGAACTTTGGCAAGCAACTCGTCACAAAATATCTCACCTCACAGGTCTTTACACATGCTTTTATCCCCTCCACTACACCAATATGCATGATAATCAAAACTTAATACCTGCCGTTATAAAACAGTACAAATTTTTGTTAGTGTTTCACATGAAGGAACCCAGCTAACAAAAATATATTTTAAGAACGTTTTGCTAATGATTTCATTCAGTTATAAAAATGGAATTTTCTCTGAATGTTCAAAATGTCCAGTTTTTTAATGTTTTAAAAACGTTTTTTATTGGTTATACGAATGTTAAGGGAACATTCTATCATTTTGCAAACATTATTGGAACGTTACTTTCGAATGTTCTCTGAACGCTCTGATACAAGTAGAAACCAGGGTTTGACATTAACACCCGTGCAGTCACTCCTACTAGCCACTTTGGCGGGTTGAATTTTATATATAATATATACATTTTTCAGTTGTAGTCTTTTAAAAAGGAAATTAACACTTTCAGATGCACAGAAAGCTACTAAAGACGTATTTCAAACAGTTCATGTGACTACAGTGGTTCAACCTTAATGTTATGAAGCGACGAGAATACTTTTTGTGTGCCAAAAAAAAATAAAAAATAACGACTTTATTCAACAATATCTAGTGATGGGCGATTTCAAAACACTGCTTCATGAAGCTTTACGAATCTTTTGTTTCAAATCAGTGGTATGGAGCATGTATCAAACTGCCAAAGTCACCATTGAAATTTCGAAGCCTCGTTTACTGAAATCACGTGACTTTGGCAGTTTGATACACGCTCCGAACCACTGATTCGAAACAAAAGATTCATAAAGCTTCGAAGCTTCATGAAGCAGTGTTTTGAAATCACCCATCACTAGATATTGTTGAATAAAGTCATTATTTTGGCACACAAAAAGTATTCTTGTTTTGAGAACATTATTAAAGACTGGATGACATTGAAAGAACATTCTATTAACGTTACTGGAAGACCGTTTGTTCATAACGTTGAGAGAACCTTGCCAGAACGTTCAGAGAACGTTCCCTGTCAGCAGGGAAAGTGTTTTCATGCTCATGCATGTGTTCAGTCTTCTAGGGTGCGGGAGATTTTACACCGTGAACTTGAGGAGTGCAGCAGCAACCTGGAGCTCAAAGCTTCTGAAGATATCTTCAGCAATTGCCAAAAGTCAGTTCCATAATCAATGCGTCTTTGTACATGTGTGTCTATGAGCATTGATGTGTCATTTATTGGGTCTTATAGAGCACTTCATGAGTATCTGAGCGGAGCTCCGTTTGAAGAGTATCAGAAAAGCATGTACTTTGACCGATTCCTGCAGTGGAAGATGGTTGAGAGGTTAGTGTGGGCCAGATTTTTGGATCATTTTAAAGCAATGCTGTTTTCTTCAGGATATGTTTTGAATGTGATATCACTTTCATTCCCGCAGACGTCCAATCACCCGAAGCACATTTCGAGAATACCGTATTTTGGGAAAGGGTGGGTTTGGAGAGGTAAGACCTCAATATAAATCTATAAAGATTCCCAGTTATCAAGTTTAAAAGATGTTCTACTCAACAGGACCACTTTTGCTTGAAGTACAGAAGCTTATATTAGAATTAAAGAGGAAAGAGTGGGAAGGTAACATGAATCCTGTCATTATAGGTATGTGCGTGTCAAGCCCGAACATCAGGGAAAATGTATGCATGTAAGAAACTGGAGAAGAAACGTGTTAAGAAGCACAGGGGGGAAGCCATGGCCCTCAACGAGAAACAGATTCTAGAACGGGTCAACAGCAGATTTGTGGTAAGAATTATGATTATTATCAGCAAGTGTTTGGCGGAAATGTTCACGCTTAAATTACTATTTCTGCTTGGGTGAAACTCACAAAACCGGTCAAGTTTGGGTAAATCTCACAAAACTGGTCACATCATGGTAGTATTTATTGTACATTTTTTAAAAAACAAGTTAAAAATAAAAAAAAAGCATGATTCGGTTGTTTTAACCCAGCGAATGGGTTTTTACTATTTCTATTACTATTTCTGCTTGGGTGAATCTCACAAAACTGGTCACATCATTTTAGTATTTATTGTACACTCTAAAAAATGCTGAGTTAAAAACAACCTAAGTTGGGTTGAAAATGGACAAACCCAGCGATTGGGTCGTTTTAACCCAGCAAATGGGTTGTCTTATCTCAGCGATTGGATTGATTTAACCCAGCGAATAGGTTGACTTAACAGTTGGGTTAAATGTTTGCCCAACCTGCTGGGTAGTTTTATTTAACCCAACTGTTGTTTAAAAATGAAAAAAAAAAAAAAAAAAATATGTTGGAAATTAACATTTATTAATATGTTTAATAAATTCACATTTATTAATAATGAGTAATAATTAAACAATAAACATTTATTAAATGGCTTATTAATAAATGTTCATCTTTTGATTATTATTGTTGCCTCTAGTAATTATGTGTCTGATTTTTAATTTACAACCTATTTTGTGTTCATTTTAAGCCAGCCATATGGTCATATTTAAACAACAGTTGGGTTAAATAAAACTGCCCAGCACGTTGGGCAAACATTTAACCCAACCGCTGGGTTAAAACAACCCAATCGCTGGGTTTGTCCATTTTCAACCTTGGGTTGTTTTTAACCCAGCATTTTTTAGAGTGTACAATAAATGCAATATATGTATTTGTATTATGTATTTGAGGTAGTAAAAATCAATATCTTTAAGCAAATCTTTAATTTGATTTTATAATTAAATGTGGCTTGTTTTGTGTAAATTAGCTGTCTCTGTTTATTTGAATGTGTCAGGTGAGCTTAGCATATGCTTACGAGACAAAAGAGGCTCTTTGCCTGGTGCTGACGCTGTTGAACGGAGGAGACCTGAGGTTTCACATCTATAACATGGGCACGGTGGGGCTCGACAAAGAGAGAGTACAGTTTTATGCTGCTGAGATCCTGTGCGGCCTGGACCATCTTCATCAAAAATCCATTGTTTATAGGTAGGCCATAAAACTGAGAGCCATTGTTTGACTTTTAATCTGCAGGTAAAAATTATAAATAGTCACCTGACATACTTTCCAGTAATCTAATCAAACAGATCTAGTCTCATAATTATGTGGGTTTTGTTTCATTTCTATCAGGGATTTAAAGCCAGAAAACATTCTATTGGATGATAATGGTATGTGAACTTCCTCATTAAACAAAAGACGTTATAACTGCCAGTACAAGCTTTGTAACATTCTCTTCAGGATCTCAAATTTCCCTAACTTTCTATTTTTGGCATAATCAAATCTCATAATCAGTAAACAATTCTCCAAAATTGCTTTCGTTGCAACAAACGAGGAAATAAATGCACCTCAGGGCATGTCAATGTGGGCTGCAGAGGAAACTAAATCATTAACCTGTTGCATTTGTTTATGATCCTACTTTTAAATATAGTGACCTCAAAAAGTTTTTGGATTCTACAAAAGTGAGGATGCTATTGCATAAGATTTAACGTGTTTATTTGCACTTCCAATTCTGCAGGATCTTTGTCAAATGTTTTAGTGAAAGTGAATATCCAAATACATTTTGGGCCACTGTATGTAGGATTCCAAGACGCTTTGTATAAAGGTATTCAGAGAGGAAGCCTGGATCAGGAAAATAGTTCTCAACCAAGAGGGTTTTAAAAACTGAAAACTTTCCTTTTCCTGTTAAATGATGTCCCCTGTATCTGACAGGTCACATTCGGATCTCTGATTTGGGACTCGCCATAATCTTGCCAGAAGAAAGACTCGTAAAGGGCAGAGTGGGAACTGTGGGTTACATGGGTATGAAAATCATCTTCATAGACATTCAACATAACAGCAGTTTTAGTAAATCGTATCAGACATTTAAAAAAAAATA
Organism: Elopichthys bambusa; assembly: GCA_037101425.1. NCBI lineage: Eukaryota > Metazoa > Chordata > Actinopteri > Cypriniformes > Xenocyprididae > Elopichthys > Elopichthys bambusa. The sequence continues at coordinate 44,555,517 of CM074433.1, forward strand.
TATATATATACACTACAACAATCAAAAGTTTGTGGTTAGTAAGTGTTTTAAAGGGGTCATGAATTGAGAAATCAACTTTTCCTTGAGTCATCGTACTATAAGAATATCCTGTAAGTTTCAGAACTGAAAACTTCCTTGTTAGTCCAATAAAAGCTTTTATTGACACCAGGCCCAGAGAACGACTCATCTATAGGTGAAACTCCGCCTCCACAGAAGAAATCAACGCCTACTTCATCATTGCAACGCTGTTAGTGAGATGAGGAGGAGAGCGATACAGGACTAAAATAACATTACCTTTCAAAGGATCCTAATGCTAGGAATATGGTTATTTATTTTCAACAATGTGAATGTCTCAGTTGAGCTTTATTTATTTGTATTCGGTACAATCGCATTTCGGCGCAAACAGACTTTTACGATATGGACTCGACAGTAATGCAACAACATGTCAGTAACTGTGTTAATTCTAATGCCTGATCTGATATTAATGATTCATGTTCAGTCAGATGTTCTTTGTCTATGTGTCAGTAAATCAAACCAGTGACTAAACGCTCAACTTCACATTGTTTCTCTTAGTAGGATGAAATAATCTGTTATTTAAACAGTGATTAAATTATATATAGAAAGCGAACAAAGAATGCTTCCTTTACAATCGCTGGAGCTGTCAATCAAACAGCGTGAGTTTATCAGTTCTGGACTCTCGCCAAAACTCCCGTTTTATTCAACGAATCTCTTAGTTATATCGAGTTTGCAGTGTTAGTTATGATGAAAGCATTTGTTAGTGTGCAGAAATTGAGTTTCAATGACGAGATCTCTCATCAACAACATGTCTGTGATCGGCTACAATGTTCATCACTACAACCTTTCATGCCACGATCTAAATATAATGCCACAGATCTAACTGTAATGCTATAATCAACACTTTTCACGATTAGTTAACCTTGAGAGCTGTAATAGTTAACAAACGTGCTAAAGGTTTTCGAGAAAGTAATACTTAGCTATTTCATATGCAAAAATGTCAGCCAATCACAGCAGTGGGCGTTTACGCAGCAGTCTCACAGCAGACACGCCCCTTAAAACAGCGTTCAAATCAGAGGGCTAAATTCAGGGTAGGAAAAATGCCTTTTATTTCTAATTTATGACTATTTTTGATGTAAAAAGCATACTAACATTATAAGTGCACCCCAGGAAACATTACAAAACTATAAAACAATGCAGTTCATGACCCCTTTAATGAAATCTCTTATGCACTTATTTATTTGATCACAAACACAGTAAAAAACAGCAATATTGTGAAATAATATTACCATTTAAAATAACTGTTTTCTACGTGAATATATTGTAAGATGTAATTTATTTCTGTGATCAAAGCTGAATTTTCAGCATCATTACTCCAGTTTACAGTGTCACATGATCCTTCAGAAATCATTCTAATATGCTGATTTGCTGCTCAAGAAACATTTCTGATTATTATCAATGTTTGGAAACGGTTGTGCTGCTTCAGATTTTTATGGAAACCATGATACATTTTTTCATTCTTTGGTGAACAGAAAGTTTAAAAGAACAGCCTTTATTTGAAACAGAATCTTTTGTAACATTATAAATTACTTTACTGTCACTTTTGATCAATTTAATGCATCCTTGCTGAATAAAAGTATTAATTTTTTGAATTTCTTTCCAAAAAAAAAAAATCTTACTGACCCCAAACTTTTGAACGGTAGTGTGTAATGTTACAAAATCTTTCTATTTCAGTTAAATGCTGTTCTTTTGAACTTTCTATTCATCAAAGAATCCTGAATAAAACTTGTTTTCAACATTGATAATAGTCATAATGTTTCTTGAGCGTATTAGAATGATTTCTGAAGGAGTAATGATGCTGAAAATTCAGCTTTGATCACAGGAATAAATTACATTTTAACATATATTCAAATAGAAAACAGTTATTTAAAATTTTAATAATATTTCACAATATAACTGTTTTACTGTATTTTTGATCAAATAAATGCAGTCTTTTTCAAAAATCTTAATATTTCCAAACTTTTGACTTGTACTGTATGTATACACAATTATATATTCAGCATAAAGGCAGAATGACAAACACTATGATAATGTATAAATGCTTTACAATTTAATAAAAGATTATGAGAATAAGTTTGTATAAGGTTTTAAGGTGATGATAACTAGGGGAAAATGTGTTTAATTATTATATAACTAATGTCACAATGCAAAAAAAAAAAAACTTTTTCCTGATATTTTTTCCCATCTCCAGCACCAGAAGTCATCACAAACACACTTTACAGTTTTAGTGTAGACTGGTGGGGACTCGGGTGTCTAATCTATGAGATGACGGCCGGAAACCCTCCGTTCCGCAAACACAAGGAACAGCTATCTAAACAGGAGGTAGACAGACGAGTTCTGGAGATGATCGAGCAATACGAGGAGAAGTTCAACGAGGAAACCTCATCCATCTGCAAAAGCGTGAGGCCACATTTTATGCTCTGCTGAATATGTGCAATCCTCTTCTGATTTCACTGATATGATCTGATCTTATCTACAGCTCTGATTAGGTCATATTTTCCATTTGAAAGGAAAACTATACATTTTTCAAATTGCTTTACACTTTAGCTCCTGGCTAAAAACCCAAAGGAGCGACTGGGCTGCATGTTCAGGCAAGGAATAGAGGCCATCAAAGGTCATTCGTTCTTTAAGAACATCAACTTTACGAGACTTGAGGCAGGGAGGATGCAGCCATCCTTTGTTCCCAACGTGAGTGTGTTTCTCACCTGAAAACAATCCTGTGATGTTCATCTGAGTCATTTTCTCATCAGATTTTCCTCTCTCCACCAGCCGAGAGCTGTTTACTGCGCAGACGTCCTGGACATCGATCAGTTCTCTGCGGTTAAAGGAGTGATCCTTGATAAGGTCGATGATAATTTCTACAGCAAGTTTAACACAGGTAGCGTGCCTGTGCCCTGGCAGAATGAGGTAGGGAAGAAACCTAGAGTAGAGCAAAGTATATTTATGGTCAACTTTTCATATATGCATTTATAAAATTCATTTAGATGATTGAGACCGAGTGTTTCAAGGACCTGAATGTTTTTGGGCCATGTGGAACAAGAACACCCGATCTCGACCGCACCGCGGTGATCCTGCAGACCAACATGGAGACTCGGTTTATCCATCATAGTCCTCCAGATTACAGTCGACACCGGCTGCTGAACAGAATCTTCAGGAGACGCGTAAGGAGCCATTTTAAACATTGCACTTTATTAAAGGAATAGCACACCCAAAAATGAATTTAAATTTCTTTGCTCTGCTGAACACAAAGGAAGATAGTTTTGAAGAATGTTTATAACCAAGCAGCTGATTGGCCACATTGACTTCCATTGTATGGAAAGGAAATACTATGGAAGTCAACTGTTTGGTTACAAATTTGGTTTGGTTTGGAACAACTTGAGGGTGAGTAAATGATGACATAATTTTCATTCTTGGGTGAACTGTCCCTTTAACACAATATTCCAGGTCATTTTCAATTTAAAGTCATCAAAAGCCTTTTCTTCCCTATTGCGACGTATATCCAAGTGAAACAGCTTCGCATACAAGAAAAAATGTAGGGCGGGACTTGATTTTGTCCATCGGGAGTTTATCGGATGATTCGCTATTGGTCGATTTCATATGAGTGACAGGTTGCCCCGCCCTGACATCTCTTTTTTCCCCGAATATTTTAATTATTTATTTATTTTTTTAGCTCTCTTCAAAGTGAATGTCATGACAAACATGTTTAAGATTTTTAGATAGGCTGTCAATGTATTTCAAGCATTTTCTATTCAAAAACAAATTATTCATCTTGCTGCAAAATCTCATCCATTCACTTCAGTTCAAACAGAACAACCTCTGGTCTCCCTAAGGCGTTATTTATATTTTATCTTTTAGATGCTCCGACTGTTTACATGTGCTACGTACTGCATTGAATGAGGAACTTAATTATTTAACGGTGATTATGTAGGCTATTTTAGGCATTAAGGTGTGTAGTATAAATACATTCCTAGACATCCTACATTCACCATTTGTTATTTAACTTATGACGTAGGCCTACTAACAACCGCCAAAAATAACTGACTTGTGTTTAAAACGAGTCTCAGGGAATTTTTTTAAAGCCTAAAGTACTTACAAAACATCCGCCTACATATGCGTCGAATCCGTGAAAAACGTGCGTAATTTGCATGAGGAAAACTTTCGCCCTCACGCGAAATTCCCGATCGCGTGCTGTATTTCGCCCGCGAAAATTCGCCAAACAACGGTAAATGTGACCGCACATTAAGTCATTATTCTCTGATAATTTTACTTTGATAATCAATCGAGTTCCTGAGTTATATTTGAGATCAGTCTGGTTCGTGAATAAATCTTATGAATCGGATCAACCGATTCATCAAAACAAAAAAATCCAATTAAAAAAGAACGGTTCATCAGAATCAAGTCGAACATCGCTACTTCCCTCACGAACGGGCCATTAAATAACCTGGAATATTAATGTAATTTACATATAATATACAATGTGTGTATGACAATAATGACTTTTAATTTTTGTCTCCATTGTTGTAGAACAGGGATCCGTCAGCTGAACCAATATATCAATGCTTATCTGCAGAGGAGCTGTGAGGACTGAAAAAAATAATGTACTTTTCAACCTCTTATTTTTTTTATTCTTTTAAAAGACACGATGGCTTCCTCACTGGAGAGGTTATTCAAAGAGTCTTTGTTTAAATAATATTGAAAAGATATTGTGTAAATGTACTGTATCACAAACCTGCAGTCTTTTCATAAAAAAAAAAAAAAAAAAAAAAAAGAAGAAAAGATTTAAGATGCTTTGTATGTTAAATTTGTAAATAAAACCAAGTTGGTGTGAAAATTGTGTCTGGATGTTGCATTAATAAATACTGAATTAACAGTAACAGTGTATAAGCATACATTTATGAAAACGATAATCCTTTAGAGTAACTTTATTAAAACAAGTTTGTGTATAAAACATGGTTTACAAAAAGAAAAAAGAAAAAAAAAGATCATATTTTACATCTATCTGCATGACTACAAACCAATTAACAAATAAACAACAGATTAAAAAACCATGAACGGAAACCCATGATGTCTGAGAACACTATCAGGTCACACACAACTGAACATCTGAGTTTAACAGGTTAATGTGCGTTATGGGAGGGGAAAAAACCACCACTATAAGGATGCTGTATGAAGGAAATAAAATCATATGACTGACAATCTGCAGTATGAGTAATGTGAACTTGCATAAGACACACCGCTCCCAAATCAATCATAGTCTAACCGAATTCATCTATCAACATCACGCTCTGGTGCACTATCATGCGTCATAAAAAGAAACCTGAAGTATGAGACATGCACGCTGATTTTTATAAGAAAAACCCTCTCGATCCTGCATTAAAAACAAGGGCAGGGTACAACTGTAACCGACACAAAACAAATGATTTAATAAAATATTTTCAACATTGCTTGGTCATTGAGAATGGTTCATGAAAAGCACAAGTGAATAGTTTTCAGCTTTATTCATATCAGACAGTCTGTGTTCTCAGACAGTGTGGAGAGACTCTGGCTTCAACCCTCCCACGGTGGGCTCCGCCGGCCGTCTACTTCTGTCTCCACGTGGTACAGCATGTCGGCCAGCGTGTGTTCAATGACGGCGCCCCAACCCATGTCACTCATCTGATGATACACGACAGAATGATGAGCATTAAAACATTGAAAGGTGCAATAACCTACAATAGTTCAAAATGCTGCAGAGTGTTGTACATGTAACATTGGGCAATATAGCTAAAAAATATCTTTATATTTTTGACAAAACTCAAAATATTTATATTTATGCACTGAAATGGCATATAAAGGGTGATATTTCAGTCATTGCTGCCAAGTAAAGAGAGAGTAAAAATCTACAAAAAGTATAATGCATATAAATAATGCTTATTTCATTTAGTGCTTTTCACTAAATGAACAAAAGGAAGAATCATATTTCATCACATATATATACATACATATATACATATATATGTATATATGTGTAATATATATGTATATATATATATATGTTGTAATTATATATATATATATATATATATATATATATATATATATATATATATATATATATACATATATACATATATACATATATATATATATATATATATATATATACACACACATACACACATTTACATATATATACACACAAAAAAACTAATAAAAATGACAAAAACACAACAAAATAATTAAATCTTTAAAATTAAAACAGAATACATTAATTAAAAAAACAATAACTAATAAAAAAAAATAGTATATAATAAAATATAATTGTATCTCAACGATACTAAAATAACACTGCATATATAACAAAACATAGTAATGCACTGCAATGTTTATTATTTTACAAAAACATTTCAAAGCCAAAAAGCAAGAACTAAGGCTATTCCCAGATTGTTCCAATAAAGTCTGAAGCACACACTTCCCTAGAATGTCATTGTATATATTAACATTACGTCATCCGCAGTATTAATGTCTTGTCTAGAATTAAAGGGCCGAGCCAAAGCCGTTAATAATAAGGTGTAGCCCACTTGCTTTCCAGACAAAGGATCTCTGTCTCAGTTTAAAATGAGCCATCATTGTGCTATTGCAATTAATTAATAGGTGTAAACATAACTACAACATACATAACTCAGAACCCTAGCAGAAATATGCCTTTATTTTGGCAATTAACAATAGGAATATATCAATCAGTACTAACAGGAAAGGTACTTCATACTTACTGGCTGATACGTGATGTCTTTTGGTGGGTATTTAAAGTGTGGTCCGAAATTAACAGACACCTGGAGAGAGGAAACATCATGAATGGTTATACGGACACATTGTTTTTGGTTCATAGATGTGCGACATGCTGCTTTCAACTGCATCTCGACTCTTTCATATGGCACCATCTAGTGTTTATACAGAGTAACTAATGACCTAGCCAGGGTGTCAAACTTATTTAGCTTAGCTGGACTGGAGGAAACTTCACCTTATGTGGGCCAAATCAAAACAAGGACATGAACTGTGAAGAATTCTGGGAAAAATGTATCACAGTTTCCACAACAATATGAAGCCGCACAACTGTTTTCAACATTGATAATAATCAGAAATGTTTCTTGAGCAGCAAATCAGCATATTAGAATGATTTCTGAAGGATCACGTGACACTGAAGACTGGAGTAATGATGCTGAAAATTCAGCTTTGATCACAGGAATAAATTACATCTTAAAATATATTCAAATAGAAAATAGCTATTTAAAATTGTAATATTATTTCCAAATACTACTGTTTTTACTGTAATTGATCAAATAAACGCAGCCTAAAATCTTACCGACCCCAAACCTGTGGTTGTGCATAATCAAAAGCAAGATCCACAATAAGATGAAAGTTATAACATGCAACACAGCGAATTAAAGAGTTTCTTTCCTGCTGCATATAAACAAAGAATATCTGTTTAAATATTTTGTTTGCTTTGATTTACTTCAACAAAATCGGATTTTTAAGGTACGTTTACATGACAACGATGTACTAAAAACAGAAACGTTTTTCCTTTGCGTTTTTGAAAAGTTCTGCATATGATCCCTGTTCACACGAATCCTGCGAAAACATCTGAAAACGCTGTATTATGCATGTCAGGCCAGTAGACGGCGATGTAAGAAACAACACGACTGCGCACATACACATTCTTCTACTGAGAGCTGAACACAAACAATCAAGATAAAAGGTAAATAATGCTGGTCTTAGTAGTGGTTAAGAAGTGTTAATAAACGAAGTATCTTAAGCAGCACAAACACGGTCCTGTAGTCCGCCATTGTTATTTTGATTGTCTATAGACGGAACACTTAATACACATTTACAAATTAGCATTTTTGTAGTTTACATGGAGACAATAATGGTATCATTTTCAAAAACTTGCCCTTTGAAGTCCTTTTTCAATATTTTATGTTTTCAGGCTGCCGTTGTCGTGTAAATAAACGGCCAATAAATGATTTTTAGTTGAAAACGGTGTCGAGTAACTTCCCTTTAACCATTTTTCCGTACCGTGCAGCTCTTGTAGAGGGATATGGCGGGGTAGTACATCCCCTCAAACAGATTCTCATAGGCCACACCTTGATTCACTCCGTTCTTGAAAAATATCATCTAAAAACCAAAACATGAGACATCAGTGATGACATCATAATGCAATATTTTGAGTGCATGAATTCAATGCAATGAAACACTCACTCGGCTGGTACTGGTGGGTTTTAAACTCTTCTCAGCCTTGTCCACGTAATCTTTCTCTTCAAAGTACAAGTAGCTTTTGAATTTGATCAGCGCCTTTGAGGAGAATCAACAATATTATCACTTAAGGTGACATTAGGAGAGCACTAGCACATAGATGACCTCCAAGCCAATAACATGAACTAAAAGTTAAAATCGTAACTGTTTTTAAAAAATAAGTTAAAGAACAAACTATTTAATTTGTTCATACCTTGTCCTTGTATGTGTCAGGCAGAGCCTTGGCGGTTTCGGTCCCATCTGGAAGCTCAATGTAAAAGCCCAAGATATCGCCCTGCCCGTAGCCGTCAGAGTAATGCTTTCCTATGGACTGATGGAAGCGTGTTCCTTTCTTACTGCGCCACGAGTAGCTGAACTTATCATAACCCAGGGGAGCTTGAAGGTTTCCTGGGATAAAAGACATATGATGAACACTGTAAATACATATTGCTGTATAAGTCACATCAAGTTAAAATTACATCGTTGAGAGAAAAAACACACAGATAAATCGCATCTGAAACAGTTCCCCTCCACAACAAAATGTTTAAATTTAAAGGTGCAGAAATGAAATGAAAAATAAGTATGAAGCAAAATATAGTGCCATAAATTATAAAAAAAACAAAATAATAATAATAAAAAAAAAACACCAAGCCTAAACACATTTATTTAAAGCAAAACTGAAACTACCAGCATGTGGGACATGAGCTAAACTTGGGCTCTAGTAAACTGCAAAAGTCTGGAATTACATTTTTTTTTTCATGTTCTTCAAAGAAGTCTCTTCTGCTCACCATGGCTGCATTTATTTGATCAAAAATAAAGGAAAAACAGCAATATTGTGAAATATTATTACAAATTAAAAGAACCGTTTTCTATGTGAATGTATTGTAAAATATAATTTATTCCTGTGATCAAATCTGAATTTTCCGCATCATTACTCCAGTCTTCAGTGTCACATGATCCTTCAGAAATCATTCTAATATGCTGATTTGCTGCTCAAGAAACATTTCTTATTCCTTTTACTTACTTCTTTTCCAATGTTGAAAACAGTTAATAAAACTTCTTAATATTTTTTAGGAGTCTTTGATGAATAGGAAGTTCAAAAGAATGGCATTTATTTGAAATACAAATCTTTTGTGACATTATAAATGTCTTTACTGTCATTTTTGGGGTAATTGCTGAATAAAAGTATTAATTTGCTTATTATCAACATTGAAAACATTGATTTCAACCAGTTTTTCCCACTTAATGTTTGTGGAAACCGTGATACACTCCCAAAAAAGCAAATTAATACTTTTATTCAGCAATTACCCCAAAAATGACAGTAAAGACATTTATAATGTCACAAAAGATTTCTATTTCAAATAAATACTGTTCTTTTGAACTTCCTATTCATCAAAGACTAAAAAATATTAAGAAGTTTTATTAACTGTTTTCAACATTGGAAAAGAAGTAAGTAAAATGAATAAGAAATGTTTCTTGAGCAGCAAATCAGCATATTAGAATGATTTCTGAAGGATCATGTGACACTGTAAACTGCAGTAATGATGCTGAAAATTCAGCTTTGATCACAGGAATAAATTACATTTTATAATATATTACAATAGAAAACAGTTATTTTAAATTGTAATAATATTTCACAATATTACTGTTTTTATTGTATTTTCAATCAAATAACTGCCATTGTGAGCATAAAAAACATTTTTAAAAAATCCAAACTTTTGGCCAGTAGTGTATCTCTCTCATACAGCAGAAATCTAAATATATTTTGTGCATGTTTTGCATGCTTGCTGTTAATTGCATTATATAATATATAATAGCCGCAGCACATTTCAAATGACAAAAAAATGGGATATATGTTCAGGAAGCTTCTATAACTGTTAGCAGGCTAAACAGTGTTGTTACAGGACAGACCTAAAGGCTGCGACCAGCCCAGTCGAGCCGCAGTGTCCGGAGGCATCTCATCCACAGTGACCTCAAAATACCACGAACCCTTTCTGACCCCATGAGACGCTCGGACCATCGAGTAGCCCTTCTCTCCGGTCACTGTCAAGCGGTCATCTGAAATCTTTAGCTGTGGAGCTGAAATAGTCAAAAAGATTCAATAGTAAACCATTGTGCACAAGGTTTGTTTTGAGTGGATGTTCTGGACGACACATGTACCTCTGTCATGCAGTGCCAGCAGCACCCTCTCATACAGACAAGCGCGGTACAAGTCTCCAGGGATGGGCTTCCCAGCCCAGCAGTCCAGCTCCAGTTTTTCCGGATCAGGAGCGTGGGGATCCGGCTCAGCTAGGATGTAGCGATAACCATCTTTGTTGAAGGGGTGCTCAAGAGGGTAACCATGAGGCGGCAGGCGCTGCGCTGAGAACAGCGGGTCACTAAAACAAAGAATAAAACACATTAAAACCAATTAATCACATATTTTGTCTGTAATTCTGCAAGCGCATATTAATATAATTTTTTTTATTGCATTAATTTAATGCAAATTAATGTAGAAACAACATAAAGACGGTATATTTTAAATATGCGTTTAATGGCATCTTTTTTCTAATGAATGCCAGTATCACTGATACTGATATCTTTATTAAATGGCTTTTTCCCCCCTCAATTTTAGCCTTGAGGTCGACCGATTATTGACCTGGCCAAGCATTTTTATGGTTATCTGTATTGGTCATTTTCAAAACCGATTTGCCGATAAAATAATTTAATTCTGAAATGCGCTATTTGGCCTTGATGCAGCCACCTCTTATTTGTTGCTTGTTGTTGTCTACTTCTTTAAGTTTTACAAAATGTTTACAGAATGCTGCTGGATGCTCCCTGCACTTTTTATGTTATTATTAATACAGGTGCATCTCAATAAATTAGAACGTCGCAGAAAAGTTCATTTATTTCAGTAATTCAACTCAAATTGTGGAACTCTTGTGTTAAATAAATTCAATGCACACAGACTGAAGTACTTTTAAGTCTTTGGTTCTTTTAATTGTGATGATTTTGGCTCACATTTAACAAAAACCCACCAATTCACAATCTCTAAATAAATTAGAATACTTCATACTTCACTTTTTTAGTGAATTGTTGGCCTTCTGGAAAGTATGTTCATTTACTGTATATGTACTCAATACTTGGTAGGGGCTTCTTTTTCTTTAATTACTGCATCAATCTGGCAATCAGCCTGTGGCACTGCTCAGGTGTAATGGAAGCCCAGGTTTCTTTGATAGCGGCCTTCAGGTCATCTGCATTGTTGGGTCTGGTGTCTCTCATCTTCCTCTTGACAATACCCCATAGATTCTCTATGGGGTTCAGGTCAGGCGAGTTTGCTGGCCAATCAAGCACAGTAACACCATGGTCATTGAACCAGCTTTTGGTACCTTTGGCAGTGTGGGCAGGTGCCAAATCCTGCCGGAAAATGAAATCAGCATCTCCATAAAGCTTGTCAGCAGAAGGAAGCATGAAGTGCTCTAAAATTTCCTGGTAGATGGCTGCGTTGACTGTGGACTTCAGAAAACACAGTGGACCAACACCAGCAGATGACATGGCAGCCCAAATTATCACTGACTGTGGAAACTTCACACTGGACATCAAGCAACGTGGTTTCTGTGCCTCTCCACTCTTCCACCAGACTCTGGGACCTTGATTTCCAAATGAAATGCAAAATTTACTTTCATCTGAAAAGAGGACTTTGGACCACTGAGCAACAGTCAAGTTCTTCTTCTCCTTAGCCCAGGTAGGACGCTTTTGACGTTGTCTTTGGTTCAGAAGTGGCTTGGTATGTGGAATGACGTCTGTGTGTGGTGGCTCTTGATGCACTGACTCCAGCTTCAGTCCACTCCTTTTGAAGCTCTCTTAAGTTCTTAAATCGGCTTCGCCTGACAATCTTAAATTTCAGTTTTACACCAGACATATATCGGTTATCAGTCTACTTGATCGGCATCGACCCTGAAAAGCACATATCGGTTGACCCCCATTTTAGTCATTAATTATAGCCATCCAACATTAAAAATGTTAAATGGCTTTAATTTATGTGAACTTAAAATTATCTTTACATAAACTATAAATTGAATATAGATTAATCTATATTAAAGCTACAAAAGTTATTCAGTCAAGAGAAGTGAGTAATTTTCTCTTTGTCTTTTGTTCTTTAACATTAATAATATAGACAGCAGCAGGTTTATTAGGCTGCTGTCACAAGGCCTGACGCACATGACACGGATTTGACACGCATCAGTTTTTCCTCAACTCTTTACATTAATTTAACACTTTTTAACGCATTTAAGAGTGTGCTTACGAGGATACTCACCAAAACCCCCCGAAAAAAATGTTTCTGTTCAAACGCAAAAGATAACTTTTTTTGCATTTCAGGTGTTTGTTCACAGAGAGCCGCTTCACAGACAGTATGCCACGAGCGATTTGAGTTCTCTTTTGTGTCTTATCGAGAGTGATCATATACTGTAACGCTAGCCAAAGAATTCTATGAAAAAAACGGATGTTGCATTAATGGCGTTAAATATTTTTAACACGTTTAACTAAAATGAATTGCAAAATTAACAAGTTAATGTTGACAGCCATACATTAAGTCATAATACACATTCAAAATTAAAAACACATTCGAGTTATACAAATTTAACAATGTCTTTTATTACAAATTACGTATAAAAACAGTGCAATTAAAGTGCAAACATCTTGTCAATTTTTAGTGAAGAAACTTTTGGGCACACTGGTGGAAAAAAACGATAATGAGATATACACGTATTGTTTTTTAATATTTTTAAAATATATTTTTTGTGTATATATGTTTTATATAATATGTTTTACTTCTTTTTTTTTTTTAGAAAAAAAAGCATGTTTAAATATTTTTAAATTAATTGTAAAAATATTTTAATTTTTTAAAATAATTTTATATTATAAAATTATTATAAATATTAATAATTGAATATTTAAAAATATTTTTATTATGGTTTTTGTTTGTGTTACCTGCTGAAGTAAATGTTTTGGTTCTTGTTTTCAACCTATTTTCAATGTGTAAGAAGAGAATAATTAAAGTTACAATAAAATGGGAGTGGTGACAGATCTTTTCTTCCATATTGGGACGTACATCCAATTGAATAATTGTAGGGCAGGGACATTGCTCTATCCATCGGTTGATGATTGGATTTTGAGTTGTGGGCGTTAGACTCAAAAATGAATGTGAGCTTATAGTGTGGAGGGAAATAAATGATTGGAGAAGTCTGTCATTTTCACCAGAAGATCTAGTTATGACATTTTGATGAAACATTACAGGGTCAAAAAAAAAAAAAAAAGTCACTCGTTCACAGTAAGATCAATAACATGCATTTACAAAACAGATAGGGTGAATTTTCATTTCATGTAGACAATAAGATGTGCTACAACAAGCTATGCCTGTACCTGCGGGTTCTCTTGGCCGTTCCAGCAGTGGCTCCATCCTGTTGCTGCTGTTGTTTGCGTTTGGCTCCTCTGCCTTTTCCTGTAGCAGCTGGAGGAAGCCCACCTGTGACAGATCCATACCTCTATTCAAAAACTGATGACGCAGAATCAACCTCAGCCTGATTCACATGCTCTGATCAAGCCCAAACCCAAATGCTTGCAGCAGTTTACAGACAGAGCAGCCCGGCTGAGTGTTGATCAGGGATTGAGTTCAACCTAACAGTCACAGCGTTTGACAAACACAACGATAAAGTGTGAAAGCAATTTGCCTCTGTCCATTCATATGTACCAAAAGCCATGACGGTTAGATTTCACTGTCTTAACAGGGAAAAGAGGGGGAGCAAGCACACAGAAACATGAATTAGTGCCGACATCAGGCTGCAGATTGAGGGGAAGTGCCCAAAAGGAGCAAGCAAGTCAATCAAGAGCGCAAAGATCAATGCAAAGCGAGGGGAAGTTACAGGAGCACCAAACATCAGCCTTCGATTTCAAAAGCCACATGAAAAATAACCCATATTCACCTGAAAAACTTGATCCACCTGGAATACAACGCACAGCTTTAAAGGAACTCCCTCAGCATTGAGATTTAAATATGCAACTTTAACAATTTCTAGAGTTTAGAGCAGTCTGTCTCACCGTTCAACCCTCCAGCACCTGTGACGGTTGTCATCTGCTTCTGGTTGTCATATGACGGCCCGATATTGCCAAGATCCTGAATAAAAACGAACACAGAACATATAACAAGTATTAAAAGTAGTTTTAAGATTAGAAAGAAAAAAAACTATGTTAGTATGAAATCAAACCCCCCACCCAAGTACTGTATCCCACAATGCAATGCATCCCCTGATTGATAATTTGATTGGTCTGCTGAGACTGGATTAAAATGCTATTTAACTGTTCCCTGCATTAAGCCTGCAATATAAGGTCATGCTAATGTGCAATAATAATACTGTTTGAAATGTCTATTGCAGCCTACTGCATACTATTTTTTATGCTATTTTTAAAAACAGAGAATCCAATATACAGCATGAACCTCGCATTATGCTATTATTTTATTCCAATCTCCAGGGTTATATTTTATTTTATTCCAGTCACTAGGGTTTTATTCCAATCTTTATTTATATCAATCAATATTTTATTCCAACTAACTAATGTTAACTTATGAACCTTATTATAAAGTGTAACCATATATGTAATATTTACAGTTTTCAAGTTTTAGTAATTGTGCTTTTGTAATTTTTATTAGTTTTTAAAAAATATTTATATATAGCTTTTAGTAATTTTAGTACTTCAACGTATTTATTTCAGTTCTCATTCACATCTTCATGTAAGCTTTTCATTCAAATATTTCTTTTATTTTAGCTTTATTTTAATTACCGAAAACATGTTTTATTTGTTTTATTAACTACATTGTAACATAATACTCTTATTTCAGTTTATGTAGTATGTATACTGTACTATAAAGACATTTACCTACGAATAATATTTATTTAAAAAAAATTATGATTACTTTTCAAAAATTATGCGGTATGTGAAGAATATAATGCAAGTATGTACATTTTTCAGCCCATATTTAACATAAATGGTTCATACAGCATTTTTTTTTTTGCATTCTATTGTGTACATAGTACAGTCATCTATAAATATTTTCCAATGTTTTTTTCAAAGGGATAACGTGCTTACATGATGAAGAACCTAAAATGCTTTATTAACTGCTTATTTTTACCTCCAACACATCGGTTTGATACTGTAATCGTGGTTTGATGTTACACAATGACCAAACAGTGAAGTACAGTCTGATTTAGATGATCTTTCGCAGCTTTATCTGTTGCTGGTTTGAGTGGCACATGCACATCCATTTAGTGAACACGGTTTTTAATTTTTTCCCATACTTATCTGGACCAGGAATTACTCAAATTTCATACTTTTCCAAACTGCGTAGCAACACTGATAATAACCCCTCTGTCTATAAAGTAGGAAAACAAATTGAACAGTGTTATGGGTCGCACCTGATCAAGCAAACCAAATTTGGGATAGTCCTCTTCAGGGTCTTTGCTGCCAGGGTCCGGATGTTCTTTCACCAGGAAAACATCACGCTCTTTACTCTGAGTCCAAACAACAAGTCAGCCTTTATAAAACTCTATAAACCACATGACAGACATAAAAAATTAAGAATCAAGAGAATCTCTCTAACAAATCAATTACTCACCATAGTCTTGACAATATTATTTGGCCATGTCAGTTTTCCAGGCCTCTGACGGGTCGTCATACACTCCCAGTATTTGTCAATGAAAGGTATGATGTCCTTTACAAGAGACCAAACAACACTACTGAAGCCACACGAAAAACATGGCACTACAATCAGTTAACTTCAGCTGAAAGTGTACCTTATCTTTAGAGAACATTGTTTTGGGATGCTCCTCTTGAGTTCTGGACCTCCATGTCAGATTTGCCAAAGCAGTGAGACACATCTCCTTCAGATCTGTGGATATAAAAAAGACCTGTTTTGACAGTAATACTGACGTACTTTACTGCACACTACCTATGTAACAATTAGAGATGCACCGGTTGCAACCAGACGATCAAACATTTTTTTTTGTTTGTTTCATTTTAGCCAATCTCTTGTGCACAAACTGCATTATAATCATTTCCCAAAATATATGAAATTTGTAAACAGGACGTTAACACAGGCCAGAGATGGGACACACTGAATATGGACGCAAAGAGAGGAGAGCACAGAAAATACTGTGCCAGGCACAGCAAGCTCACAGTTTGCGATGCTCAAAATAGAGGAAGAAAAATATAAATATTGAATTGGGGGTGGGGGTTTATATGAATGTGTCTCTAAAAGGAACTGACTGACTTACGAATAGTTTTGATGGCATTTTCTATTCCTCTTTATAAGCACAACGCTGCTTTGTGTACAGCAGCAACCAAGGAAATGCTATATATATTCTCTCTCTGCTGATCCATAAGCGCCACCTACTGTCAGAGTGTGAATTTGCATTTTCATTCAGTGCATCTGCTGTTTTTGCATGTGCCACGCATTACGTAATCACAATGGAAAGGTCATACGTGACATAGGCGGAAGTACCGATCCAGTGTTTACAAAGCGAACATGCAAAGACTAAGTCAAACACCCTTTACAAAAAAAGTAAAACAACGATGCCGAACGATTTTGAAGTTGGATTTTTTTCGGCCTACCACGGTACTTCCATCTACGTCATGTGTGAACCTTCCGACGTGATTATGTAATGTCTGGCACATCGCAGAGCAGTGCAAGATGAGCATTTGTGGTTAAAAAGTATATAATGTTTTTTTTTTTTTTAGAAAATGGCCGACTGTTTCGCTAGATAAGACCCTTATTCCTCGTCTGGGATCATGTAGAGCTCTTTGAAGCTGCACTGAAACTGACATTTGGACCTTCAACCCGTTGAACCCCAGTGAAGTCCACTATATGGAGAAAAATCCTGGAATGTTTTCCTCAAAAACCTTCGTTTCTTTTCAACTGAAGAAAAAGACAAACATCTTGGATGACATGGGGGTGAGGAAATTATCAGGAAATTCTAATTCTGAAGTGAACTAATCCTTTATGGCCTGTAATAAAGCAAATAAACAACAAAAAAATTCACTTAAAGAAAAAACAAAAATCAGCAAGCGGTATCAGAATTGGCACATTTTCTTAAAAAAAAAGAAAAAAAAAATTATATACAGTGGGTACGGAAAGTATTCAGACCCCCTTAAATGTTTCACTCTTTGTTATATTGCAGCCATTTGCTAAAATCATTTAAGTTCTTTTTTTTTCCTCATTAATGTACACACAGCACCCCATATTGACAGAAAAACACAGAATTGTTGAAATATCACATGGTCCTAAGTATTCAGACCCTTTGCTCAGTATTTAGTAGAAGCACCCTTTTGATCTAATACAGCCATGAGTCTTTTTGGGAAAGATGCAACAAGTTTTTCACACCTGGATTTGGGGATCCTCTGCCATTCCTCCTTGCAGATCCTCTCCAGTTCTGTCAGGTTGGATGGTAAACGTTGGTGGACAGCCATTTTTAGGTCTCTCCAGAGATGCTCAATTGGGTTTAAGTCAGGGCTCTGGCTGGGCCATTCAAGAACAGTCACAGAGTTGTTGTGAAGCCACTCCTTCGTTAATTTAGCTGTGTGCTTAGGGTCATTGTCTTGTTGGAAGGTAAACCTTCGGCCCAGTCTGAGGTCCTGAGCACTCTGGAGAAGGTTTTCGTCCAGGATATCTCTGTACTTGGCCGCATTCATCTTTCCCTCGATTGCAACCAGTCGTCCCGTCCCTGCAGCTGAAAAACACCCCCACAGCATGATGCTGCCACCACCATGCTTCACTGTTGGGACTGTATTGGACAGGTGATGAGCAGTGCCTGGTTTTCTCCACACATACCGCTTAGAATTAAGGCCAAAAAGTTCTATCTTGGTCTCATCAGACCAGAGAATCTTATTTCTCAGCATCTTGGAGTCCTTCAGGTGTTTTTTAGCAAACTCCATGCGGGCTTTCATGTGTCTTGCACTGAGGAGAGGCTTCCGTCGGGCCACTCTGCCATAAAGCCCCGACTGGTGGAGGGCTGCAGTGATGGTTGACTTTCTACAACTTTCTCCCATCTCCCGACTGCATCTCTGGAGCTCAGCCACAGTGATCTTTGGGTTCTTCTTTACCTCTCTCACCAAGGCTCTTCTCCCCCGATAGCTCAGTCTGGCCGGACGGCCAGTTCTAGGAAGGGTTCTGGTCGTCCCAAACGTCTTCCATTTAAGGATTACGGAGGCCACTGTGCTCTTAGGAACCTTAAGTGCAGCAGAAATGTTTTTGTAACCTTGGTCAGATTTGTGCCTTGCCACAATTCTGTCTCTGAGCTCTTCAGGCAGTTCCTTTGACCTCATGATTCTCATTTGCTCTGACATGCACTGTGAGCTGTAAGGTCTTATATAGACAGGTGTGTGGCTTTCCTAATCAAGTCCAATCAGTGTAATCAAACACAGCTGGACTCAAATGAAGGTATAGAACCATCTCAAGGATGATCAGAAGAAATGGACAGCACCTGAGTTAAATATATGAGTGTCACAGCAAAGGGTCTGAATACTTAGGACCATGTGATATTTCAACAATTCTGTGTTTTTCTGTCAATATGGGGTGCTGTGTGTACATTAATGAGGGAAAAAATGAACTTAAATGATTTTAGCGAATGGCTGCAATATAACAAAGAGTGAAAAATTTAAGGGGGTCTGAATACTTTCCGTACCCACTGTATATCGGCAAACGGAAACAGGCATGAAAAATCATGATCGGTGCATCCCTAGCAACAATTCAAACAGCAGTATGCAACACTAATTCAGCAAGTCAAATCCACTCACTTGCTTGTTTCCTCAGAAAGTATGTGTTTCCGCTGTGGTGACACACGTTGCAGTGAAACACATAATTGGTCATGAACGGCAGGCAAGTTCTGCAGGAATGAGAAAACAGACAGTGTAAGTACATGTGTGTGGGACACCTGTCCATTTAATCAGGAGACAAGAGACCAACGTACGAAGTGTCAATGCTGAACGTGTCTGCTGTAAACCACTTCATGCACAGCGCACACTGCAGCTCCACATCACCCAGCTGACGGCCATTCTCATCGTCTCCAGAGCCCGTCTGTGCGTCCGCCGCCTCAGAACTGTCACCCGCCGTGTCCTGAGGACCCAAACACACACAATGTTACATGTTGTACTGAAAACCTACTCGAAAGTCACCATGAAACAGCACATTCTTTAGCCATTTGACTTGTAATGTAACATTTCCAAGTGACGCAGGATATTCAATCCGGTATTAGGGCTTTTTATATACAAAATGTTACACCTATCCATGGGGAATTGATTTCAAAAAAGGATTAAGAAACAGAGTTATTGTTAACTAAAATGAAAACTATTCAAATTTTCAGTAATTGAAGTAAAGCTAAATATATATACATATATATATATTCAGCTTTACATACATATTACATACATTTTTATTATTAGATGAAAAACTTAACTTAAATGAAATGTTTAACTAACTGAAGTAAGTTTGTAGTTTAAGGTCCAATTCTCACTATTAATTAGTTGCTTATTAGCATGCATATTACTAGGATATTGGCTGTTTATTATTACTTATAAAGCACATATTAATGCCTTATTCTGCATTCAACATCCCTTAATCCTACCCAATCCCTAGACTTAACAACCTTATTAACTATTAATAAGCAGTAATTAAGAGTTTATTGAGGCAAAAGTCGTAGTTAAAAGTTAATTAATAGTGAGAATTGGACCCTAAATTAAAGTGTGACCAAATAAAAATGGCAAAAGCACAAATAATTACTAACAGTGCTGTCAATTAATCACTTCCAAAATAAAAGTTGTGTTTACATAATGTGTTTGTACTGTGTATATCTATTATGTATATATAAATACACACACATGCATGTATGCATTTAAGAACAAATTGTTATATTTATATATACAATTATTTATAACAAGTTATATAAATATATATATATATATATATATATATATATATATATACAGAATATACATACAAATATTTCTTAAATATATACACATGTACGTGTGTGTATTTAAATATACATAATAATTGTACACAGTGCACCGCACAAACATATATTATGTAAAAACAAACTTTTATTTTGGATGCGATTAATCGTTTAAAAGCCATAATTAATACTAAAACTTAAATGAAAACTAAAAAATATCAAAATAAAGGCTAATTTAAAATATATCAATTATACAAAAATAACAGTTAAGATGATAAGCAATATGTGAAATAATGTAAATCATTCACAATAAGAGAAGGAAAAAGTGTTCAAAGCAAACTATATTATTTAATTTCTTATGCTGACTTAAAGATGCATAAAGTATAATTCCTCATGTGTCAATCATCATACCATAGTCTCTTTTCCACTGGACGACTCAGTCTCCATGTTTGTGTTCAGATCTCCAAATGAAGAATCGCTGCAAAAACACATATATGTGAGAATATGAGATATAAAAAGTGCCAGAACTGATCAGTAACTTATTCTTAAAGGTGTCATATATCATAATCACGAGCTCATTAGCATATCACAACCCACTTTTACATATTAACTCCATTGACCTCTATATAAACATTATTTATTATACAGTTTATCATCAGCAACTGTTCATTATACAGCTCTGATGAGTGACAGCACGCACATCACAATACAGATTGAAACATTATATATATATATATATATATATATATACACACACACACGAATTGAATGAAATGAAACTCAGAGTAACTAATCTTTTGTTTTGGCAAGGACCTTTAGGGTAAATAAGGTAATATCATGTTTATGTACAGTAATAAATCTCAGTTTGTTCATTATATAAACATCAAATTAATAAAATTAAAGATCACAGGGGACAAAAAGCAAATAAATAAGATGAAGCATCGTGAAAACACTATCAATCCATTATAGCACTTGACTTGAGTGCTGCCATGTTGTTTATGCGTTAAAAGGCGATATTCATATCACAGGTTTGCAACGTAGATCTTTTCATGTGTTTAATTACTTGATATCATCAGCGTTTTCACTGAATAAAGTGTGTTTTTATTGGTTCTCACCCGTCTGCTGTGTCTCTCTCAGTCACAGAACGCGCCTCTGCAGCCATCTTTCAAATAACGACCAAAGACTCAAATCTCGCGATGACACAGCGGCTTCATCGCTGCTATACTGTGCGTGATTCACCCTGTGGCCACACGCACACTGACACCTGTCGGAAACCTGTTGAATTACTGCGGAAAGCAGTAAAATATAGTATAGTATAGGCTTGGCCTACTATAGTATAGATATGTTTTTTTCCTGTTAAAAAGACTGTTTTTATTTTTTTTAACCATGTGTTGTTTGTCTTTTAGGGTTATTTATTTGTTGTTTAGCCAACTGTAAAGATTTTATCATTTTGTACCTTTGTAGTTTAGATTAACAACCCTATTTATTTTAAAACAAGTGTTAGAATGCAGATTGAGTATAGTGTATAGATATGTTTTCTATCTTTTTTTTTAACCATGTGTGGTTTGTTATCTTGTGTAAATACAACATGTATTTATTTCTTTTTATTTCTCTAATTATTTAATAAATACGATCAAACTGCGCAGAAGTGTTTAACAGCAAAACAGTTTCTTCCTGTATGGACAGATGCTTGAACGTGACGCAAATAAACTATTTCCACAATCAAATTGTCTTTCTTTTGAATACACAGTGGACATCAAATCCATCGTAAACCTGTAAAACATGGTTTAAACATCTATTACCACTAAAACATGCTTTTGTTCCTCTGAAACTACAGGACAATTATGTGATGGACTGTTGTTACGCAGAGAGGCCAGACACCCGCGGAGAGAATTGCCTTGTTGATGGAATGTAAAAGAGGCCTGGGAGGATTGTTCCAATACATGCTGTTTTCTCTGTCCGTCTCGCTGATGTATTGTGGCCATCTGTGAAGTACAGACAGAATGAGCCGTTGCATGTTTATTCTGAATCAACACTTTGTAAAAATCAAACTCAAAATACAATTACAAAGTATGCTATCATGGACAAAATGAAAAGATTAGCAAATGTTTAAGATTATTTTGAGATGCACTGAATATTTCCTACCATACACATGACATTGTGCCAAGTCTGTAATACAGAAGTCCCTAGAACAGGTTCATGTAATTGAACAAACTAAAGAATAATTTTACTAATAATGTTTCTTGAGCAGAAAATCAGCATATTACAATGATTTCTGAAGGATTATGTGACACTGAAGACTGGAGTAATGATGCTGAAAATTTTTTTTGTTTTTTTTTTTTGGTTTTTTTTACATTTTACAATATATTCACATAGAAAACAGTTATTTTAAATTGTAATAATATTTCACAATATTCTTTCATCAGTCTCACTAAACATGCTGCAAATACTCACAATGCAACCGAATACAGAAACGCACTACAAATACTCACAATGCAACCAAATACTGAAATGCGCTGGAAATACTCACAACACAACCACGTACAGAAATGCGCTACAATTACTCAAATCGCAACCGAATACAGAAATGCGCTGCCAATACTCACAATGCACCAAATAAAGAAACGCTCTGCAAATACTCAAATCGCAACCAAATACTGAAACGCGCTGGAAATACTCACAACACAACCAAATACAGGAACGCACTACAAATACTCAAATCGCAAACCAAATACTAAAACGTGCTGCAAATACTCACAATGCAACAAATACAGAAATGCGCTGCAAATACTCACAATGCACCAAATAAAGAAACGCGCTGCAAATACTCAAATCGCAACCAAATACAGAAATGTGCTGCAAATACTCACAACGCAACAAATACAGAAACGCGCTGGAAATACTCACAATGCAACCACATACTGAAACGCACTACAAATACTCAAATCGCAAACCAAATACTAAAACGCACTGCAAATACTCACAATGCAACAAATACAGAAACACGCTGCAAATACTCACATCGCAACCAAATACTGAAACACGCTGGAAATACTCACAACACAACCACGTACAGAAATGCGCTACAATTACTCAAATCGCAACCAAATACAGAAACATGCTGGAAATACTCACAACACAACCACATACAGAAACGCACTACAAATACTCAAATCGCAACCAAATACTAAAACGTGCTGCAAATACTCACAATGCACCAAATAAAGAAACGCACTGCAAATACTCAAATCGCAACCAAATACAAAAATGTGCTGCAAATACTCACAACGCAACAAATACAGAAACATGCTGCAAATACTCACAACGCAACCAAATACAGAGATGTGCTGCAAATACTCACAACGCAACCAAATGCAGAAATGCGCTGGAAATACTCACAACGCAACCAAATATAGAAATGTGCTGCAAATACTCACAACGCAACCAAATACAGAAACGCGCTGCAAATACTCAAATCGCAACCAAATACAGTAACGCACTGCAAATACTCACAATGCAACAAATACAGAAATGCACTGCAAATACTCACAACACAACCAAATACTGAAATGCACTGGAAATACTCACAACACAACCAAATACTGAAATGCACTGGAAATACTCACAACGCAACCAAATACAGAAACATGCTGCAAATACTCACAACGCACATACGATCAGGATGTTAAAATAAACCTCACCTTACAGGTCATCGACAACACCACTGACGAGTAGACATAGAACAATAAGCATTTCCCAGCCAGGTTCGTCATTTGTTGGGGAAACATTTCCTTGAAACATTTCTTTTGTGGTCTATGCTATTTGCAGCGTGTTTCTGTATTTAGTTGCTTTGTAAGCGTTTGCAGCACGTGTATTCAAACTGATGATGTTTTCTTAATTTGCTGGCTTTTCTATTTGCATGTTGAGAATTTTTATAAAACAAATCGCATCACACTGGCCATTAAAGTCCATATCAGCTGACCCACACAATGGTCAATAATTTATATGTGTTCAACTTCAAAAGAGTCTAAGAAAGAAGTGTAGGTTAATAAGGTTAATCTGTTTTCAGCAGCACCACTAGAGAACTTCTCGTGTGTAATTGAGCTGTAAAGCAGCAAAGCTCCAGGCACACTACTTCTGTAGGACCCTTGCTGGTGCATCTCCTCATCCTCATCGGTCCGGACAAAGACGCAGGTCAGGCAGGGTCAGAGACACTAGTGACATCTGCTAATTGTCCTGGTGGGCCGGCTAAGCCTCGCTCAGTGAATACCAGCAGCATAGTTGGCGATGGCGCCTGGCAGCTGCCGCGGTGGGCCACCTCTGGAGGCTTTGGGGATTATTTACAACATCATAAAGCCATTGTCTGGATGCTCCTACTGTGCACACAACTCGTCAAGGTGAAGAGGAGCACACTTTGTGCTGCATTAGATGTTGCAACATAAAATTGCCTCTACAAACTTTGCTGCCCGCATGCATAAGAGCTTTTTAGATCTTAATATGCCAATTAAAACAAATACAACTGTCCTAGACACAAAGTGTAGAGCATTTCTAAAGTGCTTGTTTTTAAATGAGGAAGTCCTTACATGCATTTTGCATTCAATTATATTGTATTGACATGTTTAAATGTTGCTTAGTTTTGTACAGAACAGCTAAAGTAAATGCTCATTTTGGTCTTTGGTTTTGTTAAAAAAAACAAATGATTTTTATTAAATGAAAAAAAAAAAAAAATTAATATGCATTTGTTTTTCCATTTGGTCACCTAAATTATTGAACCTAAACTATACAATATTTCCTAACATACATAGCAAAAATCAATGCAAAAATCTCTTGAAAAAACTTCCATTTACTAAAATATATTTTATTTTCTATTTTTAAATAAATGTTAAATATAAATATTATATGAAATATATAGGCATGTCTTAAAATTAAATTAGTCAATTTTTAATTAAAAATAAATAATACACTAAAAATACACTAATGTGTGTGTGTGTGTGTATATATATATATATATATATATATATATATATATAGACTTTAGTCGATTAATTAGCATAACAACAGCTTCTCACGCGCTCGACCAGCGTAAAATCACACAATTGCAAATAACGACAAGCACTGATACAAAAAACTACACGGCTCTTCAGAAAAGGGCACATTTTAACCAGATGCAGGGCAATAAATGGCCAAGGAAGCGTGTCACCCACTGAGACACATTCACATGTTAAAGTGTGTAAAGGAGGAGTTTGAGGGTTTGGTTTAAACTCACTGAGGTCTTTTAACATGTTAATTTTACACGCGTCTGTTTGAGGTGTATATAAAGGTATGGAGCGGAGGCAGTCAGATATCACAGTACACATTTACTCGCTGCTCAGACGGTCAGGATGCATGAAGAAACGGGCAGTTCTGCACTGCAGGGAAAAACCTCCTTTTCCATCGCCGACATTCTGGATCCCTCCAAATTCAACGGGAAGCATCAGGAGATGCAAAGAGACGTCAAGACGCGGGAAAGCTCAAGTGAGTTAGTTTCAGCTCTTCGTGAGAAAATAAATACGTTTTTACATTCATTTTTATGTAGTTATAAAATAGTGATTACGTAACGACCAATTTCAGCATACACAAAAAACAAGAGGCTTTTGAACATTTCCAAATGAAAAATCTTTCAGGTTATTCTCCAGGAGAGGGCAGTGTGTACGGTGTTTGTTTTTAATGTTCAGAGAACTTTGAGAAATAACGATTTCATAACTTAAAGGGATCAAAAATGAAAAATTGAAAAATGAAAATAAAATTGAAAAACCCAAAAATGAAAAATTATTCCATGATTTAGTCACCCATCAGCCATCCTAGGTGTATATGACTATCTTCTTTCAGACGAACACAATCGGAGGTATATTTAAAAATATCCTTAGTCCTCCAAGGTTTATAATAGTTGTTAATGGCTGCCCACATTTTGAAGACAGCTATTATTTGTTAGCTGGATAGAGGTGCCACAATACAATGTAGATTAAATAATTCACACACTGATTATAATGTTCTAATGGCAACTTCTAACATTTCAGTTAAACCTGCAAATAAAGACACCGTCAAGAAAACTTCATCTCAGGACACAACAGCTTCAAACACCTCCAGTGTTTCTGGCACAAAAGGAAAGCCGAAGCGCATCCGCACTGCGTTCACACTGGATCAGCTGCGCATCCTGGAGCGAAGCTTCCAGGACAGCCACTATCTGTCCGTGTTTGAGCGCCACTGCATCGCCACAGCCCTCCGTCTGTCCGAAACACAGGTCAAGATCTGGTTTCAGAACCGACGCACCAAATGGAAGAAGGAGCAAGAAGGTCAAGAAGAAGAGGAGCAGAACCATTGCGCACCTCCTGCGTTTGTGCAGAACTCTTTTCTGTACACACTACCTGGACATCACGCAAATCCTGTGCATTATTACCCACCTTACCTGAACCCATCTTACCATCACCAGACCCTCATGATGTTCTGATCCACTTCTATAGCATGATGCCATCAGAGAACCTTTTTAGTGTCTAGTTCTTTAGAGCCAATGTACTGATCTAATGAAACATCAATAACCTCTAGAATCTAAAGAAAGTTTTTTGCTCTACAGAACCATTGAAGAAAGGCTATTGTTAATACTGAATGAACGAACACCAGCAATATATTTAACGTGATATTTAACTTTTTTAATCATTGTGATATTTATGTCTTTGACCATTATATATTTATACCACATTTTAAATGTATTTGTAATATTACAATAAAGTTTATATTTTTGCACTTTTGACTATCTTATTTTGCCATTTCATAGTTAGAAACCTCTAAATCTATTGTCTAAAGGCCCGTTCACACCAAGAAGGATAACTATAAAGACGTCTATATTTGTGTCCACACCAATGAACGATAACGGTCTGTTTATTCTAAACTCAAGCGCTGCGGTTTCAAAGTGTGTACAACATGTTTTTGCTGTTCTTGTTGCAGTTACACGGCTTTAACCAGCAGATGTCCTCAGCATGCATGCTATGTTTTGAGTGAATAGCTATGTAATCGATGAATTTAGCTGACAAAGTCAATGTAGTGGAAAAAACAACACCTAGTCTTTTTCACTTCAACTTCAAACGAAGGAAAGACAATGTTGTCGAAACTAGCGCTGGATACCTGAGGTAATTTTATGTTACACTGTTTGCTAATGATAATGATCTACGAAGCCCCGCACATGACATGCAAGAAAAAAAATGTAATCGTGCACACGATTTACTAATTCGTTCCTTCGACTTACTAAATCATTCCCTAGATTTACTAAATCATGCGCACGATTTACTATTTAGTTCTGCACGATTACATTTTTCTTCTTTGTGGTGTTTTTAATATGCTTTAAGACGAATAATGTGCAAATTCATAAGTCAACACCATTGCTGAGTATTTTCTCTTTAAACCTGCAGATATCCAGTGGTGGACGAAGTACACAAATCAAGTACTTGAATAAAAGTACAGATACGTATAATAAAATATTACTTAAGTGAAAGTATTTAGTGGTCCTTTTGAATTTTACTTGAGTGAAAGTACAAAAGTACTGATTGATTCATGTTTATTTTGTAATTTTATATAGACCACTCATATAATTTAATTTTATATTGTATATTTTATATAATCCTATTGCTCAAAATAATTATGAATGATTATGAATTGTCAAATAGCCAGCACTAGTCAGTATGGATAGAAGATTATGGATGCAGATACCATGTTGTTGAGAACCAATATAAAAACAGAAGAAACATATGCATAACTTTAAGAAATTGCTACAGTAGCAGGGAAGATGAACATGCATGCGTTATTTTAATTTGTGTTAGAGCTGCACAATTCTGGATAAAATGAGAATCACAATTTTTTTTCAAATAGAGATCATGATTCTCCCATGATTCTGAACAGACAACTAAACAAAATAGCATATAATTATTTACTAGAGGGCAAAATATTAATTGCTGCAGTCTATTTTAAAAAAATGGTTTTGAATGAATGATTCAATGACTCGCTCTACTTCACTTGTTTCATTACTGGATGAATCAATGTTTTTGAACACATCTTTTGAATGAATCATTTAATGTCAAATACATTTTAACGGTCACTTGTCGCCTCCTAGTGCCGTAACGATGTAATCGATACAACCGTAATTTGAAGCACCAAGTTAGTTTTAAAATGTGATTTGATCTGTTTGAATCGAGAGATCGCGATCTGTAGACACATTGATGTGCACGTGTCGCATTAAAGTATTTCACTGGGCTTAAACAGACCGCCCTTTACAGCAGATTTAGTTCAAAAACAGCTGACAATTGTGACCTAAATAGGAATTTCAGTTACAATAATTAATCCTAAAATTAGTAGGCTGGCTTACTTTTCGCCATCAGTCGTGCGCGCACTCGAGGATCCCCGAGTTCTTGGCTAATTTTCAGTCAGACAGTGAAATTCGGTTCACTGGAGACTCGCTCTGAACGGATCATTTGAATCAGTGACTCGAGAACAGCTGCAATACGATCAGTCCAATTCGCGAATGAATTGTCGATGTGATTCGTGAACCGATTTCACAGGATGATTGAAAAGAATCAGTTCGTGCACGAATCGGACACCGCTTTTGCGTCTCTGAGCATGTGACGATTTCTTCATTTTAAAATAATGAACGATATGTTTTATGAAATGTAGTGGAGTAAAAAGTACGATCTTATGCTTTGGAACGTAGTGAAGTAAGAGTAAAAGTTGCTCAAAATAAAAAATACTCGAGTAAATACAGATACTGTCTTGTTTTTCCCCCCGGTGTGGGCGTGGCCTAAATGCGCTCTGTCTCTATGGGAACATGGTTTGTGTAACATTAGCAACACATTATTAGCTGTTTGATAAGGTAGTCAAGCAAAAGGCTAATCATATTAATTACCATTATGTGTCCGACGTTGTAAAAAACGATACCATTTTGCAGCATTTACCTCAGTAAGTTCTGAGCTCGTGTGAGTGAGCGGAGGCGGTTCTAATTAGCATATTCATAGATCTGTTTATAGTAAATGAAGCAAGGGTATAGAGTTACATTCAAGTTATTTTAAGGCATAAAAATATCACATGAAAAAACGTTTAAATATGTCGTGTTGGTGATCAAAGATGAGTTTTAAGGGATACAGTTATTGACTACAGGGGACTTTAAATAAGTTAATTTGCAATAGTGTAATGAAAACAGAAAGTCAAAAACGAGAGAATTAAAACCAGCAGCAGATTAATTAACAGATGGAGGGCAGAAAGTGGCTACAGACAGGAAATCAGATGATGAGAGCAGAACTGACTCACGGCTACAGACCTCTGGCTCATGATGGAAGATGATGAATATGAGCAAACGTTTTAAATGACTCCAGCAGAAAAACATCTGTCTGTAATTCAGCACATGGATTTGATTAACGTCAGATGTCCGTTGGCACCATCAATAAATAGTTGCTTTTTCATGGTTGCGAGAGAACCGTGTAGAAGATTCTTTTATTTTCTACATTCTGATTTAGTTTGCTTCATGCAAGGCTAACCAGGAATGGAGTCATAAATGTGTTGGTTTCAATAAAATATATACATTACCTTTACTAGCCAAGGCAAAGTTGAGAGCAAACATGTTTGACAGCCATTAACCAAGGTTAAAAGAAGAAATATGAAGAAACAACCACTGATTGAGTGTTTTTACAAAATGAAGGCAGATCTGTGCTATTTCTGCAAACTAGAGTCTTTTCAAAGTCTTTTTAGACCTTATTTGGTATGACTTGGTACTGAACGGCTTTAGTCCTCCAGTTTCATCTCAAACAATGCTTGTAATGTAAGCAAACAATTGATGAGGTCTGACTGAATCAAACCAGGTATGATTAATTAAAGTAAACTCAACTCAATTCAAGAAGTCTCTTCTGCTCACCAAGGTTGCATTTATTTGATACAGTAAAATATGAAAAAAATGTGAAATATTATTACAATTTAAAAGAGCTGTTTCTATTTGAATACATTTTAAAATGTAATCCTGTGATCAAATCTGAATTTTCAGCATCATTACTCCAGTCTTCGGTGTCACATGATTCTTCAGAAATCATTCTAATGTCCTGATTGGCTAATTTATCAATTATCATTGGTGTTTAATTGGTATTATTAATAATAGTTCTTACAATTATCAATGTTAAAAACAGTTTTTGTTACTTGTGTTGTGTTGAAAACCTTGTAACAACTTTGATGTTCCCAGTCAATCTCTTGTTATGTTATATTATTACCAAATATACTTTTTGTCAACTTATTTTCTTTAAATTAGCACAGGTTTTGTATTTCTTTCTGGAATGGATTGATTGTAGGCCTCATTGATCTGAGCTCCTGCACCTCAAAAAACATTATTTGTGGATAATTTTGTCAATATTCAACAAAATATGGAAAAATGCACTGTTTATCACACTAGTGTGTCTGTGAAGTTTCAGCTCAAAATACCCCACAGATAATTTATTATAGCTTGTCAAATTTGCACCTATTTGGGTGTGAGAAAAAACACAGAGTTTGTGTGTGTACCTTTAAATGCAAATGAGCTGCTGCTCCCGGCCCCCTTTCCAGAAGAGGGCAGAGCTTTACCAGCTTGTGCTTCGGTTGCTCAACAACAACAAAGCTGGAGAATCTCACGCAGCCAAAATGAGGATTGTCAGTAACGGTGTTCAGCCTTACATTGTTCAAACCGGAGTCGGACACTGATGGAGAGACTCAGGAAGAAGTTACAACTTTTTAGAATGAAACTGGACGTTTCTGAATGGTTAGTGGATAAATTTATGTAGTTGCTGTGGAGTTGATTCTAAAGCATTCTTAACATGGCCTCACTTCCTTTGTTGTGTGTTCTCGGGGGCGGGGTTTATGTAAATTTTAGGGTTAGTGTTGTCACCAACCCGGGAAGAAGATCGTTGTAGTCCCTACCAGCCGTTTGTTGCGATTTCTGTAAAAGAAAATATCTCCCTTTGCACTGAACTTTGAGCGTCGTAACTTTGCAGATGTTGTTTATGCTCAAACAGCAACATTACACACTAAAGTTAAAAAAGGGCAATCATAATCAAGGACCCCTTTAACTAACATTTTTGGAAAAAAGAAAGTCTTC
Organism: Elopichthys bambusa; assembly: GCA_037101425.1. Taxonomy (NCBI): domain Eukaryota; kingdom Metazoa; phylum Chordata; class Actinopteri; order Cypriniformes; family Xenocyprididae; genus Elopichthys; species Elopichthys bambusa. The sequence continues at coordinate 44,586,972 of CM074433.1, forward strand.
TCCAGGTCACAATATCCCGAACACAACATAAGGGTTAAATCTTACTTTACCTCAAACTTTTGAATGGTAGTGTATTATGGTTTCCTCAAAATATTAAGCAGCAAAGATTGTCTTACTTTCCTTCAAACAAGTGTACTTTCTCTCTCTCTCTCTGTCTCTCTCTCTCTCTCTCTCAGTCTCCTCCTCTTTTTCTCTGTGGGTTTTGTCTTGCTCCTCACTCACTCGGAGGGGGATGTCAGCAAAATTCCATTCCACTGGAAGAGGGAAAAACAGCCACAATCCCTGTTACATCTGACTTCCACACCAGCTTCACTGATACCATCTCCTGCAGATTCCAAGAATATCCAAACATTTGGATGAACTACTTTGCATAGACAACCTGACGAGTCCCAGCTTTTCCAACTGTTGCACACTTACCATTTAAAAAGAGATCATCTCTAACCTGTAGTATTTGGTGTAGAAGATCCCAGAAGACCATGCAGGCACCGAGGGTTTCTCTGTATGCAACCTTATTTGCCCTGTGCTGGATTTTGACATTTGTTATCAATGAAGAGTTGGTTAATGCTGCCAAGTCCAAACAGAGAACAAGAAGCATCCAAATGAGGCAAAACAGCGGCGTTATTTCAAAAAGAGAAGATCTACAAGATGGATTTTCAGAAGACACTCAGATGGACGAGCCTGGAGCAGAAAAAATGGCTGGAAAACAAAAACCAAAGGGTAAAAAGACATCTGAAGAGATATTAGCTGGTAAGTTGCTTTTATATGATCAAACATTGAACAGAATAAGACATTTAGACTTTATGTAATGAGGTTTTTGGTGGTTGCAAACCACATTTTCATGTATGATAGGAAGGCTGTGCTTTGTCATCATAATGACAGATATCTGGCTCAACCAAAAGCTTTACTGGCTCCTTTGAGGTTGTGCAACATTTTTAGCGAAACCATGACTGGTCAGTCCACTGACACACTTCTTTTTTGTCTTTCATCTGGAAAAAAAAATGTGAAGGAGGCATGTGGGAATGAAATTACAGTTGTGGGTTGAATGAGAATCACAGATGGTTTCAGAAAACATTATGGGTTTTGAATACGAAAACAAACGTTCTGTGGGCTTCTCTCTACTTCTCCGTGTTGCTCACGTCAGAGTCCTGTGAGGTTTGGGAAACACAGACAGGAAGAGAGACAGAGCCGACATTTGGTTTGAATTGAAACACTCACAGTTATCGGATCTGTTTGAGGCGGCCGTGTGTGACAGCTCTCCTTCAATCGCAGCGGCAAGAAAATGATCAGCAGAAGGAAGTTACACAGCATCCTGAGGGAAATTTTATTGCTCTTTTGTAGCTCGGAAGATTTCAATTATCTTGTATTGAAGTATGAACTTTGTTTTAGATGTTTCTCCTAAGATATCTCAAAAATGAGTCAATAGTTGACATGCAGTAAGTGTATAAAGCTGTTAAAGGGGTGGGTGATTATGATTTCACTTTTTAAGCTTTAGTTAGTGTGTAATGTTGCTGTTTGAGCATAAACAACATCTGCAGAGTTACAACGCTCAAAGTTCAATGCAAAGGGAGATATTTTCTTTTACAGAAATCACTTTTTAAGGACTACAACAAACGGCTGGTAGGGACTACAATGAGCTTCTTCCTGGGTTGGTGACATCACAAACCCCAAAATGTACATAAACCCCACCCCCGAGAACACACAACAAAGGGGGTGAGGCCATGTTGGGCTGCTTTAGAGAAGAGGAAGAGTTGTTGTAGTCGAGTGTTGTTGTCATGCTGGACGCCGGACTGCTTCACAAACGAGGGTCAATTCAATGCTGGATTTGCACAAAAGATTAACATGATGGCACATGCTAGTGGATGAGTTGAATCAACTCCACAGCAACTACATAAATTTATCCACTAACCATTCAGAAACGTCTAAAAGTTGTAACTTCTTCCTGAGTCTCTCCATCAGTGTCGACTCCGGTTTGAACAATGTAAGGCTGAACACCGTTACTGACAATCCTCATTTTGGCTGCGTGAGATTCTCCAGCTTTGTTGTTGTTGAGCAACCAAAGCGTGAGCTGTTAAAGCTCCGCCCTCTTCTGGAAAGTGGGTCGGGAGCAACAGCTTATTTAAAGGGACACACACAAAAACTGCGTGTTTTTGCTCACATCAAAATAGGGGCAAATTTGACACGCTATAATAAATGATCTGTGGGGTATTTTGAGCTGAAACTTCACACATTCTGGGGACACCAGAAACTTATATTACATCTTGTGAAAAGGGGCATAATTGGTCGTCTTTAAATGAATGTGGTGCATTTGATGAGAAATGTTTCATAGTTCATATTGAGATCTCTGACTTTTGACAGCAGACTTATTTGAGCACAGTTCAAGACATTGTTGAGATCTCTTCTGAAACTCCAGAGGAGAAATCTGTAGTTGTAAATAAAGTTTTAAATAAAACAAAGATTAATGGAGTATGTTTTACAAGAAAATACCAGACTTTCTACTTTAAAATTAGTAGTTTCAAAGTAGTCCTACGCCATTCTTCTCAGAAGCAAAAGCAGCAAAAGTCTCTAATTTCCACTATTTATTTACATTTAATCGTATTGCTGCCAAGGAGAAAAAACATTAAAGATATTAAAGAGGCATCTTTGGTAACTCTGTGCTGACTTTAAGTCTTTAAACTTTGGGTAGTAATTCATATCTGATGAAATGTTTTGCGAGAGAAAGATGACTTCCAGTTCAAACAGTGATTTATTTGTGTTTCCACGGTCTGGATTTAATCTGACAGTATTTCAAGTGTTGCTTCCACCATCAGAGTAGTTTCAGTAGTTTATGATAGCTGTAAAACTTTATAAAAAAACTTCTCATTGATTTGTTAAATGTCGACAACTATGAGTTTGACAGAAAGCCGCCGTCTAAATAGGCAACACGTCAGTGTGACATCTTTATGTGTGAATAAAACGGGCGCCTGTACAAAAGAAAAGCGCAAAAGGGATCATTTGTATATTTTTTCTTTTTTATTTATCCCAGGGAACTTTAGGAGAAACATTTACCTCTGGGTTTAAGAAAAAAGCACATCTTTAACATAAATGCACAAGACAAATATGCAAGTATTCTTTTGCATCAAAAAAAGTTGAAGCTGAAACATTTGACATTTCTTAAAGCTTTCACCCTCTGCCATACTTCATTAGATTCTTATGTAATTTTTGGACAAAAAATAAGGGGATAGAAAAATACATATCATTAAAAAAAACCTTGTATATGTCATTTTCTCATTTATCGTCTAGCCAAGGCAAAGAAGGCGGCTGAGAAGGAGGCCAAAGCCAAGAAACCGAAGCCCACCAAAAAACCCAAACCCCCAAAACCAACAAAGAAACCCAAACCCCCAAAGCCCACCAAGAAGCCAAAGCCTCCAAAACCCACCAAAAAGCCAAAGGCATCGAAGCCCACCACAACGCCAACAACTAGAGAAACTAAACCAACCAGAAAGTCAACCATGGAGGAAGAGGAGGAGAAACTGCTCTTGGAGCTGGGATGGGACACGTGTACGTTTATACAGTCTTCTGGAACATTTTTATTTTAAAGTGAATCCTAATGTGGTCTTTAAATACAGTTTCTGTGCTCAGTATTTCCAACAGTATCACTAAAGAAGAAAGAGACTGAGAAACCCATTGGCCCAGATCATGGTATGGAAAGACACACAACACATAGAAAATTAGCCACACTGCAAAGCATGTCAAAGGTGAAGTGTGTCAATGCTTTCTCCAATCCCAAGTCAGCTTGTTTTAGTCTTCAGATCTCAGTCTTTGAAGCTTTCGGCAAACGTGAGCCTAATTATAAGTCATTGGTAGATTGACTTCCTGAGGAGTGTAAACACTGTGGTAAAAAAAAATCCCACGGACTTATATTGAAGAACAGAACATCAGAGACTTGGAGATGAAACCACCTAGAAATCCTTAGCATCAAATGACACACTTCACCTTTAATTCCATATGTATGGAAGCCCATTTCCGCCACTTAAGAAAAAAAATCAGGCTTTGGTAAATCATAATTATGACATTAAAACCCTTACAAAAAGAGGTTATGAGTTATACTTTCAATCTACTTCTCAGAAAAAATACTTTATCTACTTCTTAGAAATATACTTAAAATTACACTTAAGTATACTTGACTTACTGACAGAAAAGTCTAAGTATATTTGGCCAATACTTGTACTCAATCTTTTGATCGAGATATTTAAATATATAACCAAGTTTGGCTTGTAGTTGTGTTTACTCTTTTGATTGAGTAGCCCATTAGATTCCCCGATAGTTTCACATACTGTCTCATAAACCTAAATTGTTTGAAATTATTGATTTATAAAGAAAACATATATGTTCCTAATTCTGAGCATGATTTTGTATGTATGATCCTAATTTTGAAAATGTTACTTTTTTTTTTAATGAAACTTACCCATATTCAAGTGTTGATAAAAAAAACAAAACAAAAGCTAGAATTGTTTTAAAGCACTTCTGCTTGCGTTTTTTTTTTTTTTTTTTTTTTTTTTTTTGCATATATTGCATGTTCAGATATTCATACAAAAATATTCTGGGGCCATGAAAGTTGTAGTTTTAGAGTGAAAATGCTAAAAAAAATGCTGGTGCTGGCTGGCAACTTAAAAAAAAAAAAAGGTGGCGGAGAAAGAGTTAAAGTACAGTTAAAGGTATATTTCAAGTATAAAAATGAATGCCTAAATAGGAACATAGTAGTACTTGAAGTGCAAAACAATATATAAATAGTAATCTATAACTATGATGTTAAGTTCGCTTAAAGGAAAATTACAAGTATACTTGCTGTAACTACTAAACTAGTAGTTTACTGGGAGTTTACAATTATTCTACAAGTATTTAACTAGAAAATTATCAGTATACCATAAGTTCACTTGTAGTATAGCTGCAGTACAAACAAAAAACGTAGTTGTGTTCTCAAAGTTTACTACTATTACACTTAAAAGTATACTTTTATACATTAAAGTTAGTCCCAAGTAGTACTGAAATAGTACACTTACAAGTGTACTACTAGTGCATTAATATTAGTATACTTACTACATAAAGTATACTTAAAATATACTTGTACTTTACTTAATGAAATGAACTTTAAGTATACTTATTTTTGTAAGGGAAGTCATGACAAGTGATATTTATGAGATGAAAAGTCGAATTTTGACATACTACATAAAGAGTAAATATTGTTACTTAAAAAGTAAAACTTGATATTCATACCAGTTTTATCCTTGGTTATGCAAATGTTAAGGAAACATTCCATTTTATCACTTTGCAAACATTACATGACACTTTTGAATGTTCTCCAAACATTCCGAAACAATTTTGAATGAACATTCTATTAACATTACTGGGGGAATGTTTGATCATAACTTTGAGGGACCTTAACGTTAGCCAAAGTTCTGAGAACATTCCCTGTGAGCTGGTTATCTCTCTTTTTTTCTTACAGTAGACGTCCACAGCAAGAAAGACACCAAGACACCCTCACCCAAAGAGCACAACCCGGATTACTGGGACGCCAGACGTATGTTTGAAGCAATGTACATTAGAATCAAATTCTCAAAACACTACAACTAATAAACTATTATATCACCTAACAGATGAAGTTCCAGAGCCCGACCTCATCCCTAAAGTCAAGGAGCCGACCGGCACTGATGACCCAAGTATATACTTACCAATCCCAGGTAACAAAACTTATAAAACCTGGAAAAATTGATACTAGTTGTAACAAAAAAAAAAAAAAACATGTAACAACATGCTAAAAACCACCATAGGATCCATTATTATTATACCACACAATTTATGCAAACATCAGACATGCAAAGAAATGAGCAAGAAATGCAGTGCATGAATAATAGCAAATAAATACCATGTTATGTTCTCTAATACTCACATTTGTCAGATTAATTTTTTTTTTCCTCTAGAAGAAAGCACTACCACCCCTCGAACAATCGCCCCTTGGTATGAGGAATATGATTATGCTGACTGTACGTTTGCACTTTCTTTCTCTAATTGTCAGCTTGAATATGTCTAATAATGTATAGAATATTTTTATCCTAATTTACTATCTCTGAAAAATTAGTGGCGGCAAAAAAGCTGGAAGAAGAGCTGGAAAAAGCAAGAAAGGCCAAAAAGGAGAAGGGTCCGTAAATCAGTTTAATGTTTGTTAAAATGAAAGAGGATTTGCTTTTATTGCATGCGTAGTTTGACCAGCTTTTGGGTGGTCTGTGTAAAATGAGATGTAGTGAAAAATGCCTTTTTGTTTCATTTATTAAAAAGCATTTAGCTGTTTTGTTTGTATTTTTGTGCCTTTTAAAAATGTTACTATGACAGAAAATAAATATTTTCAGCAATGCATGCTTAATTGTTATGAAAATGTCAGTGTAAAAAAATGTACATAATGTTGCAATGCAAAACAGGCTGCAGTTTCTTAAACAAAATTTTGATTTTGGCTAAAAAAGCGTGATTATAAGCATGATATATTCTTAAAAAAAAAAAAAGGACAATTATGAATTAAACATGCACATTTCTCTCTCTGAGTTGTACTGGCATTCATTGAATAGATGTATTATGAAATAAGGCTAAAAAAAACAAAAATGTACCAGTTTCAACTATTTCAAGTCACTCAGTCTCTCTATTCTCTTACATAGCGGAAAAACTACGGAAGATGTGGGAAGAGGAGGAGGAGGAGAAGAGAAAGCAGACGGTTCCTTATGCCGAGCCAAAGAGTGAGTATTTCTGGAAAACAGCCACAAATCACATTATAATCAGAGCAAAAACACACGGTTTCTTCTGGACGTGGGCATTTGGTTTTCTGTGAGTTCAGTGAGCAAACCCTGAGCTGAAAGCAGTAAATGTCAGAGCCGACATGTTCTTCCCCCACAGTGATTTTGGTTTCCAGCTGGAGTTTCTGGCTTTTTGGGCTCAGAACTGCTGTTGGCTCCAGCTTCAGCGTTTGTTCAGCACAAATGGTTTTCCTCTGTAAAAAAAAGAAAGATAGTTAGTCAGTGTCTGAAATACAACTGCTCAGAGAAAGCTGTCAGTGCTGTTATCATAGGATTTACGAGCCTTTAAGTATGAATGATACAGTGTTTCCCATATTTCAGAGTGTCCTCCTCTTGGCTTGGAGTCCCATCGAGTGGAGGACGACCAGATACTGGCATCTTCGATGTCTCATCATGGATTTTCAGCCCTGAGAGGACGTCTGAACATGCAGGTACTGTAAATACACAGAAATCATATATTGTGAGTAATAGTTGTGCCACAAAAATACCAGCTATTTTAAAATATACTTGAAAATATTCCAGTGTTTAATGACTGCAAACTTCTTTTCAAGCACAAATATCTAAACATTAATAAATTGTTTTCTGAAGAAAAAAAAAAAAAAAAAAAAGTTAATAGTTTTTGCTTAAAACAAGAAAAAATATCTGCCTGTGGGGTCAGAAAAATAATCTTAATTCAAATCCACTGGCAGATATTTTTTTTAATATTTTTGTTTTAAGCAAAAACTCACTTAATTTGTGTCCGACTCCGGTTTGAACAATGTAAGGCTGAACACAGTTACTGACAATCCTCATTTTGGCTGCGTGAGATTCTCCACCTTTGTTGTTGTTGAGCAACTCTGGAAAGGGGGCCGGGAGCAGCAGCTCTTTTGCATTTAAAGGGACACACACAAAAACGGCGTGTTTTTGCTCGCACCCAAACAGGGGCAAATTTGACAAGCTATAATAAATGATCTGTGGGGTATTTTGAGCTGAAACTTCATAGACACATTCTGGGGACACCAGAGACTTATATTACATCTTGTGAAAGGGGCTTTATAGGTCCCCTTTAAGACATCTCAAATATGCATTTTAGTCTAGGACTAGACTTAAACCTTGTCTGCGAAACCGGGGGTAAGTGTTAACTGAGATGCGTGCTTAGGACTGCAAATGCGCATTGGCTGGTCCAGCCTGAAAAATGATTTTTTTCCCCCCACAATTTTAATGTTTAAAAACCAAACTTATGTGACAGTTGTTGTCAGGTTTTATTGGTGATTTAATAAAATATGAAATTTAATCGTAAGCTTGGTGAACAGCTTTGGAGAATTTGATGTTTCCCTATTCAAAGAGATAGGAGCTGCACTTGCATGACTGAAATAGCTGCCCGAGAGGTGTTTCAAAGATGGCTGCTGAGTGAAATGACTTGCCTTGAAGGGACTTTGACTTTAGTACTTGTGAGAGCAGTTAAGAAAGATATCATGCTGTGACACACTCCACTCACTTGTTTTCCAGAACTCAGCTGATGAGGAGGACGTTTACGGCGGAGCGTGGTGTGCTGATACGGAGGAGAAGGAGCACTGGTTTCAGGTGAACGCCCGTCGAGAGGTGGAGTTCACAGGGGTCATTACGCAGGGCAGGAACTCAGAGTCACAGTAAGAGAGGAATCAAAACATTCTGGCTTATTCTGATAACAAGTGCTGCAGAACGACAAGGCGATGCTTCCTTCTCTCTTCCAGTGATGACTTTGTGTCGTCGTATTTCGTGGCCTTCAGTAACGACAGCCGGGAATGGACGGTGCTTCATGATGGTTACGCCGAGTGGGTCAGTTCACATATACTTTATGTTAAAACGGCATAAAACTATATTATAGCTAAGCATAAGCCAAAACCTGTTTGTTTTTTTTATCCTACAGCTCTTTTATGGGAATGTGGATAAAGACACTCCAGTAATGACGGAGTTCTCATATCCTGTGGTGGCACGTTACATCCGTATTCTGCCACAGAGCTGGAATGGAAGCCTGTGCATGAGGACTGAAGTGCTCGGATGCCCGTTACCCAGTAAGCACTGCAGCTCTCATCTGAGTCTGAGTCATTTGTTTCAAGTGGTGCTCACTGAAGAGCCAAATGACATCCAGCTCCACCTCTCTAGACATCATGGGTCGAGCTTGACCTAGTCCACCTCTGTGGATCTAATGGGTGGAGGGTGGAGTTATGGGTAGGGTCCTTCTAGCTCCACCGATTGCGCCCAAATTACATCCAGAGAGGGAGAGCTATACTTCACACTCCACCCATGGCTCTGCAGTGAGCAGCTTGTCATTTGTTTTGATATACTGCTATGAAATACTTTTATATATGACAGGGCTATATCCACCATGGACATTGAGAGGGACAAGTCCACCCAATAATTAGAAATAACCAAATTCCCCCCCCTAATATTTAAGAATCCTGCTGATTGTTAGATTTAACAACATACAAAAAGGTTTAAAAGTTAAATTTTTGGTCTGGTCTGCCTCAGCAGTCTAAAAGCGTTCATCAATGTCAAAATGATTGAGATGGCCAATCAAATCAAAGTAGGCGGGGTTTACTGTTCACAGAAGCAGAGTGTGAATTCAGCGCAATGCATGTTTCAATTAACATTGAAAGAGACTGAGGCAAGATATAGCGAAACCGTGTAATTGATTCGTGTAATTCCTGAGGTGAGGAGAAAAGAAATGTCTTACGTTTTCGACATATTAGGCATGTGTGCAAATTTTAATGCAAATTAATGCAAATATTATCTGCAAATAGTTCAAAATGATTATTTCCCAACTAGAATTAGACCTAGAATTTCCTTCACTGTTCCATTTCTTTATGTTTTATACAAAAAAAAAAAAAAGGTCCCCCCCCAATGTTCAAGACATGGTTACAGCCTTGATATATGATATTTCACAAAAAAAAGGTCTTCTTACCACACAAAAGTGATAAAATATCATAATCGGGAGATAAAAAGTCAAAATTATGATTACAAAGACTACTAATTTCGATTTATATCATCATTTAGATTTTTTAATCTTATAATTATGACTTAATTTCTCATAATTTTGACTTTGTTATTATAACCTTATTATTATACCTTTTTATCTTATAATTGACTTTTTATCTCCTTATGACTTAGTATATTATAATTTAGACTTTCTTCATAATAATGACTTTTATCTCATGACAGTGTCATAATTATGACATTTTATATAATAATTTTGACTTTAATCTCATAGTTTCAACTTTTTGTCAATCTTTTTATTTCATAATTACAACTTCTGAATCATAATCATGACTCAATTTCTCATAATTTTGACATTTTATCTTATAATTAGGACTTAGCATGCATTCATTTAGACGTTTCCCCCGATTTCACAGACAAGGCTTAAGCTAGTCCTAGACTAAAATTCATGTTTGAGCCGTTTTAACTGAAAGGAACTTGGACTGATACATCTTAAAATATGACTTAGTATGTCATGATTACATTTTATATCATAATTTCAACTTTTTGTCATATTTTTATTTCATAACTACAACTTTTAAATCTCATAATTATGACTCAATTTCTCATAATTTTGACTTTTTATCTAATAATTTTGACTTTATCTCATTATTATGCCTTTTTATTGTAATTATGACTTTTTTATTTCCTGATGACTTAGTGTTATAATTTAAACTTTCATAATAATTATGACACTAAGTCATGAGCTAAAAAGTAATTATGACGTTATGTCAGTTTTCAATTTAAGAAAAACAAAATCTTAATTAATCTTAATTAAAATATTTTTCTTTTTACTATCTTTTTTTAATCATATATTTTCATGTAAGTCTAAAAGTCTAAAATTGTGATTTACCAAATCATTTTTTTGTCTTGTATGACAGAAATTGGCGTTCATTTGTAAATCATTCCATATCTAAATATGATTTCAAAAAAAAAAAAATTTAAAAAAAAAAAAAAAGTGCATATTTTTGTCATGTTCATCTATAAGCTCAAGTGAGTCTCTCTTACCAGCTAACTATCCAACTGAGAACGACGTTCCACCGACGGATGATCTGGATTACAGGCATCACAACTACAAAGAGATGAGACAGGTGAGACGTTTACAGGTATTCTCAAGGTCACCGAGGTCAAATCTGAGGTTCAGATGCACGTCACAGCACGTCAGGCGTGAAGTTTGGACTCTACTTTGTAACTCTTTTGTAGTCTTGTGGAAGAGCTGTTGTCCAGCAAATGTTTTCATGTATGTGTGTATAAACAGATGATGAAGGTCATAAATGAAGAATGTCCCAACATCACCAGAATATACAACATCGGAAAAAGCTCTCAAGGGCTGAAGATGTACGCCATGGAGATCTCAGATAACCCTGGAGAACATGAGACAGGTTATAGACGTTATATATATCATAACTTCATTTTTCAAATACTAAAACTTGTTTATTTTAAGGTTAAAATGGAAAAAAGCTAAATGTGTATAGATACAGGTATTTTATTGGTCAATGGCCAATTGCGTTAAAACTGTATTGGTCAATCACTCATTTCCTCTTTTTTAAAAACCATGTCAAACCATATTTTTCTAAGGTGAACCAGAATTCCGGTACACAGCAGGGCTTCATGGGAATGAAGTGCTGGGCAGGGAACTTCTGCTGCTCTTGATGCAGTTCCTGTGTAAAGAATACAATGATGACAATCCGCGAGTGCGCCGCCTTGTGGAAGGAGTGCGCATCCATCTAGTGCCGTCTCTGAACCCTGATGCCTATGAGCTGGCATATGAGATGGTGCGACACACTTTAAACAAATATTCTCTGTTCTCTGCCCATGCCATTTCTGTTTGTCATATGACTCATTGTTTACCTGGGCGGATGCTTGTTTGTCTAGGGCTCTGAAATGGGAAACTGGGCTTTGGGCCACTGGACAGAGGAGGGATACGACATTTTCCAGAATTTCCCAGACCTGAACAGTGTCCTGTGGGGTGCAGAGGACAGGGGATGGGTGCCACGGATTGTTCCCAATCACCACATTCCCATCCCTGAGAATTTTCTCAATGGCTCTGTGAGTGAAACTGAAGAAACAGCCCAGCCTAAACACAAAGCTGCCTTCAAGTCAACCTACTTACAAGTTTGGAAATTATATAATGATTAAAAAACAAAAAAAAAAAAAAAAATCTAAATAAATAGATGGGTAGATAGATAAATGGATTGGGAAAATTTAGAATAATTTATTTTTAAATTTAAGTAATGCATGGTGATGTTTAAAAAAAATGAGATGGGAGGAATTTTGCTCAAAAAAGAATTGCTTTTGTGAGCGAACACAAAGTTTTTTGAGCGAATGCAATAGTTTTGCGAGAGAACGCAAAGTTTCTCTGGAGAATGCAATACTTTTATGAGAGAATGCAAAAGCGTGCATTGAAATAAATTTTTTCTCCCATCTCATATTTTTTTTTCTATCACCATGTCACCTGACCTTAGTGGTTCTGTAATGTTTCCAAATAAAAATATGTAAACATACTTTTTTTAAAACAAAATTAATTTTAATTTTAAGTGTTTGAAGTTTATGCTTAACCCTCTGTTGCTCTTCGCGTGTCGGTCAAAATTGACCGAAACATTTTTCAAAGAAATAAATGTACTATATTTTACTTCGATAATGTTTTTTATTTAATATTTTGTATTTTTAGGGGATTTTATGGTACTAAATTATATTTACACTGTAGTTATAATCCAACGTGTTTCTTTGGGAAACGCAGTAATTTTTCGACTATGCAAAAGCATTGAAATCTAATTTTCCCTCCCATCTAATTTTTTAAACATTACCATGCAATACTTAAATTTTAAAATAAATTATTATTTATTTTGTAAAAAAATTATTTTTACATTGTAATGAATTTACATTGTAATCTTACATTGTTTTATGTTATATTTTCAAAAACATGTTTTAGTCTAAAACCGCAAGAAAATCAAAGCCATAAATCTAAACAATTTGAGCTTAATATCTCAAAAAATGAGCTTTCAGTAAGATTTTGTTTGGGCGCAGTACCAAACGTGTCCACTAGATGAAATTCTACTCACATTCATTTCCAATGGGCTTATTTTTGACCGCGAGGAACACAAGTGTGACTTTTTCTTCATTTAACTATTACTATTTAACATTTTTCGAATCATGTCCATGATTTTGTGTGTGTTCACATAGCAAGTGCCAAAACCGTTAATAAGTTTTGTACCATTCCGATGAAGTAAAAAAATTACTAAAAAAAAAAAAAAAAAGTAAAATTTTAGTTTTAAAACAAGACAATATATATTTGCCAAATGTGTAAGAACAGTAACTTATTATTTTCTATATTTTCTGCAATGTTGGGTGCATTACTAAGTAATCTTGGAATTAACATAAATACGAGTTTCCTAGGTAAAAATTGCACATGAACGCCCTCCAATTTCTATTATGCTCGTAATCACGACTTCAGAAGTGGGAATTATCAAATTTCCGATGGCACGTGAAGGCAGCATAAATTATTGTAATTTAATTACTTTTCCCCTGAAAAAGCTGTATTCTGCTGGCAGGCCATTAGATGGCGATGAAACACAATAGACTGAACATGTGCATGACGTCACGTTTTCACAGATTCGCGTTGTTTACATGGAGACCGTTTTCAAAGACCGCACAATCTCTCGTCTATGTAGGCCTACATTGTCGCTGTTGTTTGCACGCTTTCCGGTTTTTCTGTTTATGCAGTTTTTCTTTGACGACCTTGTGAATTGATGCCCCCAGGGCATGGTTGGATAAATTAATTACTGCAAAAAAAAAAAAAAAACGGTTACAAAAATCCGGCGGTGCGCGTACTCTTCTGATGACGAAATTCGTCACGTGCACTATGTTCGCGGAAAAAGTTAAGTATACTTTGGGCTTAAAACTAAACCTGACCCGAAGATCAATACAATGACGCTTATCTCATAAACATAATTCTGACATGACTTGAAGGCAGAATAGTATTGTCAGTAATTTATCTTCCAGAGTTTCATTTACGAAAAAATAAAAATGTACTCTAGGTCGCTGTTGAAACGAAGGCAATCATCAGTTGGATGGAGAGGACGCCGTTTGTTCTGGGCGCTAATCTACAGGGCGGAGAGAAGATTGTCACGTACCCCTTCGACATGCAGCGTCCACCCAGGGACACAGGTGCGGCCAGCAGGGGAAGTCAGTCGATGTTTGAGTATCACCACATGAACGAAGAAACATGGGCCAGGATTCAGCGACAGAATGAGGGCGCTCTTCGCGAGACGGCGGATGAAAACCTGTTTCGGTGGCTCGCCATGACGTATGCGCACAGTCACCTCACCATGACGGAAAACCACCGCGGTTCCTGTCATACCGATGACATCACGGGCGGCCAGGGCATCATCAACCGGGCCAGCTGGAAGCCGGTTGTGGGCAGTATGTGATGATAAAAAAAAACTAATCTTTGTTAAGTAAACATAATATTTACCCAGCTAACAAAAATGTGTGCTAAGAATGTTTGGCTAACGTTCCCGCTATGTTATGTAAACATTATTTTTATTTTATATTTACTAATTTATTTCCCACATTTTATAAATCGTGCGCACAATTTACTATTTCATTACCTCAATTTATAAATCATGTGCACAATTTACTATTTCGTTCCCACAATTTATAAGTCATGCGCACAATTTACTATTTCATTACCTCAATTTATAAATCATGCTCACAATTGACTATTTCGTTTCCTTAATTTATCAGTCAAGCGCACAATTTATTAATTTGTTCACTCGGTTTATAAATCGTGCGCACAATTTACTAATTTGTTCCCTCGATTTATAAATCATGCGCACGATTTACTATTTCATTACCTCAATTTATAAATCATGTGCACAATTTACTATTTCATTACCTTAATTTATAAATCATGCGCACAATTGACTATTTCATTACCTCAATTTATAAATCATGCGCACAATTGACTATTTCATTACCTCAATTTATAAATCATGCGCACAATTGACTATTTCATTACCTCAATTTATAAATCATGCGCACAATTGACTATTTCATTACCTCAATTTATAAATCATGCTCACAATTGACTATTTCGTTTCCTTAATTTATCAGTCAAGCGCACAATTTATTAATTTGTTCACTGGGTTTATAAATCATGCGCACGATTTACTATTTCATTACCTTAATTTATAAATCATGCGCACAATTGACTATTTCATTACCTCAATTTATAAATCATGCGCACAATTGACTATTTCATTACCTCAATTTATAAATCATGCGCACAATTGACTATTTCATTACCTCAATTTATAAATCATGCGCACAATTGACTATTTCATTACCTCAATTTATAAATCATGCGCACAATTGACTATTTCATTACCTCAATTTATAAATCATGCTCACAATTGACTATTTCGTTTCCTTAATTTATCAGTCAAGTGCACAATTTATTAATTTGTTCACTGGGTTTATAAATCATGCGCACGATTTACTATTTCATTACCTTAATTTATAAATCATGCGCACAATTGACTATTTCATTACCTCAATTTATAAATCATGCGCACAATTGACTATTTCATTACCTCAATTTATAAATCATGCGCACAATTGACTATTTCATTACCTCAATTTATAAATCATGCGCACAATTGACTATTTCATTACCTCAATTTATAAATCATGCGCACAATTGACTATTTCATTACCTCAATTTATAAATCATGCTCACAATTGACTATTTCGTTTCCTTAATTTATCAGTCAAGCGCACAATTTATTAATTTGTTCACTGGGTTTATAAATCATGCGCACGATTTACTATTTCATTACCTTAATTTATAAATCATGCGCAAAATTGACTATTTCATTACCTTAATTTATAAATCATGCTCACAATTTACTATTTCATTACCTTAATTTATAAATCATGCGCAAAATTGACTATTTCATTACCTTAATTTATAAATCATGCGCAAAATTGACTATTTCATTACCTTAATTTATAAATCATGCGCAAAATTGACTATTTCATTACCTCAATTTATAAATCATGCGCACAATTGACTATTTCGTTTCCTTAATGTATCAGTCAAGCGCACAATTTATTAATTTGTTCACTCGGTTTATAAATCATGCTCACAATTTACTATTTCATTACCTTAATTTATAAATCATGCGCAAAATTGACTATTTCATTACCTTAATTTATAAATCATGCGCAAAATTGACTATTTCATTACCTTAATTTATAAATCATGCGCAAAATTGACTATTTCATTACCTCAATTTATAAATCATGCGCAAAATTGACTATTTCATTACCTTAATTTATAAATCATGCGCAAAATTGACTATTTCATTACCTTAATTTATAAATCATGCGCAAAATTGACTATTTCATTACCTCAATTTATAAATCATGCGCACAATTGACTATTTCGTTTCCTTAATTTATCAGTCAAGCGCACAATTTACTATTTCATTACCTTAATTTATAAATCATGCGCAAAATTGACTATTTCATTACCTTAATTTATAAATCATGCGCAAAATTGACTATTTCATTACCTTAATTTATAAATCATGCGCAAAATTGACTATTTCATTACCTTAATTTATAAATCATGCGCAAAATTGACTATTTCATTACCTTAATTTATAAATCATGCTCACAATTTACTATTTCATTACCTTAATTTATAAATCATGCGCAAAATTGACTATTTCATTACCTTAATTTATAAATCATGCGCAAAATTGACTATTTCATTACCTTAATTTATAAATCATGCGCAAAATTGACTATTTCATTACCTCAATTTATAAATCATGCGCACAATTGACTATTTCGTTTCCTTAATGTATCAGTCAAGCGCACAATTTATTAATTTGTTCACTCGGTTTATAAATCATGCTCACAATTTACTATTTCATTACCTTAATTTATAAATCATGCGCAAAATTGACTATTTCATTACCTTAATTTATAAATCATGCGCAAAATTGACTATTTCATTACCTTAATTTATAAATCATGCGCAAAATTGACTATTTCATTACCTCAATTTATAAATCATGCGCAAAATTGACTATTTCATTACCTTAATTTATAAATCATGCGCAAAATTGACTATTTCATTACCTTAATTTATAAATCATGCGCAAAATTGACTATTTCATTACCTCAATTTATAAATCATGCGCACAATTGACTATTTCGTTTCCTTAATTTATCAGTCAAGCGCACAATTTACTATTTCATTACCTTAATTTATAAATCATGCGCAAAATTGACTATTTCATTACCTTAATTTATAAATCATGCGCAAAATTGACTATTTCATTACCTTAATTTATAAATCATGCGCAAAATTGACTATTTCATTACCTCAATTTATAAATCATGCGCACAATTGACTATTTCATTACCTCAATTTATAAATCATGCGCACAATTGACTATTTCGTTTCCTTAATGTATCAGTCAAGCGCACAATTTACTATTTCATTACCTTAATTTATAAATCATGCGCACAATTGACTATTTCATTACCTTAATTTATAAATCATGTGCACAATTGACTATTTCGTTTCCTTAATGTATCAGTCAAGCGCACAATTGACTATTTCATTACCTTAATTTATAAATCATGCGCACAATTGACTATTTCGTTTCCTTAATGTATCAGTCAAGCGCACAATTGACTATTTCATTACCTTAATTTATAAATCATGCGCAAAATTGACTATTTCATTACCTCAATTTATAAATCATGCGCACAATTGACTATTTCATTACCTCAATTTATAAATCATGCGCAAAATTGACTATTTCATTACCTCAATTTATAAATCATGCGCACAATTGACTATTTCGTTTCCTTAATGTATCAGTCAAGCGCACAATTTATTAATTTGTTCACTCGGTTTATAAATCGTGCGCACGTTTTATTATTTCGTTCTCTCAATTTGTTAAATCATGCACACAATTTACTAATTTGTTCCCTCGATTTATAAATAATGCGCACGATTTACTATTTCGTTCCCTCGATTTGCTAAATTTGTTATGACGAATTAGTAAATTCTACGATTTAGCAAATCGAGGAAACAAATTAGTAAATCGTGGGCACAATTTAGCTTACTATTTTTTTCTTGCATGTCATGTGGGGGCTCCGTACTTTTGAAAGAAGTAGTATAATTAAAAAAATTATATATAAATGTTTCAGGAAAAAAAAAAAAAAAAAAAGTTCCATGAACATTTTGAGAATGTTATTAAAGACTTTGAAATAACGTTCTATTAATGTTTGCTCATAACTTTGAGAGAACCTTGCCAGAATGTTAGCCAAAGTTCTAAGAATGTTCCCTGTTAGCTGAGTGCTTTCATAATATTCATTCTTGGTCTTACTGTAAATGGTTCATGGTTCATAATCTTGAATCAAAATGCTTTACCTCTGAAACGACTTTTCTTTCCTGATGATGTCACAAATCCCTCTTATTTTTAATCCCTCCCCTCTAACCACCAGACTCCATTCTTTCCCGCACTGCATTTTTATAATTATGCCATATTGTGGGAGTAAAATGTTGACTTTATTATAAGACATTGTGTTAATATAATGCCTCTATAGGTCTGTTGTAAAAATAATATCTGTTGTATTGACAGATGCAGTAGAGGCACTTAAAAACTCCTCTTTAATATCTATAAAAGGAAAAATCTCCTCTTACAATTAAGCTTTTCTGTGTTGCTTCAGGCATGAATGATTTCAGCTACCTGCACACCAACTGCTTTGAGATTTCCATCTTTCTTGGGTGCGATAAGTTTCCTCATGAGAGCGAATTGGCATCAGAGTGGGAAAACAACCGAGAGGCTCTGCTGGCTTTCATTGAGCAGGTTACAAAACACACACAGTTCAGATCTCTGTGTCATATCACATAGTGGATGAAGCTCAAAGCCAGAAGATGCAGAATTTCTATTTCTAGACAATGCACATAAGTATAACAAAGTCTCAAAAGACGTGTTTCATGTGACCCGCAGGTGCATCGTGGCATTAAAGGAGTTGTGCGAGATGTCGAAGGGAATATTCTATCAAATGCCACAGTGTCAGTGGAGGGAATCAAACATGACGTCAAAACAGGTAACAGACATTCTTTCATCCTAATAGGCCTAATAAGTCTCAATGATTATTATGACATAAAAAGTCGAAATTATTAGATAAAATTGAAATTATGACATACTAAGGGCTGGCTCACACAGAATGTGTTTTTTCATTCCACTGCACTACTTTTCCATTGTTTTTCTATGTTAATGCGCGCTAGACGGACATGTTTGACCGTTGCACTCGCATTTCGCATCTTTTGCAGCATCTCATGCTTGACATGGCGTTCTAAAAATGCTGCGGTCAAGTTAAAACAAGTTCAGCTTTTAAAAAACTCAAGTCTCGAGACCTTGCGTTTTTTCCTCATTCCAATGCCAGCGTCTTGCGTTCTGTGTGAATGGCCCTTAAGTCACAATTATGAAGTCATAATTATACTAAGTCATAATTATGAAATGAAAAACTCGAAATTACTAGATAAAAAGACTTTCTGTCATGACTGACTTTGTCATAATTGGGACTTTTTAAATCAGAATTTTAACTTTTTTGTCAATTTCGATTTCATAATTATGAAATTAAAAAGTCAAAAGTATGACAAAAAGTAGAAATGATTAAATACTAATTAATAATTCTGACATTAAAAAGTCAAAATTAAGACAAAAAGTTGTAATTATGACTTAAAATGTCAAAAGTATGACAAAAAGTTGAAATGATTAAATACTAAATCATAATTATGACATTAAAAAGTCGAAATTATGACAAAAAGTTTAAATTATGACTTAAACTGTCAAAAGTATGACAAAAAGTTGAAATTATTAAATACTAAATCATAATTCTGACATTAAAAAGTCGAAATTATGACAAAAAGTTGAAATTATGACTTAAAATGTCAAAATTATGACAAAAAGTTGAAATTATTAAATACTAAATCATAATTATGACATTACAAAGTCGAAATTATGACAAAAAGTTGAAATTATGACTTAAAATGTCAAAATTATGACAAAGTTGAAATTAAATCATATTTATGACATTAAAAAGTCGAAATTATGACAAAAAGTTGAAATTATGACTTAAAATGTCATAATTATGACATTAAAAAGTCGAAATTATGACACGTCAATTATGACAAAGTTGAAATTATTAAATACTAAATCATAATTCTGACATTAAAAAGTCGAAATTAAGACAAAAAGTTGAAATTATTAAATACTAAATCATAATTATGACATTAAAAAGTCGAAATTATGACAAAAAGTTGAAATTATGACTTAAAATGTCATAATTATGACATTAAAAAGTCGAAATTATGACACGTCAATTATGACAAAGTTGAAATTATTAAATACTAAATCATAATTCTGACATTAAAAAGTCGAAATTAAGACAAAAAGTTCAAATTATTAAATACTAAATCATAATTATGACATTAAAAAGTCGAAATTATGACAAAAAGTTGAAATTATGACTTAAAATGTCATAATTATGACATTAAAAAGTCGAAATTATGACACGTCGATTATGACAAAGTTGAAATTATTAAATACTAAATCATAATTATGACATTAAAAAGTCAAAATTATGACAAAAAGTAAAAAAAATATTTTTTTTAAAAAGGCTAAGTCAGAATTTCAACTTTTTGTCATAATTTCGACTTTTTAATATCATAATTTTGACTTAGTATGTGATAATTTCGACTTTTTATGTCTTAATTATGATTTACAAAAGCATGATTTCTTTTCTGGCTACACTTTACAATAAGGTCTCATTTATTAACATGCATTAACTAACAATGAGCAATATTTTTTTATAGCATTTATTAATCTTGTTAGTGTTAGTTAATAAAAATGATCATGTTCATGTTAGTTCACAGAGCATTAACTAATATTTACAGATATAACTTTTGATTTTAATAATGTAGTAGTAAATGTTGAGATTAACATTAAGATTAATAAATGCTATAGAAGTATTGTTCATTCTTAATTCACTTTAACAAATGAAAGCTTATTGTAAAATATTGAGGAGTATGTTATATTAATCCAGACTTCCTTTTCTTAAAGCTGTCACTGGTGATTACTGGCGTCTTCTGAACCCAGGCGAGTATCGAGTTACTGCAAGAGCGGATGGTTATTCTTCTCAGACTCGTCTTTGCATTGTGGGCTACGATGCCAATGCGACACCCTGCAGCTTCACTCTGACCAAATCCAACTGGGCTCGTATCCGACAAATCATGGCCCAGAGTGGGAAGAGGCCAAGACTGGTTACCAACACCCCTGGAAACACAAACAACCGCATCAGCGTCGAGAGCACAGGGGCCGCCACGGCCCCCCAGAATGAACGTCTGCGTCGCCTGCGGCTGATGCGCATGCGCAAGCTGCGAATGGAGAGGATGAAAGGCAGCATGACTACAACAACCACAACAACCACGACTACACCTCCACCCACCACAACAGCAGTGCCAACAACAGAGGCCTCTTGGTTTGACTTGTGGTTTGAACTGGACAATGCAACCACTCAAGACTATAACTTTGAGTACAGAATAGATGAAGATTAGAGAAGGATTGTATGGAAATGTGTGGAATATTGCCCTCTTTAAGCTTTAAGCATTCAGGCTCGTAAATTACAAATCACGCTCTCTGTGGAACAGAGTTTAAAAAACAGAAATATCATTATTATTTAATTCAAGGTGTCTTATGTGAATAGTCACAAGAATGAGGTATTACTATTAAAAGAAGGCAAAATTAGCTAATTCCGAGCTGTTCTCAAATGACATGCTTGTGTACACGAATATTATAATGTTCACATTTTTTTCTAATAAAATGTCTCAATATCATTTTATGTTATTGTGATTTTCATGTTATGTATAATGTAAGTCAAAATACATTTACGTGTAGCCCACATTAAGTTGAACTATGAACTATCACCATCATGCACTTAATGAAGATATTGAGGTTAATTCAGCACTGTTTAAATAATAAGTGCATTGTAAGTCCCTCCTGATAAAATCATGCACTAATTATAAAAAGAGTAATTAGCATTATATAATAGTAAAATGGTTGATGGGCTGGTTTGTAGAAAGTCAGACTGGTAAACAGACTAGAACCTGCTAAGAGCAAAGCGTTTTAAATTTAATTAAACTTTTTAGCAGTGTATATATATATATATTTATTTATATATATAAAAAGACATAAAAAATTCTGCAGGGTTATTATGGCTTTAATTTGCCCATGGCAGTTTACATGGGTGTGGATTAGGGACATTTGTGGGATTATTTACCATATCTATGCTTTTTATGTGGATATGGACTAGGGACTTTTATTTTCTCTTTCACGAACGTGCACCTTGAGCCCTTGCTAGAGTCTTTTGTTATGCGTACGTCACCTTTCACGGGTGTTTATTTTTCTATGTCCATTTTCATGAATATGGACATGAGACTTTTATTTTGTGCACGTCAGCTAACATGGGTGTGAGCGAGGGGCTTTTATTTTGAAATGCCGCTTTCTGCCAGCTAGCAAGTTTCTGAAGAAAAAAAAAATCCTCGGATAGTTGTGATCTGATTAAATACCTTCTGTATATCTGGACTAACCTGGATGCCAGTGATATTATAATTCATAATACAAATAGTAATTATTTTAATTTCCATAATAGCACGCCAGAGACACCGTTGTCAGTTTAGACAAATAAATAAAAGTTATTCTGACCTGTTTAGATTAGCTGTTAGCGGATTAGCTTCAGTGTTGGCTGTTTTAAACATAGCAGGTAAGAATGACAATTGTTTATGTATATATATAATGTCACATCTTACATTATCGAAACGGTTTAAGAAAGATTAAGATTAAGAAAGATTATTCTGGAGACATCGGGCAATTTTAGAGCTAGCACGACTGCTAAGCAGCTGTTAGTCATCAGCCTGTTGAACTGTATTGAATCACAATGATGACACATCTGAACAGATGCTAAAACAACCTATTTATAAACCTTCTGATGATCTGATCCGAGGTTTCCATGTATTGGGATCCTGTCTAAAGGCCCTGCGTACCCTGATCTGTTATATATGGGTGTGGTGTAGTGGTTTAAAGACTTGGGTGGCAACTAAAAGGTTGTAGGTTCAAACCCCATGGACCATTGTGTTCTTGATCATAACCAGGGGAATCTAATAGTGTCACTTTGGATCTACGCTAAATGACTGCTATATTATCCTGTGTTCGGTATAATCAGTGCAAGTCAATCATTGCTGTGTCTGAATAATCAATAATAATAAATAATGCATCGTTTTTGTTGATGTGTTGTTGCAGGTCCTGCCCAGAAACACCATGAAACTCTACAGTCTGAGCATCTTGTATAAAAGCTCAACGAAGTCCAACCTGCTGAAGGCGGCGTACGATCTGTCATCATTCAGTTTCTTCCAGAGATCCAGGTACATCTTGGTTGTCTTGTACATATTCCACTGTATGCTTTTATTAAAGGGATAGTTCACCCAAAAATGGGTTTTTACTCACCCTTAAGTTGTTCCAAACCGGTATGAATTTCTTTATTCTGCTGAACACAAAAGAAGATATTTTGAAGAATGTTGGAAATGGTCCCCATTGACTTCCATAGTATTTCCTTTCCATGTAAGTCAATGGGGTCCATCAACTGTTATCACTGCAACGGACTGCAAACTGCATCTATAAACTGTGTTTGTTTTCCAGTGTTCAGGAGTTCATGACATTCACCAGCGCTCTGATTGTTGAGCGTTCAGCATTAGGAAGTCGCGCGTCTGTCAAAGAGCAAGGTCAGAGATAACATAATCCAAGATGAAGTCTTACATTATTCTTCCTGGCCTGATTGTAGCTGTTGAGTTTAATTGTAGCTTTTGCAGGATGAAGGACTAGTTATTAGGTTTACTGTGTTATTAAAAGCCCAAACTGATCAGCTGAGCTTCTGAGGGCCTCAAAATCAGTTTACTAGAGTAATACAGAATGCATCCCCTTTATAAAAAATAAGTATACTTGAGCATATTTTTAAAAAGAGTACAAATTATGGAAATAATATACTTAAGTGCAACCTGAATCTAATGTTTTCGGACACTTCATTGCATGTTAATTGCAATTAAATGGTTTAAATTTATATTAAATGCACTTTTTGACCCACTTAAATAAAAAATATTTTATTTCGCAATTTCATTGTTTTTGAATATGGTTAACTTGCATGCAGAATATGGTCAACTAAAATATACTTTAAACTTTAAGGGAACCCCTGGTGTTAAGACTTGTATGGCTTAATATAATGTAAATTATGTCTCTTACTGAAATATGTAGTAGAAAACCCCTGAAAGATTTACGTTATTTAAAAAAATCATGACATATTTGGACAATGAGTGGCGCCATTTTGTTTGCGTTCTATGTCGATGACGTCAAATGGTTGCACTCGCTGAGCTACTGACACTGTCATATTGCTATTTTTCATGCAACACAACTCGGAATGCAATATACGATGCCACATTGTGCAGCTTTTGGTCGATGAGCCACAAGAGAAGCGATGTAAGTCTTTACTGCTTTACTAGCGATAAGAATAGGAAGTTGTGAAGAATGTGTACGAATAAAACTTCCTAACTGTATGTTTTGGTGCAACGGCAATCTAGTAACGCATACAGGTCTTAATATCTGCGGGGTTCCTTTTAAAACCCGATCAGCCTTTTCAATTTGAGATATCACAGATATCTCCTGCATTACAGCACACACGCGCTTTGAGGCATTCCGTCTCAATCGAGATGTTATGGGCTGCCCTTCATCAGTCTCCACTACAGGCATTTGGTTAAAGCATACACTTATATCCATCGGCAACTGTAAGCTCTTTCAGTAACCGTGGTCTACTAAAAGCCTCAAAGGCACCAGGGCTTGTGAAGAGAGCAAAAACACGGATCTTTAGGAAGTTTTATTCATCCACATTCTTCACAACTTCCCATTCTTTTCTCCTCTTATCGATAGGAAAGCAGTAAAGACTTACATCGCTTCTCTTGTGGCTCATTGACTGAAAATTACAACCAAAAGCTGCACAATGTGGCATCGTATATTATATTCCGAGTTGTGTTGCGTGAAAAATAGCAATATGACAGTGTCAGTAGCTCAGCGAGTGCAACCATTTGACATCATCGACATAGAACGCAAACAAAATGGCGCCGCCCATTGTCATGGATTTTTAAAAATAACGTAAATCTTTCGTGGGTTTTCTACTACATAGACATCATTTACGTCTTACCACCAGGGGTTCCCTCAATGTAATTTCTGTTGAAACTTGTATGTTATGTATTTGAATATATTTGTAATTGGAGAACGACTGATATATCGATTTACCGATATTTTCCCCGATATTTAAGCATTTTACCATAATCGGATATCGGTTTTGTAATATCGGATTTACCGTTAAACGCCGTCATCTTGTGGGTGTTTTGAGAATTGCGTGCAGGATCGCCATTACAGCGCATTTGAGGGGAGACGAGACAACGGCGTGCACATGTAAAGTATACTTACCTGCTTTGCTGTAATTAGTAAACTTTATTTAACATAACAGCCATTAATGCACAAATTAGATGTGTTAAATGCCTGAAATGTAGCTAGTTTATGCAGCTTGTCTCTAAGAAATACGTAAGATAATCCGTCAAGTCCTGTCCATATAAAGATGTAACTGCATGAATTAAATAATACAGCCATGAATGAGCACATGTTGGAAATAAAAGCGCTGAATTTAATTCTCTCTCTGTTGTCTATGCTCACCATTAGTCTCGTGAAGTCGTCTGAATTTTGCTGTTCACTCAGCGGGTTGATGCTCAGGAAATGCTCCACGGCCACCGCATGTAACAAGATTCACTTGTTTAAAACACCGTAATTATATAAACATTTACTATATAACCATTAATTCGCTAATAAACATCCAAGCAAACACAACTCTATGAAAATTAATTATTTATTATCTCCACAAGCGGTCGCAGTTTGAGTATAGTTCTGTGTAAATGCATAGATAAACAGCAGATATTTCATAATCTAGAACGACAAAAAACATTATTAATAATTCTGATATAACATACCAGTTGAGAAATGCAATAAAATACGATGTTTTGTTTGTTATATTCCAATATTCCAGAGAATATTATTCAGTTATTTAACATTATCCAGCGAATTATTCTTCACTCTTTAGCCTATTAAACAGCTTATAAATCCACTAAAACTGTAGTTTAAAATGAAGTATTACATTTCTGCAAAGTTGATATGACTGCTGTCTTTAATTTATTTTCTCCATTTGAAAACATTAGACATTCTACATTTATTTAGCTTATTGTTAACATTAGTGTTGCTGCTGATGCTTTTTATAAATAAAATTATTTTTGTAATATGAAGATTAAAATGAACATACTAATTTTCAACTATTTTTTTTAAGATGACAAAGATTACACTGTTATAATTACTTTTATGTGCTTTATTTATTTTACCTTTTTACCTCATGGAAGATTTTATTTTTTGAACAAACAGTTTAGTAACTGCACTTTTTAAAAAAAAATGTTTTTGCACTTTCAGACCCCTCTATTATTGGGTTATAAATAAGATTTGTTTTGTTTTCTATGCAAGGAGGGAGTGATTGTTATAAATACAATGGTTTGTTCAGTTTAGTGGTGTAGTAATCGTGTCAAAACAAGAAGTATAACAGTAAATAAATATCGGTTCTGCATATCGGTTATCGGGCACATAAACACACAAATTATCGGTATCGGTTCTAAAAAATCAATATCGGTCGATCACTATTTGTAATCACATTTGTAAGAATATATTAACTTTATATCTAATATTGAATAACACACACAGTTAAAATTATAAGCAAGTACTTTACATATATTTAGTATGTATGTTTTTTTTTTTTCCAAATTATACTAGAAGTACACGTTAAGCACACTTCTCTTTCACAGTGGTTTGTGACGGCTGCTCATTAAAGCAGTGGATTAATTGTTTGTGTGTTTTTCTCTGTTAGAGTACTTGTGTCACGTGTACGTGCGGAATGACAATCTCGGTGGCGTTGTGATCGCAGACAGTGAATATCCCTCCAGAGTCTGTTTCACTTTACTTGACAAGGTGCGTCTTGTTGACTTTCAGCTTTTCATAACCAATACTAATAACATTAGCAAGATGAATACTGACAGTTAATTATTATTTTAGCTTGAGAAAGCCAATATTCTGATATACTACTTTAGCTATCTATCTATCTATCTATCTATTTATTGTTCTGTCATTCCATCCATTATTCTATATATCCATCTGTCTATCTATACATGCATCCATCCATCCAGACTTTACTATCTACTTATTAGTATAAAGACAGTACAATAAAAACCATAATGTGTCAATTTAAATGTCTATTTTAATATTAAATATAATATTTTAAAAATAGAGATTTTTACTGATTTATGCATCACCATTTTCTCTCTTAACTGTGCTTGTGGTTGTCTGTAGGTGTTGGATGAGTTCTCCAAGCAGGTGAACAGTATAGACTGGCCTTCTGGATCACCGGCGACCATTCAGTACACGGCACTGGACAGCCATCTGGCTAGATACCAGGTGTAACAACAATGAAAATGATAGTGAAACGGCATCAGCCAAGATAAGCCATGTAGCGGTCAACATTGTTATTTATTACATCTAACAGTTTGAGTTTATTTCCTGTTCTGCAGAATCCACGTGAGGCTGACGCTATGACCAAAGTGCAAGCTGAACTGGACGAAACCAAAATTATTTTGGTGAAACAGGCTTTTTTTTTTCCTCCTACATCGATATTCGTTTTTTTTGAATGCATTGGCATTTGTATTTAATTTAATGTGTGTTTCTCCAGCACAACACGATGGAGTCGCTGCTGGAGAGAGGAGAAAAACTGGATGATTTAGTTCAGAAATCGGAGCATCTGGGAAACCAATCAAAAGCCTTTTATAAAACGGTCAGTACTTTACATGCACATGAAAGTTGAAACATAGCAACAGGACATGCAATTTGCAATGCCGTTATACAAATTTAAAGATTCATTAGTGGTGTTTTCTTATTGCTCATTGCACAGTTTTTTATGTCCTAGGCACGCAAGCAGAACTCGTGCTGTGAGGTCATGTGATCGCGAGGAAGTATCTGATTGGACTGGACTCTTCGGCCACCTCTCCTCTCTGATTTTCTATTTTTTTCCCCCCTCTTTCTCTCTGTCCTGGTGTGGGCTGGTGCTTTTATCATGCAGCAGTCATAGCGAATACATGAGAGAAACCATCCAATGGTATACAATGACAGGCTCAGAGGGGGCTGATTTCCCATGATGCACCACACTTACTCTGCCATCGGTTTTCATATTGTGTGAGAACTTGGTTTTCTTCAGCGGTTCCTCAGGGTCTGGCACAAGCTCAAAACAGATACGGATAAAAGCATAGAGGGGCTCGAGTCAAACGTCCCCGCTGTGCCTTACTTTTAGACACAAGTGTGTTGATATCAGACTGTTTATTTAGCCTTATCAACGGAGAACATGTGAGTGAAAATGCTGCAATCTCTATATTTAAACCAATTATTCGGCTTTGGCAGTTTTGAAGCGCCTTGTAGAGTGAACATGTAGTGTGAATTCTTTTTTAAATGTGACAACAGTAAACAATGTGTTAAATATCGATGTGTTCGGATTCTCAATCCTCAATATTGTGCACCCCATGAGTGACTGACCAAATTAAATGTTTGTGTACTATTCTAATACTTTTTTTCTCTTGAAAATGTAAATAAATAACTGAATCATATTGGCCTTGGTTCCCTGTATCTTTTTTTTAATGCTTTGTCAGTGCACATATGAAACATTCCTACAGTATTTTCATTTGATTATAAATAAACCAGCTGGTGGTTCATAAAGAACATGTATTGTGATATTTGAGAGTAATAATAAAGCCTTAAAGTGTGGTTTACTGTGAAATCAGCCCCCTTGATCCTCGTGCGACGGTAAACGCGGTTGTGAGTGTAAATCTGTGCTGTGTTAGTGATTGTGTTTGGTCACATGACTCGCTGGACCTCTCAAATGCTGTATCCAATCTAATGATGCTTTGCTGCTAACAGCCTGAAGGCTCCTGGTTTATAATTAATGTGCTTTTTCTCTTGTTGTAAAGCTTAAATATAGATGCACAAAAGTTTTGGGTAAAACCAGCATTGTCTGGGTGAACCTGTGAAGAACATGTCCAGTGGCCAGTTGCATAAACTGAATACTAGTCTTCAAGTTTTTTTCATTAAGGCTGATCCTAACTTTTTAAAGCCAGTTATGTAAAATGGTAGATTGGTCTAGTTTACCAGCTTGGTTAACTGCTAGTTGGTCATGGTGCGTCCTTCATGCACTCAACTGTCACAGTTTTAAAGGGGACCTATAATGCCCCTTTTCACAAGATGTAATATAAGTCTCTGGTGTCCCCAGAATGTGTGAAGTTTCAGCTCAAAATACCCCACATATCATTTATTATAGCTTGTCAAATTTGCACCTATTTGGTTGTGAGCAAAAATGTGTTTTTGTGTGTGTCCCTTTAAATGCAAATGAGCTGCTGCTCCCGGCCCCCTTTCCAAAAGAGGGCGGAGCTTTAACAGCTCATGCTTCAGTTGCTCAACAACAACAAAGGTGGAGAATCTCACGCAGCCAAAATGAGGATTGTCAGTAACGGCGTTCAGCCTTACATTGTTCAAACCGGAATCGGACACTGATGGAGAGACTCAGGAAGAAGTTACAACTTTTAGAATGAAACTGAACGTTTCTGAATGGTTAGTGGACAAATTTATGTAGTTTCTGTGGAGTTGATTCAACTCATCCACTAGCATGTGCCGTCATGTTAATCTTTTGAGCAAATCCAGCATTGAATTGACCCTCGTTTGTGAAGCAGTCCGACTACAACAACTCTTCCTCTTCTCTAAAGCAGCCCAACATGGCCTCACTTCCTTTGTTTTGTGTTCTCGGGGGCGGGGTTTATGTAAATTTAGGTTTTTGTGATGTCACCAACCAAAGTTTATGCATCTGGCCCTAGGTCTTATTTCACCCCAAAATCATAATTGTATCATTATTTTTAATTTAATTTTTTTTTTTTTTTTACATTTTGGACCAATAATATTTTTTCATTCTAACAATTAAGCACAAATTCCCCTGAATTTTCATGATCATAATGCAAAAAAGTTTTTTTTTTTTTTTTTAAATAGTAAAGTACATATATGCTATGATATTTATTGTACTGCCTTTATGCTGATTTAAATTACAAGTTTAAAAAAATCTTAAAGACACAATATGTAAAATTTTTGGATTAAAATCCAAAAACCACTAGAACAGTGTTATATTTTTTGTTGACTTGCATACTTACGTTATCCCAGATTTTTTCAATCCAGAGAAATAAACCATTTTAATCAGGACATTTTCAACACACTTAAAATATATCTAATATGATAAACAGCGCTGTGTCACCCCACATACGCTTGACCAGAAGAAGCGGAAACGGCGACTGTGGCATAATAAAAGTTCTGCTGTTCTCAAGCCGCGTGTCGCGCTCCGGCGGCCTCGTTCCATTCCCACAGCAATTGGCCCTGCTCTGCTTCATACAGTACTGTTAATAATCTCATCCATGAACATGATTTCTGCCCAAGTCCCGTCGGATTCTTCTCCCGACTCGGAGTTGAAGACGACATCTCCGATGATTCCGCACTCAATCTCGGCATCATCAAGCTACGCCTTTATTTTGAATAGGCGACCTCTAGTGGCGAAAAATTACATATTGTGCCTTTAATACACACACACAAAAAAAGTTTTAAACAGTTGTGAATAATGGAAATGAATTTGGAATACGTCTTACAGTAATGAGAATTTAGGGGTGAAATGTGCTTAATTGTGATGAAAATGTCTTAAAATATGTTTTATTTTGTTTAAGTTAATTTTCTTTTCATTTTTGTGGTGAAATATAACCCAATCCACTCATGTTTTTCATGGGATTCACTCATGTTTTTCAGTAGATAGATGTATATATGCGGTACCAGCTGGCACTAGAGGAAAGTTTTGTATGACTGACTTGATGAACTCGAGAATCTACACATCTTAAACTCATCACTATGACATGTTCAGACACTAATGTTGTGGTTTTTATACGTCAGTAGAGGTGGATTGAAATTTCTTACTCCATGGAGTGTCGTGTGTGTGTGTGTCGATGTTTAGTTCAGTAAACACTTGTTCTGTGTTTGCTTTTGAATGGTTGAGATGTTTCAACACAGGAAACGTGTTATATTCACATCTAAATGAGTGTGCTCTAATCTGCCCTCTGCACAATATACAAGTTACACTTCACGTGTACGACTAACTAACTAACCAATTGGTAAAATAGTGTAAGACCTTTTGAGGTGCCTTCTTCTGGTAATTGCCATTGCCAAATTATTGCTGGCTCATTTTAGAAGAACCCGAGCATTTAGTGATGTTTAAAAATAATTGTTCCCCTTCACATACTCATTAATTGTACTAAAATTGAACATGTTGACTAATAATAAATATTTGGCATTAACAAAACATGCCTTTCATCAGTTTTTAACCAGTAACCTGCACCATAGCTAGTCTGTTGTGTTCTTGTGATCAATGATAGTTTATGTGGACATCAAATTACAACTGCAGGATCTGTTTGTCCATTTATACGGATATAAAAGGTTTATTTTACTCCATAAACATGTCATATTTCATATTCAGTATTAATGAAACACAATATTACAAGGTATATTTCAAACATGCAGTGAGACAGGATGATAGTCATAGCTCACTGCCTGTTTACAAAGTGTCCAGATGATTAGTTACATCAAGATTTCCTCAATCCGATCCCAATGTCATCCCAAAGCGGTTAGGATTTCCCAGCCTTCTTTTCACCACGCTTCTTCTTCGTGTAGCGAAAACTCTTCAGTGGATTTTGGCCTTTGAAATTCTTGTGCTAATGCAACAAATAGAAAAGATCTGTTTTTATGCACAATTCAAGTCCTATCAAGTATTCAACTCTAGTTAAGCAACATCCCATTATTATATCTAGGGCTGCCTCCTAATAGTTGACCAAACATTAGTCGTTGAAAAGAGGCTTAGTCGACCAAAATTTAACTAGTCGGTTGGTCGCAGAAAATAAAAACTACACAGGAAGTGGCAAAGTCATGCAGTCCGTAACGGGCAGATCATTAACACGGCTGGCCCATGTGGTAATTACAGTATGTTCGCCTATCATTCATCAACCTCAAAGATGGCTTATCATTTAAAAATGTAAGTAGTAGACTAAAGTTAGCCACTTTAACATGGCTACTCACTCTAATGAAAACCTAGATAAATGTGCGTTATTATTAAGCACATATTCAAGTGTTCACGTGGAAGCTAAATTAGTACCGCACTTACTGCATGATGTTTAAAAGTGCAGTAAGTGATTTCTGAGAAACACGGTTGATATTTGAAATCAAACCAGACAAACACACCCTTCCCTTTATTGCTCCGCCCCCAAATGCACAAATATCATAGCTGAAGTGAAGATAGTGCTTTGTGAAAAATAAAGTGAAGATGACGAACAAACGACAAGGAAGAAGTAAGAGTTGACCAGTGTTACTGACGTATGGAGCAGAAACAATGCAACCTTGGTGTCTGTTTTCAGGCCTTCCTGCTTAGTTCTCTCCAGCGCTGGAAAGCTTTTCTAATATTAACGCGGGTCCTAAAGCTCTTGCCTGATCATAACCCTTCTTTTCCCAGTGATATTCCTCTGAACATTTCTTTTTTATGTCTCTCAGCCATCTTTCTTTCTACAGTCCTTCTTCAAATCTCCCTCTTGCTTAATCACTCTCCTCCACCTTCATGAGTGGACACGCCCCCTACTGCTGATTGGCTCACTCTCACCATCACGAGTGGACACGCCCCCTACTGCTGATTGGCTCACTCTCTCTCTTCCCCCATCACAAATAGACACAACCCTTACTGCTGATTGGCTTACTCTCTCTCCTCCCCCATCACAAGTGGACATGCCCCCTACTGCTGATTGGCTCACTCTCCTCACCATCATAAGTGGACACGCCCCCTACTGCTGACTGGCTCACTCTCTTCACCATCATGAGTGGACACGCCCCCTACAGCTGATTGGCTCACTCTCTCTCCTCCCCAATCACAAATAGACACACCCCTTACTGCTGATTGGCTCACTCTCTCTCCTCCCCCATCATGAGTGGACACGCCCCTACTGCTGATTGGCTCACTCTCCTCACCATCACGAGTGGACACACCCCCTACTGCTGATTGGCTCACCATCACGAGTGGACATGCCCCCTACTGCTGACTGGCTCACTCTCCTCACCATCATGAGTGGACACACCCCCTACTGCTGATTGGCTCACCATCATGAGTGGACACACCCCCTACTGCTGACTGGCTCACTCTCCTCACCATCACGAGTGGACGCCCCCTACTGCTGATTGGCTCACTCTCCTCACCATCATAAGTGGACACACCCCCTACTGCTGATTGGTTCACTCTCCTCACCATCACGAGTGGACGCCCCCTACTGCTGATTGGCTCACTCTCCTCACCATCATGAGTGGACACACCCCCTACTGCTGATTGGTTCACTCTCCTCACCATCACGAGTGGACGCCCCCTACTGCTGATTGGCTCACTCTCCTCACCATCATAAGTGGACGCCCCCTACTGCTGATTGGCTCACTCTCCTCACCATCATAAGTGGACACGCCCCCTACTGCTGACTGGCTCACTCTCCTCACCATCATGAGTGCACACGCCCCCTACTGCTGATTAGCTCACTCTCCTCACCATCATGAGTGGACACACCCCCTACTGCTGATTGGTTCACTCTCCTCACCATCACGAGTGGACGCACCCTACTGCTGATTGGCTCACTCTCCTCACCATCATAAGTGGACGCCCCCTACTGCTGATTGGCTCACTCTCCTCACCATCATAAGTGGACACGCCCCCTACTGCTGACTGGCTCACTCTCTTCACCATCATGAGTGGATACGCCCCCTACTGCTGAATGGATCACTCTCTCTCCTCCCCCATCATGAGTGGACACGCCCCCCAACACTGAATGGATCACTCTCTCTCCTCCCCCATCATGAGTGGACACGCCCCCCAACACTGAATGGATCACTCTCTCTCCTCCCCCATCATGAGTGGACACGCCCCCCAACACTGATTGGTTCACTCTCCTCACCATCACGAGTGGACGCCCCCTACTGCTGATTGGCTCACTCTTACCATCACGAGTGGACGCCCCCTACTGCTGATTGGCTCACTCTTACCATCACGAGTGGACGCCCCCTACTGCTGATTGGCTCACTCTCCTCACCATCATGAGTGGATACGCCCCCTACTGCTGACTGGCTCACTCTCTCTCCTCCCCCATCATGAGTGGACATGCCCCCCAACACTGATTGGCTAACTCTCCTCACCATCATGAGTGCACACGCCCCCTACCGCTGACTGGCTCACTCTCCTCACCATCATGAGTGGATACGCCCCCTACTGCCGAATGGATCACTCTCTCTCCTCCCCCATCATGAGTGGACACGCCCCCCAACACTGATTGGCTAACTCTCCTCACCATCATGAGTGCACACGCCCCCTACCGCTGACTGGCTCACTCTCCTCCACCATCATAAGTGGACACGATGATAAAGTAAATGAACGATTTGTTTTCTCACCTTAAAGCTGCTCAGCATCACGCCACTTGCTTTAAACCTCTTTTTCCTCCTTTGTTTTAGAGGATTGACGAGACTTTTCAGCGCATCTGGGACTGAAACGGACATGAAAAATGTGTTTTTGAGGTCCATTTGTCTGTGCGTCCAATATATAGATCAATCAAAAGGCAATCGCTCCTTACTCAGGTAATCGGGCACGTTCTTCATGTGAGGTTTGATGACAGCGGGATGAAGGTCTTTGTCGTGTCGTAGCAGCTGCAGGTCTCTGGGATTGTCTTCAAAGTACGTCTGTCAGATAAAGGAAATTACTACAGTCAATCAACAGAGATAAACTGGTTAAAATAAGCCGTGTTAAAAAGCACAAACCTTGAGTTTCTCTGAATTGAGCAGCTCTTGTTTGATCTCCTTCAGTCTGGCCTCCTTCACCGCCTGCTTTGTGACCGATCTCATGGCATCCTGGGTAAATTATACCATACAAGAGACTTCAGGCAAACCAAACCACTAATACAGCTTCAGTACTATATGGGGACACAAACATACCCGACATCTGTATCTGAATCCCTCGATTTCCTCCATTTTGAACCCGTACGGCTTCAAAACACATTCTGTGTCTGAAAACAGAGGAGGAGGAATACATTTGCTTGTGTCTTAAAACATGTAAGTGTTCTTTTGTTCCTTCTTATCGGCAACATTTGCATAAAATTTAAATAAAAAAATACAATAAATATTTAAGATATTTAAAGGGGTAATATTCTAAACAATACCAGCATTTTATTGATAATGTAATTTTAATGTTAGTTAATAATAATAGGTTTTAAACAGCACAAGCAGACATAATTTAGTTATCTGTGACTATTTTTAAATAAATATCTTCTGAAGCCTGTGACTTTTACCTCCAGTAAGAACGTTTTCAACCTCCGCGAGTGTTGGGAGTTCTGTATGAGATATGAAGGACAGCGCAGTGCCGGGATTATCCGCACGTGCCGTTCTAAAGAGAAGCAGGGGAAATCAGGATTAATTAGTATTACTGTAGACTAAATCTAAATGTAAATAAAGCTACAATAAAGTGAAATATAAATATTAGATGAAAAACAAAACAAAATCTTAAATGAAAATTAGAAATAGCAAATAAATGAAATAATTTAAGTTTATTGAAGTACTACTAGTAAATTTATAGAACTGAAATAAATGTTAATTAATGCTAAATAGAATAAAAAAAGACTATAAAACGACAAAACTAGCACATAAAATTACTAAAACTAAAATCTAAAAATAAAATAAACTATTAAAAATAATGTTAATTTAAATTAAGCTGAAATAAAATAAAATATAAATTAGATGGAAAAACTAAATGAAATAAAATAAGTTTATGTTGAAGTACTAAAATTACTAAAACTGAAAATATAAAAATAAGTAAATCACTATGTTAACTACAACTAAATTTATAACTTAAAATAATTTGTTAATTTAAATAAAGTTGAAATATATTAAAATAACAAATATTAGATGGAAAACGTAAAATCTTAATTTTAAATTAAATTAAATAAAATAAGTTTGTTGAAGTACTAACATTTCTAAAACTGAAATAAATATAAATTAATGCTAAATAGAATAAAAAAGACAAAAAAATGACAAAAGCACAAAATTATTAAAACTTTAACTAAAATTACAGTTAAATACAATTGTTAACAAACTATTGAAACTTGAAAATAATTTTGGTTGATTTAAATAAAGCTGAAATAAAATAAAATATAAATATTAGACAAAAAACAAAATCTTAAATGGAAATTATTAATGCTAAGTAGTATTAAAAAAAACGCTATAAAATGACAAAAGCACAAAATTAATAAAACTGAAAATATAAAAAGTAAATCAGTATGTTAACTAAAATTATCTATAACTATTAAAATAATTTTCATTAAATAAAGCTGAAATAAAATAAAATATAAATGTTAAATGAAAAACTTATAATCTTAAAAATCAGAAATAGCAACTAAACAGAAAAAAGAAATTCTAAAACTGAAATAAATATAAATTCATGCTAAATAGAATTGAAAAAAAAAAGACCATAAAAATGACAAAAGCATATCAAATTATCAAAACTGAAAATATAAAATAAGTAAATCAATATGTTAACTAAAACTAAATTTATAACTATTAAAATAATTTTCATTAATTGAAATGAAGTTACCTGCCAACACGGTGAATGTAGGAGTCAACTGAAGTGGGAAAATCAAAGTTGATCACGTTAGACACGTTGTGAAAGTCGATCCCTCTGGAAACGCCATATTCCTTGTCTTTGCCTCTGGGAGGACAAAACAGAAGTCAGTATGAATTCAACACTCCAACCATTTTCAAAATAAATGATTTCACATTTTCAAATGTTTCATGCATTTCATTTGAAGGGAACTCATACTTTCCGCTTTTCCCAGAGTTCTTTTTCTTCTTTCCTCCCTCCTGTGTTTTCTGGGAACTTCCAGCGGGATTCTCTAGTCCTTGTTCATCTGTGGCGATAATGTAATTGTAGAAGCCCTGATTAAACTGAGAGATAATGTGACACCTGAAATAAGAAACCGAAATAAGAAATGATGTAAATACAAAATCATGTGGCTTTATGAGAACAACACTTCTATGACTTTTATAAGCGATCAGGCGAAAGATTTTCGTCCAGCGGGCGAAAAATCCCATAGACTTAACATTGAACAGAACTCTGACATCACATCTCCACATCAGAATGTTGTATAGATTTGGGGGTGGGATCATTCGGCCTAGCAAGCAGCCAATAAATGGTTAAATTCCAACTTTCTAGCAACGCCCTAGCAACCAGTTACAGCACCCTAGAAACCACCCCATAGACTTCCATTGAAAAAGAATGAGATGGATCAGAACATTGTATAGTCTCTGTTTATGATAATTACTTTTGAACCATAAGGAACAACAAAAAAAATTCCTTGGCTCAAGATGATTCCATTGCACCCTATGACGTCATTTTTCGCCATTTTGAATTTTACAAAAAAAAAAAACATACTTTTTCTAACTCCTCGTAGGCCGATTTTCACGAAAATTTAACCAGATCATCTTCAGACCATGCCAACAAAAAGTTATAAAATTCAAGTCGATTCATCAAACCATTCTCAGCGCAGTGCCACCTAGTGGTCTGAAGATATGAAAAATGGCTATTTTTGCTTATAACTTCTGAACAGTCTCTTTAGATTCGGTGCAGCATGCCGAGTCGAATGATAATTTTTTCACATCTGCCATTTTGGGCGTCAGCCATTTTGAATTTTGTCGTAAAATGCTATATTTTAAGAACGCACTGGCGTATTGTTACGAAACTTGGAAACTTGTCTTCAGCACCATGCCCCAATGTTTTGGGGCAGCGCCATCTTGTGGTCAAATATTATAATGAAATTTCCAAAAATGCTAATAACTTCTGAATAAATTAGCTTATTGTAATAAAACTGGTCAATAGATTCCTTGAGTCATGCCGAGAACATAGATACCAATTTTGCCATATTTGGCCAAACTTCCTTTCCACCATTTTGATTTTCTTTAAAAACATACTTTTTCGAACTCTGACCACACATCTTCAGTTTGGTAACAGCGACACCTATTGGTCAAAAGTGATAAACCATTAAATGATTATTATTGACTGTATTTATGATTTTTCAGCTATTTTGCCTAAAATGATCGTAATAGGTCTTTAATTGCTCATTGCTGCAGTTGGTCTGATGCTCACAGCCATGCTGGCATGACTTATCGTGCCTTCTTTGTGCTTGGCCCTGATAATTGCTGCTTGCAGCTATATTTATTATTTCATTTTTTCTATTATTCTCAATTAGTATTTTAGTGCCTGCAACTTATTTCAGTTAGCTGCCAATGCAGCATTTCTACTTTTGTCTAGTTGAATGTTTTTTTTTCATGCAATTTACCAAAATTTGGGTCATGTTTAAATGTAATCCTTGATTTCTGTTATTTTGTCATTTTCACTGAATAAAATATATACATAAAAAAGGTTTTTCATCTAATATTTACATTTTATTTCAGCTTTATTTCTATCATTTTTAATAGTTTAGTTCATGATAATAACCCTGGAAGTGAATCGACACAGCAACGCTGACTCGACCAATGGCGGGACTATCTAATGGTGCAGAAATGGCACACTGCAGCTTTAAAAAAAATAAACCCACCTGGAGTGAACCGGCAATTCAGAGTTCAGGACACAAGCAGGGATGCTGAACTGCTCCAAAAACAGCTTGAGCCGGTAACAGCGGTTCACGTCGCCAACGAATATGAGCG
This sequence comes from Elopichthys bambusa, assembly GCA_037101425.1. Taxonomy (NCBI): domain Eukaryota; kingdom Metazoa; phylum Chordata; class Actinopteri; order Cypriniformes; family Xenocyprididae; genus Elopichthys; species Elopichthys bambusa. Next base: position 44,625,892 of record CM074433.1, read on the forward strand.
TCTTCCCTCGAACCAGGCCGAGCTTCAGGAGGGTGTAGATGAGCAGGAACTTATCCTCCTCCTCACATTTGATGCTGTACTGCTGGAGCTGAGAGCTGTCGGGCAGCTGAGAACCCTGGAGCTTCAGTGTCACCTACAACAGATGGAGGAAGACTATCAGATCCAGCCAATACACACAAGCTGCTACTGCTTCTCTGCTTATGCACTCACCGGATTGTGGAGGACGAGCTCTTTCAGGGCCTGAACGTCGTCATTCAGTGTTGCCGACATGAGGAACGCCTGGTAGATCTTGGGTAATTGACTGCAGAGGTGAACAGAGACAAATACTAGATGTTGTAAATTTAAAAAAAAGTGACGTGGAGGAATAAGGGTCTTATCTAGTGGAATGATCGGTCATTTTCTTCTTAAAAAAAAAAAAAAGTACGTACTTTTTAACCACAAATGCTTGTCTTGAACTGCCCACGCATTACGTAATCACATTGGAAAGGTCACGCGTGACGTAGGCGGAAGTAGGGCGAAAAATCTAATGTTCTCCTCTAACTTCAAAATCGTCCGACATCGTTGTTTTACCTTTTTTTGTAAAGGCCTTTTGACTTCGTTTTTGCACTTTCGCTTTTTAGACACTGGATCGGTACTTACGCCGACGCCTGACCTTTCCAACGTGATTACATAATGTGTGGCACATCGCAGAGCAGTGCAAGATGAGCATTTGTGGTTAAAAAGTATATACATTTTTATTTTTTCATCAGATTAGACCCTTATTCCTCGTCTGGGATCGTGTAGAGCTCTTTGAAGCTGCACTGAAACTGACATTTGGACCTTCAACCCGTTGAACCCCAGTGAAGTCCACTATATGGAGAAAAATCCTGGAATGTTTTCCTCAAAAACCTTTATTTTTTGAAGAAAGAAAGACATGGACATCTTGGATGACATGGGGGTGAGTAAATTATTAGGAAATTTGAATTCTGGAGAGAACTAATCAGGCTTGGCATTTATAATAAATGTTGTTTATAATGAATGCCGCTATAATTTATGTTTGTTTTATACTTATATTTTTCATTCCTGTTCTGTTCTGAATCCTATTTGTTGTGGAGTGAGGGGAACTAAAATACTCGTTTAATAAGCTGATAATGTTTGTAAACGATTTGTTTTTATTTACCAATATTTGACATTATTTCTTGAAAGTATTAATAAAATATGACTTTTTTTTTTTTCTCTCAACGATTCGATTTTGACCCTGTCTGTTTTTCTCTTACAAAATGCGGTTTTACAAATTAAAATAGCTAACAAGACACGTACCACAGCAGGCTTTTAAGGTCTGCTTCAAACCCGAACGAGAAGAGAAGATCAGCCTCGTCGATGACCAGCATCTCTAATGAAGAGTGCAGCTGCAGGTTCTGGGCGTTAATGTGAGCCTGAACACGGGACGGCGTGCTGACCACAATATCCGGCTTCTCCATTAAAATGGGCCTGTGAAAGACAAAGAATTGTAAATGTTTCTTGGAATCAATAACATTTAATTCCACTTAGAATGACACTTGAGATCTTAAACGAGCTTTTTATGAGACTTAATGAGATTAAATCTATTCCTGAGTGAACTTTATTTAACTTAAGCATGGTTATTATTGTTAAAGTGGTCCTATTATGCTTTTTTACAAGTTCATCTTTCTTTAGTGTGTAATGTTGCTGTTTGAGCATGAAAAAGATTTTGGTGAAACCGCCCAGCACTAATCAGCAGCACTTGATTAACAGAGCGATTTGTCGTAGTACTGACTTCTGTGCCGAAAGATCCGCCTTCCCAGAGATGTCGGCCACTCGCACGTCTCTGCCGCAGTACGCAGTGAGCTGTCGGATCATGGTTTGGACCTGCTGGCCCAGTTCTTTAGTCGGGACCAGGACTAGAGCTCTAATTTGCTGCTCACGTACAGTCTGCTCACAGCAAACAAACAACATCAGTGACAACAAATGTTACTTATTTTTTGTAATTGAGGCTTAGTATAGATGAATAATAGCCACACATCACCTGTTTGGATGTGAGGATTCTTTGGATCAGTGGGACAGCATAGGCTGCGGTTTTTCCTGATCCGGTTCGGGCTCGGGCCAGCAGATCTTTCCCCTCCAGCGCCAGCGGGATGGCTTTCTCCTGGATGAGGGTGGGATGAGACCAGCCCAAATCAGCCAGAGCCTGAGAAACAACCACAAAACTAAATAATACATCCTTCACAACTCTCGAAAGTGATCTTGAAGTGGACAGCACTAATGAATACAAGTGTAAACAGGATCCAAAATGTTTTGTGATTTGTAACATCAACATGCAGTGACACAAATGATGTGAGCACATCTGAAAATCAGTAATTATATATGAATATGTATGTATGTATGTGTGTATGTATATATATATATATATATATATAAAATATACACACATATTATGTAAACAAATTATGTTCAATGTGATTAATCACGATTAATCGATTTGACAGCACTGATACATATATATGATAAACACACACATAAGTATATATATTATATAAACTTGTATGTACATATATATATATATATATATATATATGTGTGTGTATACTGATATATCCTGTCAATCAAAAGGGCAGGAAAATGCACCGAATATGTGCTTTGTGTAAAGAAAATGCTAAGAAACCAGTTTCATGTTCAATATTAATAGTAATTATAATAACATGCAGAAAGTTAAGAAATATTAATTTAATCTTCAGAATTTAGTTAATGTTTGTTAATATTAATTTGAGTAATGTGTTTAAGTTTATAGTTGATACCAGTTACTCTGAAACTAGTTGATGAAATGGTGACTGGAGAGAATAAAGTTTTTATTTGCATTTCTTTCTAAATATAGTAATTAAAAATATAATGATCAATTATTAATAATTTAAAAAGGTATATAAGGCAGAACCCCCCAAACTATCGGTATGGTTATCGGTAGATATCACATTGAATAATCGGCTATTGGTATCAGTGGAGAAATTTAATATCAATGCATCTCTAATAAATATAACAAATATAACATTTTTGTAAAATATATACATGAATGTGTGTGTATTTATATATATGCATATTCAGAATACACAGTACACGTATATTATGTAAACACAAAATTATTATTATGCAACTATATTATTTTAGATGCGATTAATCGCGATTAATCGTTTGACAACACTAATGTGTGTGTGTGTATATTCACACAAACATATATATAATATATATATATATATATATATATATATATATATATATAATATGTATACTTATACACATATATTATGTAAACACAAATTGTTAGATTTATTATGATGTGATTAATCACAATTAATCGATTTGACAGCACTAATACATTCACATATATAATGTTTGTATGTATGTGTTCGTGCGTGTGTACATATTACCACAGTTTTACTGTTCTGACTATAGTATTTCGACAGGAACTATGATAAATAACCATTTAACTAAATGCAGATATAAGAAAGGCATTTATGGTGAATCTGTTGAACCAGAATGAAATGTTTGCACAGATAATAATAAAATAGACAGGATAAAAATCATATAATGATGAAGTAATCCATGAGAAATATATTTTATTCTACATTTCAGAAATGACAGTGCTAATGTTAGCATGTAAATATAATGTCGAACCAGTCACTAAATACATTCAAACGGCACAAAACAAACTGTTGATATCCTAGCGTCTGGTATTTCGAGCTAAGCAAACTTTATATCATTAGCACAACTATATATTTTACCTTTAATAGCCGATCATCTAAGCCCATCTCATGAAAGTGTAGTCTATCCACCTCCATCTTCACACGTGTGTTTGCGCACAGACGAGACGAGCGAGACATTGAACCCGCTGCGCCTCAGCGCCACCTATGGTACTGGAAGAGAACTGCAGGTCAAACCACACGACGTCCCTTTAATACAAATACGTCCGTCTATGTAGAATAACAAAGTTTAGAAAACTCTCTATGAATGTTTACGACACATTTAATGTTTTTGTACGGTCTCTGATGTTGTATTTACAACCAAACGCAGTTTAAGGCGTTTCACCTTACTCTGACTGACCGCTTGATGGCGCCGATGTCTGAAACGCCCGTTTGATGAACTGACACAAGACAAACAAAAGCATCAACGTAGAGAAAAAATAGACCACGAACACAAAATACAAGTAAGTTTTACCTCTTAAATGTATCATCGCATTATTTAACATATCTTCTAACAGTTTCGTTGTAAATAAAGATCTGAGGATACGGGAAAACCGCATTTAACTGTCATGACTGTAATGCTAATGCAGTAGGAAGTAAATATCACACATGCTGCTGCTGACCTACACAACAAGCAGACAAATCACTGCACATTTATTTTTATAACATTTCAGTCATACATTTATATTGTGTACGCATGTGTCCCGAAGCACTCAGTATACTTTCTTTTGCATGCAAAGGAGAAAAGAAAATCTGATATGGAGACACAGGTACATATGGTGGGAATTTGTTCAATATTATCGTGCATAACGACAAGATACACATTCTCATTTATTGTTGTGTAAATGCTGCATGATTCTGTGTTCAGATGAGGCAACGTGTGTTTACCGGGGTGGTCACACAGATGCAGGAGCATCATGGGATTGTGGATCAGGAGGTCCATTTTCCAGTGAGGTTTGTATGTTTGTTTTATTCTGCATTAATCAGAGTGTCAGGTTGATGTGATGAGATCTAAGGTTCAGTGGAGGGTTTGTGGATTGTGCTGCAGTGTTGTGGTGGGACGTGTTCCCCTGGTGGGTGAGAAAGTGTTGGTGAAAGCGGTCCAGGACCCCCTGAAACCCATCAGCTGGACGGCACAGAAAGTCCAGACCCTGAACGGACAGGTAGGGAGCAATATTTTGGGCTCATATTTTAATAACATGTCCTTAAGAAGTTGCTATATGATAGAAATGCACTAAATATTTGGTCCCTCTTTACATTAAAGGAATACTTTGCCCCAAAAATGAAATTCATCCCTTGATTTTCTCACCCTCAAGCCATCCTAGGTGTATATGACTATCTTCTTTCAGCTGAACACAATCAGAACTATATAATATCCTGGCTCTTCCAAGCTTTATAATGGAAGTGAATGGGGGTCGAGATTTTGAAGGTTCAAAAACCGCATCCATCCATCATAAAAATAATCCATACGGCTCCAGTGGGTTAATAAAGGCCTTCCGATGTGTTTTTGTAAGAAAAATATCCATATTACAAAAATATCTGAACTATAATTACTGGCTTCCGTCAACGTCCGTATGCCGTATGAGAGTCACGTTCTGGTGGACGGGTGACGTAGCTCCTCTTCTCTTATATTGAAATCCTCTGACATTTTTCTTTAGACTTTCAGACTTCTAATTCATGACCAGTGTTTTGTTTTGCTCTCTCCTCTGCGCCTCCACTTTTGTCAGTTCTCACCTAAGCTTATGCTACGTCATGCGTGAGGTCAGAGGTCACCTGTCCGCCAGAACTCGACTCTCTCGTGAACGCGTGTACGGCCTTTGCCGGAAGCCGGTGATTATAGTTTATAAAGCTTTAAATATGGATATTTTTCTTACAAAAACCCATCGCTTCGCTTCAGAAGGCCTTTATTAACCCACTGGAGCCGAATGGATTATTCTTATGATGGATGGATGCATTTTTTGGAGCTTCAAAAACTATTCAATGTCATTACAAAGCTTGGAAGAGCCAGGATATTATTTAATATAACTCTTATTGTGTTTGGCTGTGAGAAGATCCGGGACAGTCCTCTATTTTTAGTGTCCCGACTTATTTTTTAAAAAAAATCATGTTTTGTCCCGTATTTCATCTTTCCTAAAATTTTATTACGACTAGGTGAGCATAGAACGAGCAGTAGTAGTGTTCTGTCACACGAGAACAGTCCAATCAATTAGTTGTAGAACAAAATAACCATCCAGACAAAAATTCGTTATTGATTAACTTGCCGTTAGTGAAGGACTGCTGAATTACGCTGAATGACACACATCAGAATCGCTCGCTCTCGCGCGTGCGCTTTCTCTCTCTTTCCTTGCGCGTGATCGCAGTTCTCTCAGACAGCGCACGATCAGTTCTCCTGAATGGTCAAATGCACACATAGTTGTCAAAATGTCCATTGTGTGGAGTATCTCACGTAAATACAGTCGGTTATGGCTTAAGTGGATGTAAACAGGTGGGTAAAAACCGGATGTGTGTCAGTATATTGCATCCATGAATTCGGTCTTAAAGGGACAGTAGCCTCATTAAATATTTGTCTGTCATTAATGTTAATCAAACAACAAAAGATGTTAAATAAATGTATACATGTTAATTAAACTTACTGTATCTGAAAAACAAGTTTATTTAATTTGTATCTCTACCGTATTTGTCGTATTGTTTGTAATTTGTTCATTTCTTTTTTATATAACAATAATTATATAAAAATAAAATTTCTCATACCATGGTCATATTGCACACCCCTTGCTCACCCGTCCTGTATTCCACCATGAGAAATCTGGTCATCCTATTTTTGGGTGAACTATCCCTTTAAGTGTCTTAAAGTAATATGTACTAACATTTAAATTAAACTTTTGATTCGGTGCACTTCATACATGTTTCTACATTGGACACCTGGGCATGTTCTTAAGCTTTTTTCTCGTTTTAGAGCATAGAAATTTTCAAATTTCCTAAAAAACAATAAAATGTTAAATTTGGCATATTTATATTATGTTTATTACCTTTAAATTAACTATTAATATCTGTTCTGTGAAAGCCTTAGTTCCTAGAGTGTTGCTGAAATAAAAGGACAATTTTTAATCTAAAATTACAAAAAATTTAAATATTTAGTTTCTAGAAACATGTAAAATTACTGCATATTTCTCAAGGGTGTAATGAATGAGTGTATGATTAACATGTTATTTTTATACCTGATCTCTCTTTCTCTGGTTTCTTTCTGTAAGCCATTCAAATCTCCTCCTCCGCTGCTGCCGTCTATGTCAACCAATATGAAGCCTGGCATTTTAGGGACCAAACCTCAACCCCTGCTGAAATCTCCCAAAATTCCACCACTGATTCCCAGTATGCAGCCAAACCCTGGTACGTGATGCAGTGTTGTTATCATTAACTAAAACTTCAATTTTTAAAAATGCTATTTTAAAGGTTCCTAATTTTGTTTTGGAGTCTCCTACAATAGGTTTACATGCATCCAAAGTCAAAAAAAACATTAATTTTTCATAATATACATTGCAGCATCACCTCATTACTCAGAGTGTCTGAAATGGTTTGATAAAGGATTAGGACTCTCTTAACCCATCCTTACTCTGCTCTGGTTGGTCAGGTGGCCCAGTCTGTTGTGATTGGTCTACCACTTATAACGCACGTCGGAAATGAAACGTCCATTAGCATATCAGAATTTCAGCTCTGGATCTTCCTCAGCACTTGATACACAATGACACGAATAGTAACGATGGCGTCGTTTTTAGCGTATCAATTTCAGCACGAGTCTCATTTTCTGGAAATGCAGCTAAGTGGATTTTCTTTCACACCGCAGAAAACAGTGTCTTCTTTACATGTTGACAACACGAACTCTTCCAGTCTCAGCTACAACTACAGTGCAAAGTAGACGTTCGCAAGCAGCCAATGAAGACCATAATCTGGCATTATGCAGATGTATTAGAAAACTACTCGCTTCATGCAGTTCACAATTGTTTCTTTCTTTTGCGATTCAATAATTCCATTTATCTTTGATCTTTAAAAATTTGCAGTCATATGAATCTGTATGTCACAGGTGGAATGATCCAGATGTCCCATCACCAGCAGATGCCCTGGAACGGTCCATTTGACGGTTGGGGCGGAGGACGGAAAAGACACGCTGAGGTCATGGGAGGACGTAGAGGTGGACGCTGGTGAGTCACATGACCTGGAATACTGTGTAGTCAGTGTATACTGCATGTTATTTTACTAAATATTTTCCACTGCAACGATAAACGTTTTTAAACTATTTTATGCTGCATTGTTGAGGTCACATGACCTCACTACATTGCATATTTAAAATGAGTTGCATCCAATTATCATATCATTTTGCGTAGAACTTTTGGCAGTCAGAATTGAGGTTGATGACATCAGGATCATTCGTCAGACTAGAAATGTGAGGTCAAGTTAAGAGCATTGCATTGTGGGATACATTAGTTCACGCAGTGTGTTCTGTTGTATGTTGCTTAATTGCTTTGCACTTTTGGTCAATTTTATCCTTGCTAAATAAAAGTATTTAACTCAATCAAAGTGTATATGCATACTGTACTTTCTTTCAAATATTATAGTTAGTATGCTAATCACAAACTCAATTTCTGGTCACATGAACTGATTTAAGCGCCTCATTCTGTTGTTTTTGTGTGAGCGCCCTTGAAGACTGTCCTGTTTTTAACACGCTGACGTGTGTCCTTGTTGCTCCTTGTGGCGTGACTCAGGGAGGACGGTGGCGGAGGACCGTGGGGATCAGACGCCATGCACCAAAAACGGAAAAGATGGAGGGCGGCCTCCGAGGAGGAAGTGCCCAAAAAAAGCAGCTCTGTAACCACACACAGCGCGCCATTATTCTCCTGTTTCTCCAGGGACACGTAAGTCAGTCGAAAACAACTCTGGGACCTTCTGATGAACCATAAACTCATTGTCACTTCCTCTTGACTTTTTCAGCCAGGCCTGTGATTATCTGGAGCTTCAGCGGCGGTACCCGCACCTGCACCTGACCTCCAACCTCTTTCACCTCCAGCTTTCCTGGACCGAGAGCTTCCCGCCCGACCAGCCTCTTCCTTTGAGAGGGCCGTGTCACTTTCACGTAGGATCAAACCAGCCGGAAACCAAACCAGATGCTTGCGAATCCACAGATGCCGCTTTTGCTGTTAAGGTACGAGTGTCTTTCTTTTGATCATGTGGCCATACAAGACTCCTGAATGCATTGCTCAAGAATTGCTCTCTTCTCTCTGCAGGTTCTGTTGTTTTCTATGCCGTGCCTTGAGGACTTGTATTCACAGTGTTGTAACCTCTCGAAGGACGGTCAGACGCAGAAGGAGGCTGTGCATCCCACTACACTTCTCAAAGTAAGAACATCTTAACTTACAGGATGTCCCATGAAGCTACTGAACTGCTGTGTTTTGTAAAAAAAAAAGACCAGAATGAAATCAAAATAAACTGTATAAAGGCAACAGGTCAATAGGGTAGAGATGTTAAAGGGCACCTATAATGCCCCTTTTTACAAGATGTAATATAAGTCTCTTGTGCCTCCAGAATGTGTCTGTGAAATTTCAGCTCAAAATACACCACAGATCATTTATTATAGCTTGTCAAATTTGCTACTATTTGGGTGTGAGCAAAAACACGCCATTTTGTGTGTGTGTGTCCCTTTAAATGCAAATGAGCTGCTGCTTTCCAAAAGAGGGCGGAGCTTTAACAGTTTGCACTTTGGTTACTCAACAACAAATTGACCCTCGTTTGTGAAGCAGTCAGGTGTAAAATGACAGCATGACAACAACACTCTTCTACAACAACTCTTCCTCTTCTCTAAAGCAGCCCAACATGGCCTCACCCCCTTTGTTGCGTGTTCTCGGGGGCGGGGTTTATGTAAATTTTGGGGTTTGTGATGTCACCAACCCAGGAAGAAACTCGTTGTAGTCCCTTCCAGCCATTTGTTGTAGTCCTTAAAAAATGATTTCTGTAAAAGAAAATATCTGCCTTTGCAGTGAACTTTGAGCGTCGTAACTTTGCAGATGTTGTTTATGCTTAAACAGCAACATTACACACTAACTAAAGTTAAAAAAGTGAAATCATAATCGAGGACCCCTTTAACTAATAGATATCGCCATACTCACCCAGTTGATTAATTACAGTACATTAAGACAGTTGTTTTGTATTACAAGTTTTCTGAAATGTTATGTTTAAATATGCAAATGAGGCATTATCTGATTAAATATGCACTAATTTGCATATGTTTCCAGAACTGAAATTGGGTTCAAACAGAGAGGATTTTGAGGGGATCTATTTTTTTCCACTCCAGAAATAATAATCTTCATAATCTGTAATCTTTACTTCTGGTTGAATTTCCTTTCTGGCTGATGTAACTGAGGCTGTATAAGTGGGAAAAATAATATTAAGCAATAATATCTTAGCCTATTTTCATTTTCCAATCAAATCCCAAAATAAAAAATAATCAAGTTCCATCTACATCATTGGTTCTCAACCACGACGCCTCTTCCAAGTTTACTTAATTATTCAAATTAATATATTATTATTGATTTACTTATTATTATATTTATATTACAACAACAAGTTGTCTGTTGTCTGAACTCCCTGAAACGCCTCCATTGTAGTCTTGAGTTTTCTTCCGGGAACAAACACGTCACAATATTCCTCATTTAAATAATGCATACGCAGAATAAAGGGGCGGGGCCTGGTTGAGTTAGTTAGTAGTGTGTTGAAACTGGTGGTTATGGTAAGGGGCGGAACATTTCCTAAACACACTCGAAGCGCTCGACCAATCACAACACACTGCTCCAGCCAGCCAATCAGAGCACATTGTGCTTTTCAGAAGGAGGGGCTTCATAGAGACAGGAACTAAACAGAGCGTTACTGACAGACTGGGAAGAGAGGAGCTGTAACAATGGAGAATATGAGGAAAAATACAGTTCAAGCATGAAAACCATTCTATAGAGCCCAAAAACAACATCAAGACTTTGAAAAAGGGCATAATAGGTCCCCTGAAATACTGGAGGAAATGTCTTGCCTTAAATTGTGTTGGACAACAGTGGGACTTTGAGTCAAAAAGCTTGAGAACCACTGCTCTGCATTATTTCCTGCAGAAAATTCTGTATCGCTCGTTAATATGTTAGTTTAAGTGATTAAATTAAGTGAGTTCATTTGTTCTTTCTCTGTGGTGTAGTTCATGTTGGTGGACAGTGGAGGTGAACTGCGGCTCCCAGGAGGCCTCTGGTCACCCAAAGCAGATGGAGCGAACCCAATAAAGGACAGCTTGACACTGATCAACACTGCGGTTCGCTGCATAAAGGATCAAACTGCTCTAGACCTCTCAGCCTGCACGCAGTGGTCTGTATATTTCATTTTAAATTTCAGTTTAATCCAGTTATGTTGCGATAGAGTCTTGAGTCTTTTCTTTTAAGCTTTCTATTTATCAGTGAGTCCTGAAAAAAAAATCACAGTTTCCACAAAAATATGAAGCAGCACAACTGTTTTCAACATTGATAATAATCAGAAATGTTTCTTGAGCAGCAAATCAGCATATCAGAATGATTTCTTATGGATCGTGTGACACTGAAGACTGGAGTAAAAAAAAATTACATCTTTTAAATTGGAATAATATTTCACAATATTACTGTTTTTAGTGTATTTGTGATCAAAGGAATGCAGGTGTGGTGAGCAGAAGAGACTTCCTTCTAAAAAATATGTCTCCTTATGTCTTTTATATCATTAGTAATTTGCTCATTTCCCTTAAATGCCTTTAAATGTCTTCCTCTCTAAAGGTACAAGATGGCGGAGCTGAGATATCTTTCAGGAGATAAAATGGAGACAGTTGTGGTGTTATTGCCAGATGTGTGGAATCTAGTTCCAGCAGAAGAAGACTGGGCAAAGTTACAACAAAAACAGCTGGTACCGACTGCAAATATGCTTGAGTTTATGCTGAGTTTATAAACATTATGCATAGAAAAATCCCATCAAAGATGTCTTCTAGCTTGTTTGTTTTATTTCCTGTCATCCAGGATGATGATTTGTCGCTCCCAGAAGGACCGTCTGTGATTTTTCACCCCTCTGCTGGACTGAATCTGTCTGTCGTGTCTCTGTCGTCAATGCTGGAGCCCCAGAGTCTTCAGACACGAGACAGCTGTGAGGTGTGTGGTTACAGAAGTTAAATGCAGCAAATTTGAAACTTTTAATGATTCAAATAATACAACTTGCATGTCACGTGTTGTAAACAGGCTTGGACATGATGTAACCTGCATTATTATCTGATCTTATGTCTCTCATGTTCTGGTATCAGGTCAGCTTGATGGCGGAGATGTTCAGCGAGATGCTTCAGAGGGATTTTGGGCTTCAGCTGTATGAGTGTCTCTGCCGTCTGCCTCTGGACCCCAGTGTCCTGCTGACTTGCGTCAAAGAGGACAACAGCACTCCCATGGTACACTAGACTGCACACCAGTGCTATTTTAGTGTCATTGCATACTGAAAGATTTTTTATTAACATTTTGAATTCGTTTTTTATTTTTATATTTTCTGTTTTCATTGTAATTTTGGTTACAAGTGATAGTTCACCCAAAGATTTCTGTCATTATTTACTCACCCTCATGTCGTTCCAAACCTGTAAGACCTTCGTTCATCTTTGTTCATCTTCGGAATGAACTAACCCTTTAAATAGAAGGAAAATCCAGTTGTTATTGTAACTTTTTTTACACTGTTTTCTCTCTTAAGGAGGATGAGCCCAAAACATCCGACAAACAGCCATCAAAAAAGAAAGGATTGATTGATGCAAAAAAGAGAAAACTCAAAGAGAAGGATGAGGAGGACGTCACAATGACAGATGATTCTGAACCAGCTGAAAATCAATCTGAGCATCTAAAAGAGAGTAAAACTCAAAGCGCAGGAGGAGACGAGCAGAGCAGCAGCGCCTCAGACAATCAGATGTCCAAAGACAGTGTAAGAGGTCACGTTTCTGTTCGGATCTGAGCCACATGTCTAGTGTTTCTCCTCCTAACATCTCTTTCGTGCTTGAAGGAGTGTCATCTGGGCTGGACGGCCGAACTTCCCCGTAAAGTGCTTCTGTCCTGGGTCTTCTTTGACCGGCAGCTGACAGGAAGTCTTCGAGAAGCAGATCTGCTCAACATCCTGCTGTCTCTCGGCCTGTTTCTCAGCCCTGCTCAGGTTTTATTTTCTCTGAGATGTTTTCTTAGAAATCTGCCAAATAAATTAAGGCAGATATAAATATTAGTATTGTAATTTTACTTAAAAACTTATTGTTATTAAATGCTTGTTTTTTTATTTTATTTTACAGTGAAATAGTATTATTGCAATATTAGTATATTTATTGATTTGAATTCTTAAAATTAAAAAACTATATATATAATAATTGTATAATAATTGTCATATTAATATTTATATTACTACAATATAATATAATTATATTAATATAAATAATATTAAATATAATAATAATAATAATAATAAATATTATTTTATTATTTTTACAGAACAACAGTATTATCGCAATAGTATATTTCTTTATTAATTTGTTTCTTTTTAGAATTTAAATCGAATTAAAAAATATTTTAAATAATAATAATTTTTATTATTATAGTCATATTGTATTTGCAAAAAAACAGGTTTTTCTAAGATGATGTTTATATTATGTATATTATGTATTTTTACAGTGTTGTTCTATAAAACCATATGATTACTTGCTTTTGATATTTTATTTAAACCAAATATTATTGTCTTGTTGTTTCATATGTATTTTAAGCCATTTTTAATGCCTAGGTCTATTTTTATTACCACAAAAAATATTCGATTACTCGATTAATCGTCAAAATAATTGACCAATTACCAAAATAATCATTAGTGACAGCCCTACTAAACACCGTTACTGACAATCCTCATTTTGGCTGTGTGAGATTCTCCAGCTTTGTTGTTGTTGAGCAACCGAAGCGTGAGCTGTTAAAGCTCCGCCCTCTTCTGGAAAGGGGGCCGAGAGCAGCAGCTCATTTGCATTTAAAGGGACACACACAAAAACTGTGTGTTTTTGCTCACAGCCAAATAGCGGCAAATTTGACAAGCTATAATAAATGATCTGTGGGGTATTTTGAGCTGAAACTTCACAGACACATTCAGGGGACTATATATGGGCAATATTTGTGAAGTGTGTTTGATTTCCTGTCTCTCCTCAGGCACAGGATCTAGTCAGAAAGGCTGCAGTCGGCGGGCTTTGCCTTTACAGGAATCTGTGCAGTCGCTGGTCAGACTGCGATCAGACAGATGGCAGGATCAGCGCTGAGGGTGTGTGTGCTGTAAAAGCATGCCATCTGATAATGCATGGAAACACATTTGTCCATAGTATTATAACCGTACCACTGTGTGTTCCTCTCAGGGAATAAAGCGATGTTGCCCGGACAGCCATGCAAAGAGAGAGGATCCAGCCGTCGCAGCAACAGCACAGATGTGGTGAACTACAGAGGGAACATCATTAACTTACCAAACCTACTGCAGTCGCTGGAGAGCAGCAAAGCGGCCCAGCATGAACTGGAGAAGTGCGTCGCCACGCTGCAATCCAGACTCGGTGAGACTGTAATTAAAAATATTGATTTCTTGATTTTAATCGATTCTCATTCAGAAGAACCGATATCAGTTCTTAAAGCCCTCCTGTAGCCAATAATTTTATTCCTTAAAACTCACCTTTGATCACCAAAATGACATATTTAATGTTTTTTTTTTTTTTTTTTCTGTAAAAAAAGTTCTTCATGCCTTAAAATAGCTTGAATGTAACTCTACACCCTTGCTTCATTTATTATACGTGGATCTATGAATATGCTAATTAGCCCCGTCTCCACTTACTCGCACAAGCTCAGAGATCAACTAGGTCAACTTAATGAGGTAAACGCAGCACAATGGTATCGCTCTTTACAACGTCGGACACATAACAGTAATTAATATGATTAGCCTTTTGCTTAACTACGTTATCAAACAGCTAATAATGTGTTGCTAATGTTACACAAAACATGTTTCCGTTTGCAAGTCAGACAGCTGTCTTCTAAAAATCAGTATCCTTAGAAACCCTATATTGTTAAATTGACCCGATTTTTCATATCAACTGAAAAATATACCAGGATAACCTGGTATATTTCCCTACTCCCCTGCTTCAGAGCATTTATAATTAATGATATGCTAAAGCCCGCCCACATGTTGACATGATTGGTTAGTTTGTACAGTCATCTCTTCTGCTTTACTAGTTATAGCATCAAATAAACATAAATGAACATCAGAAGGTATGTCGAAAGATACAGTACAACTTACCGAAATCTGTATCATGTCAATCGCACTTAATTGATATGGAATTGAATCGGAATCAAAATCGAATCGAATCATGAAATTTGTGTTTAGTTCTGCCATTATATTCATGCATATTAATGCTTGCATTTGAATTTACGGTGTGCGTGTGATTCAGACGCAGCAGAAGCGAGACAGGCCTCTAATGAACAGGAGCACGGCCAACAGAAAGAGCTGAAGAAGAAACTTGAGAAAGCAGAGACGCTCAACAAAACGTACGAGAAGAGTCTGAGAGAAAACACCGGTCAGATGATCTCTGTCATTGAGAAGATGCAGAGGATGGTCGAACAGGTGATGTCCTCGAGCATTTTGTATGCATTTATGACTTTATATTTTGACAGATTTGTGTTAATATACTATGTTTTTATTGTTTAGACGACGGCCCTTACAAATGTGAACGCAGGAAAGGATGAGAAGGTGTAGAGCTCCATTGGATGGCGATGCAATAGTGTTTAGACCAAGGAAAATAAAATAAATTTTAGCCTCTGTTTCTTTGCTTTAAAAAAATCATCTTTTTTTTGTGGGGGAAAATGGATGTTTTCTCATGCAAATAGAAATGTAAAGGATTTTATTAATAAAAGTGAAATGTTTTGCTGGTTCATTTTAGAACGTAATGTGCTTAATATGGAAAGGAAATGTTGTTTATTTATTTAATGTTATTTAATTTTATTTTGTTGTTAAATTCTGGCAGCTATGAAAGTATGATCCTTCCACAAAACTGAAAATCTCATAAACAGAGATATAGATATGAAAACCTATTTGTAACCCAGTATAATTTTTCCCTTTCCCTTTCTCCTTTGTGATTATAAAAAAGGCGTTTTAAATGACAGATCTCTAGTTTGGTTTTAACTTAAGAAAAAAAAGGCTGAAAACAAGCATGCAACATTTCTTTTTTTTTAATTTGGACAAATTGGATTTTATTGTATTTCAGATTTGTTATTGTGTACTGAAGCGTTTCCTTACTGTTTGAAACCACCCACCGCCATAATTATTCTCCAGTGTTCGCATGAGGTTAGTCTAGTGTTTAGTCTAGACTAAAGTATAGTGAAAGTCCAATTATTCTGGAAATACTGCCTGAATTCTTCCTTGCAATTAAAATGGTTTGGATCTGACTCAACCCAACTCTATTTGTTAATCTACTGTGATGATTCACCATTGTGAGAATGAATACATCTTAAATAAAGTCTGAAACTATTTCAGAAGGTTTGCAAACAGTAAAATATTGGATTTAATTGGCAAGTATTTTTGTCTTTTCCTCAGGGACCGTTTATATTTTCCTAATGGCCTGTTTCTGAACAATTGCATTCCAAGATGTGGACAAAGATGTGTCATCATAAACTAATGAGTAAAATTAATCACATGTAATATATATGTATATATTATTTTCTTTTTGTTTTGTCTATTTTTTAAGCCTCAAGAAATAACCTGAGTTTGTTTAGTGACGAAGGTGGCCAATAAATATATCAGATCATCAAATCCTAACGTATTTGTCATTCTATTTTGATAATCAGTCCCACAATTTAAAAATACTCTTAGCGCAATCATTTTTAATTATTAATCAATGTGTGTCTGTATAGTGTGTTTTTGGCCTACTGCGACAGAGGACGCTATTTTCTCCCAAGTTCAGCTGAAGAAGGTTTATATCATAAATAATGAAGAAGTCACGATGACGTTGCTTGGTGTACTTCCTGAAGCGTCGAAGCACGTAACCTAAACATTCCTTTACGTAATTAATATTCATGAGAGCGTTCACCGCTACGTTCAACGTCTCGTCGCAAGCGCATGCTGTTTATAAACCAAGATAATGTTTATGTTTTTAGTTATATAAAACGGTTATGTGACGTGTTATAAGCTCCCGCATGTAATACTACAATCTGAGCGCAAAAAAGAGACGTTTTACACGTCAGGAAATGAGATATTGTGAATGACAGCTGCGTACTTTCACTTTAGTTTAACGTTACCTTTTGGATTTCGCGCGCAGGTTCGTTTGAAACTTTTATCTACTGAATTCGATTGAACATTAGTGTTTTTCTCTCTTTTAGACGTCTAAAGATCGTAATCAGTGCTCATATGTGTTATTGATAACCAACTGACAAGCGCACATATCCAAAAGAAACAGTCAGAGAGCTGATATTAAACTGCTGTTCTTCACCATGCTCTTCTCCCAGTCTTGCGGTTTAAACTGCCTTAGATTTGCCATTTTATTCTGTGTTCTTTTTATTGGCAACCATGGGATGACTGTCAACACGGACACAAATGTGTTGCCTTTTCCCTGGGGCAAGATGAGATTGCCAGAAACAGTGAAACCCCAGCACTATGATCTCCTGATACACCCCAACCTGACCTCGCAGACCTTCACTGGTGTTGTCCAGATCCTCATAGAGGTAGAGCAGGACACCAGAGCCATCATCCTCCACAGCAAAAACCTTCAGATCTCCAAAGCACAGCTTTTAGAGTCCACACATCATCGGGGTCTTCAGATCAGTGAGTTTGAAGCCAATGAACAGATTGCACTCTTCGCTGATGGCTTCACATTTGAGAAAGGAAACCATTTGGTGCATTTGGAGTTCTACGCCAACTTATCAGATAGTTATCATGGCTTTTATAAAGGCAGATACACCACAAACAGTGGAGAGGTCAGGTATGTCATGAGTGACATTAGTGCTTTTGTATTGACTCTTGATTAATTGGTAGTTTGAAGACTTGAAACCCCTCAAAATGAATTCTTTTCTCACTACAGGATGTTGGCGTCCACTCAGTTTGAGGCGACCCATGCTCGAGCCGCCTTCCCTTGTTTTGATGAACCTGCATTCAAAGCCAACTTTACCATCCGTGTGCGCCGAGAATCAAGGCACATTTCCATATCCAACATGCCCAAGGTACACATAATTCGTAGATCACATTGGATTCAATGTGATTCACCAAAATCACTATGAAAACCCAAACAAAAATGGGTAAAAACAGTAAACTTTTAACATTAATAGTTCTTTAGGTTCCAATTCCCAGTTAAATTAACATGCATGAACTGATGGAAATGTACGGCATCAATGCAGTGTAAATTTCTTCAAATAAAAGCATCTGCCAAATGCATTAATGTAAATGCGAACACCCTAAGTGGGTTGTTGAGAAACTGACATGACATAAAACAAAACAAAAATTGGGGTTCTGTGCAGCTGCCTTTAACCATAACCCATAAACATGTACATTGTAAAGCGTCCTTGAGCCCTGGTAAGGCGCTATATAAATAAAACGTATTATTATTATAAACCATGAACAACATCATAATTGTAACAACAGAATATTTGCATGCATGTTCATGATCCTAAATAAGATCACAAAATGTCAAGAAAAAAAAGTTAGGTTAACCAGTCTTTCTGGCAAATCAAAAATTGATCATCATACCAGTCAATAGCTATGTTTCATCCACCTATTTTTATGTCAATTTTGGGATACGCTGGATGGAAATACGGAGCCCCACACATGACATGTAGGGAAAAAATGCGCACAATTTATTATTTCGTTCCCTTGATTTACTAAATTGTGCGCATGATTTAGCCTATTTTTTTCCCTGCATGTCATGTGCGGGGCTCTGATTGGAAAGCCAAGATGTGCATAAATTATAAAAATGTGCATAAAAAATGTATGCGCTCAATTGAGGCGGATCATTTTTTTAATCTTAATATGCAAAAAATCTGATTTTTGCTGGCAGTCTGAACATGGCAATAGACTTACAGTTTATAAACAGTTTATAGACCATACAGTTTATAACCTGCACAATCTGCAGTGTCATTCATTGACACTGAACTCAGTCTTTTTCATGTAAATGCAAACGCAAGATTATTTATCCAATAGCTGAGAACTGTAGAACTGGCTGACGGGCTGCTGGAGGATCAATTCGATATGACGGTGAAGATGAGCACCTACCTGGTGGCCTTCATCATCTGTGATTTCCACTCCATCAGTAAAAAAAGTCAGCATGGAATTGAGGCAAGTCAATAACATTGCCAAAAGCATTATAAATACACTTTACAATACACCCAGATAAAACTGTCCTCTCACACCTCATAACCTGAATCCTGATGTAGATATCCGTGTATACGGTTCCCGAGAAGATCAGTCAGTCGGAATATGCTCTGAACACCGCCGTCACACTGCTAGACTTTTATGATGATTATTTTGACATCCCGTATCCACTTCCTAAACACGGTGAGTGTGAAAGTTCTTCTATTGACAATGGCATGCATACTAGCATGAAATAATGCGAAAATGGCTATAATTGTCTTTTTTACTTGCAGATCTTGCTGCCATCCCAGATTTCCAGTCCGGTGCTATGGAGAATTGGGGTCTGTCGACATACAGAGAGTCCGGTTTGCTCTTTGACCCTGAGAAATCCTCTTCCTCTGACAAACTGGGCATCACCAAAGTCATTGCCCATGAACTAGCCCATCAGGTTGATATTTCTGTTACTAATTCTGTCTAAATAAGAGATCATGTATAGCTAGTCAGCCTTTATCACAAAATATGTTGATGCCTATATTACTGTACATTATTCTGCTTATTGTGTGACTACTTAACAAATAAATGGAGATTGTTTTATTATGTGAGAAGAGATATGTGGGAACACTTCACAATAAGCTCATTTGTTAACATTAGTTAATGTATTAAAGGATTAGTTCACTTCAGAATTAAAATTTCCTGATAATTCACTCACCCCCATGTCATCCAAGATGTTTGTACTGGTTGTTCTTTCTTTCTTCAGTCAAAAAGAAATTAAGATTTTTGAGGAAAACATTCCAGGATTTTTTTAATCCATATAGTGGACTTCAGCAGTTAGCAACAATCATGTTTTTTCTAAAAAAAAAAAAATATATATATATATATACTTTTTAACCACAAATGCTTGCCTTGCACTACTCTGCAATGTGCCACGCATTATGTAATCATGTTAGAAAGGTCACACGTGACGTAGGTTGGAAAGGTGACCTTTCCAACGTGATTACGTAATGCGTGGCACATCGCAGAGCAGTGCAAGATGAGCGTTTGTGGTTAAAAAGTATATCTTTTTTTTTTTTTTTTTTTTAAATGACCGATCGTTTCTCTAGGTAAAACTCTTATTCCTCGTCTGGGATCATGTAGAGCTCTTTGAAGCTGCACTGAAACTGACATTTGGACCTTCAACCCGTTGAACCCCAGTGAAGTCCACTATATGGAGAAAAATCCTGGAATGTTTTCCTCAAAAACCTTCATTTCTTTTTGACTGAAGAAAGAAAGACATGAACATCTTGCATGACATGGGAGTGAGTAAATTATCAGGAAATTTTAATTCTGTAGTGAACTAATCCTTTAAGCTGTAGAAGTATTGTTCATGTTAACTAATCTTAACATATAAAACCTTATTGTAAAGTGTTACCAGATAAGTGATACTGGAGACATGAAACTGGCAGAGATATATAGGAAATCAGTTGCCTGGCAGAAGTGTGCAGTTTAGCTTCATTATACAAAAATATTTGACTACGGAATGCTGTAATTGATTGCTAATGATTCACATCTATCTGTTATCCAGTGGTTTGGAAATCTAGTTACAATGCAGTGGTGGAATGACCTGTGGCTGAACGAGGGCTTCGCCAAGTTCATGGAGTATGTGTCTGTCAACATCACCCACCCTGAGCTGCAAGTGGTGAGACCGCGTATATTTACATTTAATACAACTATCTAATAGTTGAGGTTAAGTCATAAACTGTGTTTGCATGAATACTTCACACGATGGGGCCATTTTAACATAAATCTGTGTGTATTTGACCATTCAAGCGTGAAAGAGAACTGAATTCAGGATTGCGTGCTGTCTGAGAGTGGCAGCTTTTGGTGTGTGCGCGAGTAACGCATTGACCTTTTTTCATGGCTTATTGTGCTTAGTAACTGTTTTTATCATGCATTGAGCAGCCTGATCATTCATGCATGTTTCTTTATCACTTCAAAGTAATAATTTTGTCAGATAAATACCTTAACCTTTAGTCTTTTGTTCTGCCCTCATATTTAAAATATATATATTTTTTAAATCTAATATTTTCCTCATATTTTGATGGTTTAATCAAACTTGTAGGGTCATTAAAAACAAATATCCCCTCCGCACATCACTTTTGGCCACTACTGTATATCATCACACTGCCCAGCCCTATTTGAGATTGTGATATGGTCATTTCAACAGAGACTGACTGATCTGTAAGTATAATAGTGTTGATATTCAGTGCCTCTATTTTAGGATGATTATTTCCTGGAGAAGTGCTTCACCGCCATGTCCGTGGACTCTTTAAGCTCCTCACACCCCATTTCCACCCCAGTGGAGAATCCTGCGGAAATCAGTGAGATGTTTGATGACGTTTCCTACCAGAAGGTACACAAGCACTTTAATAGTGGTCAACCAATATGGATTTTTGATGCTGATACTGATATCTTAGATAGCAGCGTGGCCAATTATAAAGCCGATATATATGATATTTACTATTTAAAGGTGTAACTTTTGGCACTCTAGCAGTTAAAAAAAAAAAAAAACTGCATGCATTGAGGAAGAACATTGTTTTGTGCTTTGGCTCTCCATGACTATGTGGATGAATATAGTTATTTCTCATAAAAGGTTATCCTACTGCTCATAAAACATTCATTACTAGGCTTAAGAGAAATAACCACTTAAGATGGAAAGGATCTCAAGGTGATTAGCTGAAGACGTTACTGTTGCTTTACCCATTAATAGACACGGTACTTCCTTGAAAATAAATTCCAGCACAGCGCTACAACAACCATTATGAAATGACCCTTCACAATAGATAATGCTTTACAATGAACTCTGTTAGAGAGCTACATATGGCAGTTTATCTCTTCAATAAAATACCTTATTGTTTTATTACTGTTGAGTAATAAAAACAGTAAAACACCATAATCTCAATGGCGCTTTTACAACATTTAAAATCCCTCAGTTCTCGCCATCTCTAAAAAGCCAAGCCAATGTTGGTTCTTGTTTTATTACGAGCTCTGTCACATTCTCTTTTTGCCAGCAGTCTCTCCTCTTTTTTTTCAATGGGTGATTGATTCCCTGGAGGTTCAAGGTTTAGCGTGCTCCATGTCCAATAGATTTTTCTATTTACGACGAGATATGATGCAGGGGCGAGTGACATATATATATATACACTTAAATATACACTAAAATATACACTTATAATAGGCCTACCTTAGTGAATCAAGGCAAGACAAAAACATGTTTTGGATGAGGATTGACTCATTATTTAAATTTAGTTAATTTTGAACAAAAAAGTTACATAGTGTACCTTTAATTTTAATAACATGCATAACAGCTGTTGCAATAAAATGTACATTTATTTTACATATTTGGTACATTACAAATAATTCATTGTAAAATGAATCAATATGAAAAAAATATTGAACTCTGTAAAAAACAAATGTACTCTTTAGCAACGTCTTGATTCTGTTAACCTTTTACATTTGCATCAGGTGCTGGTATTCTTAGTGCTGTCAAAATAAAATCTGATTCTGAGTGGCCAAACAGAAAAACGTAAAAATGACATTGGCAATATATTGGTTGACCACTAATCTCTAAAATCCTTTTAGTGAATAATTTGTTGTAATATATCTACTGGTTGTTCATAATCTTTCAAGGGAGCGTGTATCTTGAACATGCTGAGGGATTTCCTGACCCCAGAGGCTTTCAAGTACGGTCTTACAGACTACCTGAAGAGACACAGCTACCAGAACACCGTGAACGCTCATCTCTGGGAAAGTCTTACCAATGTGAGTGACCTCTGTCAGTTCCTGTGTATGTTCTCCAGCTCTCAAAGAAGTTTAAGCGATTGCTCTTGAATCCAAATGCATTTCAACCTTTTCAGATCTGCACTTCTGATGGACTGGATTCAGGGAGACTAAAACTTGATGGATTCTGTTCCAAAAAAAGGGCTGAATCTCCAGCTTCTGTGAGTACTGCATTAAATAATACAATATATAGTAATAATTTATAGTTTTTTTTAGTTTGTTTTTCTGGGTTCATAGCAACATTGACAGTATCTACTGTATATGATATGACATGATATATTTTATAATATGTTACATGACATATTTCATAATATAATATAATATGATAAATGACATGACATTTTATATATGACATGACATGATATATTTTATAATACATTGATGTATGACATGATATATTTTATAATAAATAATATGATATAGCTATGACATGATACTTCATAATATATAATATGATATATGACATGATATATTTTATATTAAATTTGATATATAATGACATGATATATGACGATATATTTATATGACATGATATATTTATATGACGTGATATATTTTATAATAAATAATATGATATATGACAAGACATATTTTATAATATATGATATGGTGATATGATAAATTATATATGACATGGCATGACGTGTTATATGATATGATATGATATATGATGATATGATCAAATGTATATATTATATGACATATGTGACACATATGATATGATATATATGACGTGACATGATATGAACCACAAAACAAATAAATTATTCAGGTAATGCAGTAAATCAATCCTGTTCTAGTAGAAGTGACATTATATGACATGAAATAATATGCTATATTATATATTAGGTCATATGATTTCATATTATATCATATGAACCACAAATGAAATACTTCAGTTAATGTAGCAAATCAATCCTGTTCTAGCAGAAATGGTTCATGGAGGACAATGTTGACGTTGGAGCCATCATGGACACCTGGACGCTGCAGGAGGGGTTTCCTTTAGTCACTGTGGAGGTCAGAGGTCAAGAGGTCATCCTCAGACAGGAGCGCTATCTTAAAGGAGAAAAATCTTCAAAGACTTCAAGGTATGCACTAACCTACTGCTTAATGCATAGGAAAATTTGCATACGGTGCACATACTGTAGAAAAAGTAAACGTAGTAAGCTAGTATGCTGCTCTGAATATAGTTATGATGTTTAATTCAATTAAATTATTTGTTGTTTGTAACTCATTTCTCATAGTACGTCGAGCTTCCTGTGGCAGGTCCCTCTGACTTACATCACCAGTCACAGTAGTACAGTGCAGCGATTCTTGCTGAAAAGTGAACAAGGTGTGTTAAAGTTAAAAAAAATTAGCTTTCCAGCATGTTTTTCAGCTTACACTGAGATCTGATTGTGTGTCTGCAGATGTGTTGTACCTGTCAGAGAAGGTGGAGTGGATTAAATTCAATGTGGACCTGCGGGGGTATTATATTGTCCACTATGAGTCAGGAGGCTGGGACGCTTTGATCAGTCAACTCCAGCAGGACCACACAGTGTTCAGCAGCAATGACAGGGCCAGTCTCATCCACGGCATCTTTCAGCTGGTCAGGTGAGGGAACTTCACTTGTGGTCCTAAAAGGAAACATCATTTGCAATGCATTGAATTTCTGTAATATGACATTTTGGATGAAAATGTGCAGCACTACATTATAGTATTTGGTCAAACATGCAGTATTTGTCTCATTTAAGTCTCATTTAAGTAACTCACTAAACACCAGCTGATTTAAAGACATTGAGACTTCATACGTGATGAAGAAAAGTGACGTCAATGAAGAGATCCTGCAGCATTTGAGCACAAACATTATCTAAAAAAAATTATATTAAGACATTTAAAATTGTGTTAGTCATTG
This sequence comes from Elopichthys bambusa, assembly GCA_037101425.1. NCBI lineage: Eukaryota > Metazoa > Chordata > Actinopteri > Cypriniformes > Xenocyprididae > Elopichthys > Elopichthys bambusa. Next base: position 44,650,720 of record CM074433.1, read on the forward strand.
CAGACCTGGTTGGAATATGGAATATGTTTTTCTTTCCTTCAGCATAGAGAAAGTCCCATTGGATAAAGCTCTGAATTTGAGCTTGTACCTCAGTAAAGAGTCGGCGATCATGCCGGTGATGAAGGGCTTCGATGAGCTAGTGCTGCTTTACAAACTCATGGAGAAGAGAAACATGGAGGAACTGGAGAACCAGCTGAAGGTTGTGGTTGCAGAAAACAAGTACAGTTAAAGATGAAGTGTGCAATGTTTTGGATGTTAAAGTGTTAGTTCATCCAAAAATGAAAATTACCCATAATTTACTCACCCTCAAACCATCCTAGGTGTATACGTATCTTCTTTCAGCCAAACACAATCAGAAGCTAGTAATTACAGTTTATAAAGTTATAATTATGGATATTTTTCTCACAAAAACCCATCGCTTTGCTTCAGAAGGCCTTTATTAACCCACTGGAGCCGTATGGATTACTTTTATGATGGATGGATTTGAATCCAGAAAAATTCAAATGGAATATATACTATATTTAGACAAACAGTTTCTGGTTTGTTGTTTTAACAGGGTCATTTAGTGAAGTTATTTAAGAACCTGATTGACCGTCAGCGCTGGTCTGATGACGGGTCTGTATCTGAGCGGATGCTCAGGAATTATCTGCTGCTGTTTGCCTGTGTCCGCCGTTACCCGTCCTGCGTCAGCACCGCCACTGAACTCTTCCAGAAGTGGAAAGAATCTGATGGCAAAATGCTGTAAGAGTTTGTTTGATTCACATAACGTCCGCATTATACATTCTTCATACTATTTTAATTCCAGTTATATCCTTTGTTTGGTTCAGGCTGCCTACCGACGTGAGTTTGGTGGTCTACACTGAAGGAGCACGCACAGATGAAGGTTGGGACTTCCTGTTGGAGAAATACAAGCGATCCACCTCACCATCAGAGAAGTGGATGATTAAAGCCGCCCTCTCATACACCCCATTAACTCACAAACTTCAGTGGTGAGTCTGAATACATGAAGCTGCTGAGAATGATGTCACATGACATTTTCAGAGTTCACCCAAACATGACATCAGTGATGGAGTATAAATCATTAATGAAGGTCAAAATTGTCTTTAAAGTCTTTAAAATGCAAATGCATGATTCATTTCTCACCTTTTCAAACTTATGAGTGTCATTAAAGAAGTCCTTTTATACTTTTTTACATGTTCATCTTTCTTTAGTGTGTAATGCTGCTGTTTGAGCATGAAAAAGGTCTGCAAAGTTACAAAGTCCCTCCAGCAGGAGTTATTCTCTATATCTGTTTCTGAATTCCCTGAAACGCCTCAATTTTAGTCTTGAGTTTTCTTCCGGGAACGAACATGTCACAATATTCCTCACTTAAATAATTCCCGCCCAAGGCATATGCAGAATAAAGGGGCGGGGCCTGGTTGAGTTAGTTAGTAGTGTGTTGAAACTCACTGTTGTGGTAAGGAGCAGGACATGCTGCTTTCCTGAAGAGGGCGGAGCTTTAGCAGCTCGCACTTCGGATGTCATGAGGATTGTCAGTAACGGTTCAGCCTTACATTGTTCAAACCGGAGTCGACACTGATGGAGAGACTCAGGAAGAAGTTACAACTTTTAGAATGAAACTGGACATTTCTGAACGGTTAGTGGATAAATTTATGTAGTCGCTGTGGAGTTGTTTCAACTCATCAACTAGCATGTGCCATCATGTTAATCTTTTGTGCAAATCCAGCATTGAATTGACCCTCGTTTGTGAAGCAGTCCGGCGTCCAGCATGACAACAACACTCTACTACAACAACTCTTCCTCTTCTCTAAAGCAGCCCAACATGGCCTCACCCCCTTTGTTGTGTGTTCTCGGGGGTGGGGTTTATGTAAATTTTAGGGTTTGTGATGTCACCAACCCATGAAAAATCTCGTTGTAATCCCTACCAGCCGTTTGTTGCGATTTCTGTAAAAGAAAATATCTCCCTTTGCAGTGAACTTTGAGCGTTGTAAATTTGCAGATGTTGTTTATGCTCAAACAGCAACATTACACACTAACTAAAGTTAAAAAAGTGAAATCATAATCAACCACCACTTCAATAAAGATCTTGAGTCATTAAACCTGCTCTATGATGTGTTTTTCTTTCTCATTCTGTCTAGGCTTTTGGAAAAAAGCATTGAGGGAGAGATCATGAAAACTCACGACCTGCCGTCACTGGTCGTCACTGTTAGTAAAAACCCAAAAGGCTTCAAACTCGCCTGGGAGTTCCTGAAGACCAACTGGGCGAAACTTGTGAAAAAGTGTGTAGCAGATATCCAAATGATCCGTCTGAAATATTATTATTGCTTTTATATCTACCTGAAGACCTTATTATATGATCGAATAAATCTTGCATTCTTATTTTTTGGTGCTTATGATGACACATTGTGGCATGATAGATTGTGTATTTCATCTAAATCTTGATTTCAGGTTTGATCTGGGTTCATCTGCAATATCTCGCATGACGGTTGGAGTGACTGATCAGTATTCCACCAGAGAAATGCTTGATGAGGTACTTTAGATTGAGCTGTCATTTTTTTAAAACTTTTATATACATTTTCTTGCTAAAAGTATGAAGTGGCCTTCAGCACCTAGTCCAAAAAAGCTAAATAAATTGGAAGCTAAAATATTAATTAAACCATTGCATTAATTAATGTCCATTGCTTAGTTTTTATTCTCCACTAAGTATTTAAAGAAATTAATTTTACTTTTGATAAGCATGATCAAACATGATGAAAACTCATTTACTCATATCAGTGATGTATAAAAAATATGGTCACATGATCTTCTAGAATAAACTCGATGAGTAAAGTTTGATGACAAATTTGAAGTTGGCTTTAAAAAGTTTTAAGGTTTTCAGTTTAAAGTAGGTTTAAAGTTTAAACTTTGAATGTTTTGAAGGCAACAAAGTCTATCAGAAAAACAAAGATAGATATGGTGTTTTAGCATGTTTCTAACATGTTTTAACAAGTTGCTAGCATGATTTAACATGTTAACATGATTTACCACATTGCTAACATGACTTAACACATTGCTAGCGAGATAAGCATGTTGATTACATGATTTAGAACATTACTAACATGATTTAACGTGTTGTTACTATGATTTAACATTGCTAGCATGAGTTGGCATGTTGCTAACATGATTTAACATTGCTAGCTAGCATGTTGATAGTAAGATTAGAACATTGTTACCATGATTGGCATGTTGTTACAATGATTTAACATGTTGCTAGCATTATTTAGTATGTTGCTAGCTTGACTAAGCATGTTGTTAGCATTCTTTAACATGTTAACATGATTTAACATGTTGCTAGCTTGATTTAACACATTGCAACGTGATTTAGCATGTTGTTAACATGATTTAACTTGTTGCTAGCAAGATTTAACACATTGCTAATGTTTTGCTAGCATGATTTACCATGTTGCTAGCTTGATTTAACATGTTACCATGATTAGGATATTGCTAGCATGATTTAACACATTGCTAATGTGTTTGCTAGCATGATTATCATGTTGCTAGCAAGATTTAGCACAAGGCTACCATGTTGCTAGTATGATTTAACACATTGCAAGCATGTCCTTGGCTAGTTATTAGGCTTTGCTAATGATAGATAGATTAGAAATATAAATAGTATATGTAGAAGTTGTTAGGCTTATTTGCTACAGTGATAGACAGCTTAAATACAGTATAAGATTTAGTTTACAAATGTTTTTACCCTCTCAATGAAAGTCTATGAGATTTTTGGTGGTTTTGATAGTCTGGTTTACGAAAACTGCAAGTCGGATCAGTTAGAAAAGATATGGTGGTTGGTGGTTGATATTTAAAGCTCTAAAAGGAGATACTGTTTAAATTCTGGCTTAGAAGAATAATAGTTTTAAATAGTAGGTCAGTAAGATGGCTTTTTCAAGCCAAATTAATGAATCATGGGCGTCAGGTTTATTTCCAAAAGCAGTGATTCATCTGCACTGAAGATCCGAGAACATGAAGCAGTTGTTTTTTGTTCTTCCTGTAGGTCCAGACGTTCTTCAGTTCACTAACTCAGGATCAGGGCTCTGGGCTCCGCAGCATCCAACAGGCCCTGGAGAAAATCCAGCAGAACATCCTCTGGATGGACAGGAACGTCCCACTACTGAAAGCCTGGCTGGATAGCCAGTCCACGATTGAGTCCTGACAACTCCAGAGACGCTTGAAAGTGTGTGTAACCCTAGACTGCACCTAGTTTCGCCCTTGGTGCGGCTCTTTACAAGGACCTGAACACTGGAGCTCACTGGCTGAAGGGCGTACCTTTAAATCAGCTCTGATATCATGATGTTAACATGAACATTTAAACTGGCTGTAACAAAACGTGTCTAAAGAAGGTGTGAAATGTTCATGCAAAACATCATCTTAAAGGGATAGTTCACCCAAAAATGAAAATTCTGTGATAATTAACTCACCCTCAAGTTGTTCCAAACCTGTATGAGTTTCTTTTCCTATGCTGAACACAAAAGAAGATATTTTGAAGAATATGGGTGACCAAACAGTTGATGGACCCCATTGACTTCTATAATAGGAAAAAATTGGAAGTCAAAATTGGACTATGGAAGTCAATGGGGTCCATCAACTTTGTTTACAGTCATTCTTCAACATACCTTCTGATGTTCATTCATGTTTATTTGGTGCTGTAACTAGTAGTAAAGAGGAAGAGATCCAATCAGTATTTATTGTTTAAATTTTCTAATAAAATTTGACAGAATTTGAAAGCTCAGACTGTGTTTCAGATCACAAAGCTTATTGCGATAATATTTGGATGGCATGTGTGCGACAAATGTTTCGTTTTGTTTGCGCATAAACTGAAAAAAAGAAGCATAGACTAAAAGATTTCGGTTCATCAAAATGAAAACAGATTAAAATAAGACAAATTGATATCGTCCAAAACTCATATGATCATTTTCTGTTGCTGAAATTTTGGTGCATCACTAAATGAAACGAACCTAATTGTGACACTCAACATTGTTTTGTTGTCTAAAATTAAAGTGGTTTTAATAACGTTTTGTGAATTTATTGACATCCTTTTAAAAACCACAAACACGAAGTACTGGTAAATGTATACGGTTTACAGTATTGTCGATAAAAATGATTTTATTTAAAGTTAAAAAAACAACAAAAGGAAAAATCTAATGGTTAAACATTTAAATTACATATTTACATAACAGCATGTAAAAAGTTCTTAAAATGGCTTAAATACAGCTTAAAAGACTAATTGTTTAATGTTTATCTGTAACTGATCACAGCTTGATTAAAGTACAAACAAAAATGGTTATCAAGAGTTCACACCACCCACCTGGTCAAAATATTTGGCACATTTATTTTACCCACCGAGAAACCTCTGAATGACTATAAAAAAGAAAAAACACTAAAACAAACACTGTTGAACTGAAACAACAAGTTCATGATAAACAGATAATCAAACATTTGGAACAAACAGATTTTAGAACTTCCCTGGTTCATGAAGGATTCTGGGAAAATATTGCATCGAGCAACATGCATCAGAATGCTGTTGATATTTACATGCATTATCAATCAAATGTCAAGACAGCAACAGCCCAGCTCACGAATGGCAATGACCCACACATCTGGACAGACACGGACACATCTATGCTCTCTCATCTGCGGTCATAATCGCTGACCATCTTCTTGATGTGGTTTAGCTTGGCCTTCAGGTGCTTGCACCGCTTCTTCTTCACCTGATAATCTCCGCCCTGCAAAGACAGTGGGAAAAGTGTCATATATCAGCTAACATCCTTTACTGTTGCCGGTTTCTGTGAGAAAACCAGGATTCAGCTCATTCTTACCCTCTTCATGTCTTTGAGCACGTTGTACTCGTCCATGGCGTCCTGTTTCAAGAGAATGACTGAAGTCAGCAACAAGAGCAGTGGCTCAAACCATTTTCCCATGTTAACATTAATTATTTACAAATAATAGTGTAATAAAAGTCATGCACCAAACAGGTTAATATTACAAAACTCATATTCAGTCTTCTTTCAAATAAGAATGAAATAATAATAATAATAATAATAATAATAATAATAATAATACGCATAGGTTTTGAAAAAAGTAACTTATTTTAAATTGTATTTATTTTAGGTTACATTCATTTTTTTTACATTTCATTTTATATTAATCATATTAAAATTAACACATTTTAAAAATTAAGAATAATAATTATAATACTTTATTATTATAAATGTATAACATTATATAAAATATAATATTAGATGTGCACATCATAAAATTAGCATAATGACAGTACAAGAAATCATTAATAATACTGAAATAATTTTATAATACTTATAAATATATTACATAAAATATTAAATTTACAATTATTATTAATATAACATTAAAATTATTTTATCATATTTATTGTTATAAATATATATTTTATTATACAAAATATAATTCACACATTCATTAAAATAAGCATAATTATTATTATTTAAAATTTTATAATAAGACAAATATATAACATTTTATTATATAAAATATATATTTATAATATTAAATTTACACATTAAAACTGGCATAATGACAGTACAATAAATATTACTATTATTATTATTAATTTTATTATAAATGTATAACATTTATTATATAAAATATAATATGAAATTTACACAATCATTAAAATGAGCAATGACAGTATATAAAATAATATTTTATTGAAATAATTTGACTAATACTTTATTATAAATGTATCAACTTTATTATCTAAAATATTTTAAATTTACACAATCAAAAAAGATTAGCATAATGACAGTACAATAAATAATATGATTGAAAATTAGTAGTAATAATAATAATATTATATAACAATAATATAAAAATATTATTTTAGTACTTATTAATTCTCAGAAATGATCATCATATCATGAACTGAGGACTATTGTTTTAAATTAAATGTAATTAATTTAAATTGACATTTAAATGTACATATCATAATATGATATGATCTTATTTCTTGTACTGTCTTCCTACCAAATTTGAATAATAATTGTATTCTAGTATTATTAACGGTCAGTAATGAGAATGAATCTTGAAGAATCTGTTCATACCAGGAACTGAGGGCTGCCCTCCTGCAGGTCATCGAGCTCTCGGTCCACGTCAGCCAGACGCTTGTTGATCTGGTCCAGTTCTGCCTGCAGCTCCTTGTACTCCTTATGGTCCTTATCAAACAGGTGTTTGTAATCTTCTCTCTCTTCATTATTAGCAATGGGAGGGAATTCACTGTAAAAACAAAAGCGTGTTCAGAGCGCCACTGCACAATTATAAACTCGCTTAAGAGCGCTTAATGTCAGCAGCAAACCCCACCTGAAGAAGTCCTCATCATCCAGCTCATCTCCAGAAGAGGCGTAGTCTGTGTCACGATCCCGGCCGTCGGCGGTACGCGGGCGTCCAGCGCGGCGTTTCTTGGGCCGTCCTGCAGAGCTGCTGATCTCTGAACCGCTGCTCAGTGGGACTGAACTACGCACAGGCAGTTCATGCCGAATCTCCCTGAACAACACAAACATGAGCAGCGTTACACTGGGAGACGCTTGACCAATAAATTATGCAAACATAAAGCTATTTGCTCTGTCATAACCACAGCGCAGGGCATTGTTTTCATTCCTCCATGGAGTCGTCATTGTTCAGACAGCACTACTTGAGATTAAGCACAGATAGCTGAGGTATTCGTCATGCAGACAACAGTCGCCCGCTCAAAACACACATCATTTACAAAACAACTCGGGAACACTGAAACGAGGAAGTGGAGTGAAGGAATGAGAAAACTTCCCTTATATTGCGCAACGTCTGACGGCTCTTTATTTAGCGCAACCGCACAACCTGTTCTGTAACTCCATTCACATTTAATTCATCTCATTACACAGTTTCAACAAGTGCCAGACTACACCGTCTGAGAGGCGTTTCTCATACGACGACGTAACTCGCTGCATAGTACGATGCATCGTTGAACAAATCAACTAGCCGTTTCCCATAACCGTATTGTCGTAAAACCTGTCGTTCGGCCACGCTGGTGAATGATGTCACGCAGGTGGTGGAGCCGTTTGAGATCGAATGTGACTTCTGAGGACTAATTCTCATTTTTCCTCAGTTGTTTTGCTTTATTTCCAGATATAGGCTTGTTCTTACGCACATGCACACTCTTCAAAAAACAGTGCTTAAAATCTCAACAAACTAAAATATGTAAATTTGTATATATTCGAAATAAAAGATATACATTGTACTTAATGTCAGCTTGCTTATTTTGCTCATGATAAGGATTTATTAAGTCCACATGTCCTAAAAACAATAAACTATGCTTCTAACCACACAAGTTTGCGATGCAGTTTACAAATGTTTGGTTGAACTCTGGTTTCGGGGAAACACCAAATCAGAACTTGCAGTGTTAGTTGGCTGACGATGCTTTTGGGAAACGCACCCCAGATCAATGCTTTCAAAACGACAGTGGCTATGTTTACATGGACACTTTTTGTTTCAATCAGAATTAATTCCAGTTGATGAATCCAAGCATAGTGTTTACATTAAAGCTAAATAAAGTGACTGGGTTTATGTCCACGTATATATACATTACAAGCTTCAAATCGGATTTTTTTGACATGTGCACACTGGACGACTATACAGAGTTTTCCACTGTTTGCACATACTGTTCTCCTACATTGCTCCTTTGTTTTAAAGAGCAGACTTGATATTTATCTATTTCGTGTCCTAAGCAGTAAAAACGTCCATTCCTGCGTCCAAAATAAAGTCCGAAACAAGGACTGGTGGGACGTTGTCCTGCTCCACTTCACAGACAATGAGTGGAAGGAAAACGTTTAGAATGACACGACTTCATTCAACAACAACCGCTCGTTCCTCACGTCATTACACCATTGCACATGCACAGTACTTTAAGTTTCTGTTTTCAATCCGATCAGGTGTTTACATGTCCTCTCGATCAGATTAGAAAAGGTTTAAACCAGCCCTTACAATCTGAATGAAATCTGAATTGGATTTGGCAAATTCATTCCGACTGACGTGGTTACATGTGACTTTTTTTTTAATTCTGACTGTGCTAGTAGTCCCGATTACAATCTGATTATTACGGTCCATGTAAATGCAGCTAATCGATTTCAAAAACAGAACCAGATGCAATGTGTTCAAAGCCAAACTCTCAAATCACATGCAGAAGCGCACGCCGTACTCACACAGGACTCTCACTGTGGGGAGGTTTGTCATAATTTGTGCTGTTGTCATCTAGATCAATTCTAGACCCTCCGAACTTCATGGGATAGTCAGTCAGCAGTGGATCAGGGACGCCATTCACATCATTCACCTGAGAGAGAGAGAGACTATTGAGATTTGTTTGAATTGCGACATTATTAACAATCATGACAATTAAGAACAATCCCCCCCCCCATCCCCAAAATTCTCATTATTGTAATGTGAAAATAAACATAAATGTAAATACCAAATTACAGATCTCGCGAGATTGAAATGTGACGAAAAAACGAAAGCAGTCTCGCGATATTGCCCTGACGGAGCATGAGGGTGAAATTAGGATAGAATATGCCACCGCTATGTTTACATTACGCCTCCAGTGTCGTTTTGCTATTTATAGAAATAAAACAATTTAATTCAGTTGGATAACGGTCGCTTCAATCCCATCCAGCTCATCCAACAACACATGCAACAGAGCTGAACGTAGTGCAGCAGGAATCAGAGTTCACTGATCACGTGATGAGAGGAAGTGACGAGATGACTGACGAGATCATGGCGGAGGATTCGTTGCACGACAGGGCCTGAAAGCGTGTGACAAATGTCTGATCTTGCAGAATGCACACTCGGCACCGCCAATCCCTATTCACAGAGTTTGCGCGATCACAAATCAGAAAGCGAAAGTAAAACGCGAACGCGCATTCGAACACAATTTCAATACCCCACATTTTGAAAGCGGCTCCCTGATGCATGCAAAAATCTCCCAAATATGAAGCTATCTTAGACTGGGCTGTGTAGTTGTAACCATCTCTCAGCTCTGTATCATGCTTGAAGAAAAATTGGTCTCTATTTGCACTTTGAGAGGTACTTCGATTATGGTTGTTCTTATTGTTTGCACTTTAGAATAAGAGAAAACTGTTTTGTTCATTTTTATTTATACTGTTTTTATTTCTATGATCAGTTTGTGGAAAGGAGTTCAGTTAGGAGGTCAAAAGTTGTAGAAGCTCTTAAATCATGTACAGTAAGGTCTGAAGAGACTCATATGAAATTATACAGGAGAGAAGCCAGTCAGTTTGTGGCAAAACCTTTTACAGTGCTTCAGTATTGTTGTCTTTTATTGAATATGATAATTCATACTCAGAAAGTAGAACTGAAATCACACTATTCACATTAGTTAAAACAATTCAAATGCACCTGCAGACTATTTTTATAGTCATGTATTTCGTCGAGGATTTCTTAAAAGTACATTGTCTCGTTCTCGTGAACTACCAGTCTCATCACACCACTACTAAATTATATAAAAATGATGAAACAAATAAAATAAAAGTAATAGATATAAACTAAAAGCTCACATTGACTACAACATAATCAGTTATTAATATTTCGTTGGTTCTCTCATTTTTGCATGTGTTCATAATTTCTTTGTATGACAGCCTGGCCAAAAGTTATGTCAGCACATTTTGCTTACAACATCTAATATTTAGATAAATGGTGAAGATGTCAGCTTTCTGGGATGTGCTTGTGTCATAATTGTGTCACATTTCTTTTTGTAGGAGATTTACTCAAATGGTGCTCTGGGTGGATTCTTCGTTTCAACACGTCTACCCTGAGGGAGTCAACAAATACTACAGAACATCTGTAAAAGACTTCATTTCTTGCTATTTTTTCCTACAATCACCGCAGCAACTCCTAAGAAAAGAGCATGTCTTTTGCTCCACATAAGTTTGAGCTTCTGGTTGAACCGGTCCAGTCCGCCCTGAACAGATGATCCTGTACTGACTCAACTCAACTCAACACAAAAACATGAAAAAAAGATTTCGGTTTCTAAGCACGTTTAGGTTATGTTATATTCAGATTCGACGTTTAATAAAAACGGACCATTAAACATCCGATTTAAAACATTTACACATCTAAACACACAACATAAAAGCAATTTAACATTTATCCACTGAACATTTGCCAAAATGGCCCAAAATAAAAGGGCGAAAAAGGTTTGCATAAAGAAAATGAGGCCTCTCTTTAGGTCCATTAATATGTCTAGCACATATAGGTTAGTGAAACTGTCACAACAAACCACACCCAGAAACCAACGGCAAGCACTGCCCTCCCCCAACCACCATAACACACACAAACAGGTCTTTCCACCTTCAGCATGTTAAGAGAGATAGAAAACCACACAAGCCACCTATATTCAAAACCAGACAGACTATTCCTCTGGGACTAACAGAGATAAACAGGTTTGTGCCACAAGGAGACTGAGGAAGTTAAATAACTCTTTGTTTGGCAACAGAAATGAGCACAGGTGTAGAATTTAAACTGATATTTATTCCATCTTGGAGTAGAATAGACCGAATTATAGTCTTCCAAGTCACAATAGACGACTAAGAGTTGTAGGACAAAGGCTCGTAGTTAGGTGACCCTTACAACACTAAAAATCACAAACAATATTTGAACTGCCTCTTCTACACCACAAGGAAATTAAATGGAGACTTCACTTGCACCTTCTGACCTATACATTTACATGAATGTCCCACACTGGGAAAAAAATGGTATAGGATTTACTTTGAAAAATTCTCTCTCAGAAATTGCTAGTAAATTTTAAATACTTACAAAGAAATGGAAAGTAACACATTGAATTAAAAATGAAACTCTATAGAAAGTGTATTTGTGATAACTGGATACAGATTTTGAAACATGTTGATTACAGCATTTCTATTCCCAAAAATCAATTTCTAGCCAATTAAATATTTCAGATTGGATTTCAATGACTCTAATATTTAGATTAAAAATTATTTTAAGGTTTTTATTTTGATTTATAACTTATTTTAATTCATATAATTAATTTTGTATTTTTAATTTATATTAATTTATATTATTTAAGAATATTTAAGAATTTCCATGACATGTTCAGGTAAAATAATTATATGATTTTTATTTATAATTTAATTCATATAATTTATTTATAACTTATTTTAATTCATATAATTGATTTATTTTGAATTTATAATTCATTTTAATTTATATTATTTATTTATTTTCAAATTATGAGAATTGCCATGACATTTCCAGGGCTAATATTTGTTCAGTTTAAAATAGTTGTATGATTTTTATTTATAATTTAATTCATATAATTGATTTATTTTGTATCTTTAATTTTTTTTTATTTTTATAATTTATTTATTTTTATTTATAACATTTTAATTCATATAACTGATTCATTTTATAATTATAATTTAGTTTTAAGAATTTTTCATGACACTTCCAGGGCTAACATTTGTTCAGGTTAAATATAAATAAAAATCATAAAATTATTTTTAACCTGAACAAATATTAGTCCTGGAAATGTCATAGCAATTCTTATAATTTAAAAATTAAAATAAATTATAAATACAAAATCAATCAATTATATCAATTAACTTCATCAATTAAAATCATACAATTATTATTTAATTTATGTAACTGATTTATTTTGTATCTATAATTATATTATTTATATAATTGATATATTTTCAATTTAATTTAATTTTTAAAAAAAAAATATTTTCCAGGGCAGGAGATCACAATTTCCCTGATGTTTCCCTGGTTTTTCCTCTTGAGAAACAGAGTCCAGTAATCTCACCTGCATCTCCTCTAGAGTTTCACAAGATATCTCAACAATGTGTGATCAGATTTGCCAAGATACAAATGTCTGCATTCAAAAGTCAAAATGAACGCAAACATTCCTCATCAAATGATCTGATCTACTATGCACATTCGTCTACTCGATGACTACTATTCACTAGTATGAGAAACCGTTTCACCCACGGAGAAACATTTGAGACCAGATGATACTTTAATGAAACATAACTGCACTGATTCTCCTGAGCAATGAATATCGTACTCACCCAATCCTCCACATCCTGCGGTGAGTTTGGGTCTTCGATTTCTTTCACACGGCGCCACAGGATGTTGTCCTTCCCATGATAATTGATCCTTTGACGGGTTTTAATGGCAAAAACCATGATGATAATGAGTGCCGCGGTGACAATAAAGCCCAAAACTAGAGCGATTGCCTGGATGAGAGACAAAAAGAGGACACTACTTTGATTAAATTTGTCCATTTACACAGTAAAACAACAAAAAAATTGTGTCAGTGTACAACATTGTGCTCACCTCCTGAGGATCCACAACGCAGTAGTGATACAGATATTGATTGACGAAAGCACCCGACATCTGCGGCTGCTGGTAAGCGGCACACATGGCGTACACTTGATTGAACTGAACAGATCCGGACGTCTGGGCCATTGGGTAAATAGTCACCAGGTAGACTATGGTAGCAACAAACATGAGAAAGGCTATGATGGCACTGGTGATGATGACAGCCAGATAAAACTTCCTGCCCTGGGACACTTTCTGGTGCGAGATGATCATGATGAAGATGACGAGCAGAACGATGAAGGTGATGATTGCCATTGCGATCATGAAACCCTTTCCTTGCCTGGGGTCGTTCTGAGATCCTAGGATCCCATAACCGTAGCCTCCGTATCCACTTCCCCCAAAGCCGCCGCTGCCATAGGAACCGCCGTAGGAGCCACCATAGGAGCCGCCATAGGAGCCGCCATAAGAACCTCCAAGGCCTCCAAATCCAGCCGCTCCAGCATCCGTATCCCAGGCCAGAGTGGAGGCCACGCATACGAAGATGCCCACGCAGAGGACGACCGACAGCACACACATGATCTTTATGATGCCCGGCGGAGACGTCCAGCGGTAGAAATGCTGGAACTCATCGTCGGGGTAGTACGAGTACGCAGGCTGAGGGGCAACATTACTGGAGAGAAAGTGTTGAAAACAGTTTTAAAACGCATTCCATTTAGGGACACAACAATACAGTTTGACCAATATTTTTATGTTATGACGATAATCTAGATAGAACGATAGATAGAATAATAGATGGATAAAACGATTAGCTAGAACAACAGAATGGTAAAATGAACCACAGATAGATAGAACGTTAGATAGAACGATAGAATGTTAAAATGTTGGAATGAATGAACGATAGATAGAACAATAGAACGTTAGATAGAAAGAACAAACAAATGATTGATCGATAGATAGAACGAATGAATGACAGAACGTTAGAACTATAGAATATTAGAACAAACGAACGCAGATACATAGAACGTTAGATAGAACAATAGAACATTAGATAGAATGAACGAAAGATAGAGAAAACGTTAAAATGAACGATAGAATGTTAGATAGACAGAACGAACGAACGATAGACAGAATGAATGAAAGATAGACAGAACATTAAAAAGAACGAACGATAAATAGAATGTTAGATTTAACGAACAAACGATATAGAACGGTAGGTACATAGAACGATAGAACGTTAGAACAAACCAACCAACGATAGATAGAACGTTAGATAGATAAAAAGTTACAACCAACGAATGTTAGAACGAACGATAGATAGAACAATAGAATGAACGAACGAACGTTAGATAGAATGAACAAAAATTATAGATAGAACATTAGATAGATAGAACGAACAAATGATAGATAGAATGTTAGATACATAGAACGAACTAAAGACAGAATGAACAAACGAACGTTAGCTAGAACGACAGAACGTTAGCTAGAATGACAGAACGTTAGCTAGAACGACAGAACGTTAGACAGACAGAACGTTAGAACAAACGGACGATAGATAGATAGAACACTAGATAGATAGAACAAATGATAGATAGAATGTTAGATACATAGAACGAACGAAAGACAGAATGAACAAACGAACGTTAGCCAGAACGACAGAACGTTAGACAGAACGACAGAACGTTAGAACAAACGAAAGATAGAATGAACAAAAATGATAGATAGAACACTAGATAGATACAACGAACAAATGATAGATAGAATGTTAGATACATAGAACGAACGAAAGACAGAATGAACAAACGAACGTTAGCTAGAACGTTAGCTAGAACGACAGAACGTTAGACAGACAGAACGTTAGACAGAACGATAGAATGAACAAAAATGATAGATAGAACACTAGATAGATAGAACGAACAAATGATACATAGAATGTTAGATACATAGAACGAACGAAAGACAATATGAACAAACGAACGTTAGCTAGAACGTTAGCTAGAACGACAGAACGTTAGATAGACAACGTTAGATAGACAGAACGTTAGATAGAACGACATCACATTAGAACAAAG
Source organism: Elopichthys bambusa (assembly GCA_037101425.1). Lineage (NCBI taxonomy): Eukaryota > Metazoa > Chordata > Actinopteri > Cypriniformes > Xenocyprididae > Elopichthys > Elopichthys bambusa. Next base: position 44,666,181 of record CM074433.1, read on the forward strand.
GAACGAACGATATAGATAGAACGTTAGATAGATAGAATGATAGAAGGAATGAACGTAAGAACATACGAAAGATTTTTCTTTTTTTACAGATCGTTGTTTTTCCATTTCAAACGACATTATTTTCTCAAGTCAGGTGTCAAAAGAGCTAATCAGTATATAAAAAAAACAAAAACAAAAAACATATAATCAATGTATTTTTGTACAGTTTTAATTTAAAATGTTCTAGTGTGAATGGTAAATTGCTTAAAAAGATATTAGATTAGATATACTATGGACTATCATATCATTTAGGTTACCAGCAATAGCAAAAAATATTGCCATTCCCAGTAGGCTACTTTAGTGCTTTTGAAAATAGCAAACTAGTTGAAAAATAAAATAAAAAAATACATTACTGACTTAATCAGACTGATGCTTGGGGAAAAGTTAATATTGGCTGATACCAATATGTTCACTGAAAAATGGGAACACGTACTAACAATTTTTAACAACCATCAATTTTAAGACCTTTATTTATGCATTTACTGTCAAAGACAAACGTCAAAGAGATTTTTCCCCCATCTAAACCCATGTAACCTCATCCAGAAAAACTCTGAGGTGAAACTCAACACTTACTATCCATCCTCAGTATGATAATCATAGGGCGGAGGACTCCCGTTCGGCTTCGAAGACATTCTGAACAGACAAAAACATGAATACGTTTAATAAATATAAATAATATAAATACATGTAATAAATACATCGAGTATAAAATTAATTTAAACTATACACTTAATCTTAGTATTATTAATATAATAAACTAAACCTAAATCGTCATTATGACTGAAAGTAAAACAATTAAAGTTGCCATAAGTGCATAAAAACTCCATAATATTCCCTTATTTAATAGAAATTTAATCGCGGAGAACGACAGGTTCTGAGACTCTTCAATAACAAATGAGGCGGAAACGCGATTGAGTTGTTTCTGAGGTAAATCTCAACGATTTTATTAATCTAATAATTAACGCAGATATAAAAGTTTGATATATACTATTATGATTAGCCTATATTATGAACTATATTGTAGTTTCACTCACCTGTTTGCCGAAGTGTTCTCGCGCACTGATGTTCTCTGTATGTCACTGTTCAGGTGAGACAAACAACCTGCCCTTAAGATGATTAAACCCCTCCCACACATACACAGAAAGAGAGAGAGAGAGAGAGTGAGAGAGAGTGAGTCTCAAAACCTAGTGAGCTGCCTACCTATCCCAGGTGAAAAAATACTATAGTAAATACTATAGTGTTTTTGAACCATACTAGTAAATTATAGTATACTGTATATATTATAGTATTTACAACACTTTGTTAATGAATGCTACATCAACTAAAGTGAAAGGATAATACTGTAGTATACTTTAGTTTTTACTACAGTAAACTGTATATTGTAGTATAATATACCCTATAGTTGTAGAAAACTTAGTACAGTATTGGGTAAAGTAATTTGTTTACATTACTATAGTTGTTATATTATCACAGCAACTATAGAATTACCACAACAAATTAATTCAAGTACTTTACTATAGTGCGGTTCAAAAACACTATAGTATTTACTATAAATTACTATAGTATTTTTTCACCTGGGTAGACAGCTTCATGTGCACAAAATTGATACAACTCTCAAAGTTTATAATGCCTCAAAATAAAGCCCTTAATACCTAAAAATGCTGTCTAGATAGGCAGCATACTAGATTTTGAAACAGCCATAGAGAGATACTGTCTGGTTTCAGGATACAAACATAAACAATGAGTCTGCGATAAGAAACACACAAGTTAACAGAGGTGTGGTGACGTATATGGCCACTGTTAGATATTCTTTAACTTTTTTAATTTACTTACACAAAAAGTTCCCCACATGGTGAAAATCATGCATCATGACATCAGAGAAAGTGTCACAAAATGTATTATTGCATTATATGTACTTTTTATTCCAATATAATTGAACTTGTGGTTCAATTTGATGGAAAATAAAGTGTTTTAAAACTTAGTTATGAAAGTGTTAAAGGAATTTTTAAACATTTTATACTTATGTTGCAATCAAACATAGAGGGAAATGGAAGTGTATTCTAAAAGTAGTCTGTCTAGTAGTCTAGACGGGAATTGAATAATGGGGATGCTTAGAAGAGAAGCGAGTTTAACACAGCAAATTGCTAGACAACATGTAAGCTTGCTATTGCATTTCCAATAATGGTCCCCTTTGCAAGATGTAATATAAGTCTCTGGTGTCTCCAGAATGTGTCTGTGAAGTTTCAGCTCAAAATACCCCACAGATCATTTATTATAGCTTCTCAAATTTGCTACTATTTGGGTGTGAGCAAAAACACGCCGTTTTGTGTGTGTGTGTGTCCCTTTAAATGCAAATGAGCTGCTGCTCCCGGTTCCCTTTCCAGAAGAGGGCGGAGCTTTAACAGCTCACGCTTCGGTTGCTCAACAACAACAAAGCTGGACAATCTCACGCAGACAAAATGAGGATTGTCAGTAACGGTGTTCAGACTTACATTGTTCGACACTGTTGGACTCAGGAAGAAGTTACAACTTTTAGGACGTTTCTGAATGGTTAGTGGATAAATTTATGTAGTTGCTGATTCAACTCATCCACTAGCATGTGTCATCATGTTAATCTTTTCTGCAAATCCAGCGTTGAATTGACCCTCGCTTGTGAAGCAGTCCGGCGTAAAATGACGGCATGACAACAACACTCTACTACAACAACTCTTCCTCTTCTCTAAAGCAGCCCAACATGGCCTCACCCCGTTTGTTGCGTGTTCTAGGGGGCGGGGTTTATGTAAATTTTAGGGTTTGTGATGTCACTAACCCAAGAAGAAGCTTGTTGTAGTCCTTAAAAAGAGATTTCTGTAAAAGAAAATATCTCCCTTAGCATTGAACTTTGAGCGTCGTAACTTCGCAAATGTTGTTTATGCTCAAACAGCAACATTAACTAAAGTTAAAAAGTGAAATCATAATCACCTTTAACATATAAATATGTGATTTTTTTGGTCATGGAGTTTCTCTGGTGTGTCTGAATTGCCTCCAGGCTGGACTTTTTTTATTCAAAAATTAACTAAATTACAACAAATTTGCAAGAAATTCTTAGACTTTTCACTCTTTACAGTATTTGCATATAAATCACCTATTTAGCTCATTAAAATGCATTTGCAACATTGAAAATATAAGGACAGGGCGACACAACTTCAACACAGTAGCACAAAAAAAAAAAAAATTAAACAGTGCATAAAATCAATTCAAACAAACTGATAAAAAAAACAGCATTTCTGCATAGATACAAAAGCTGAAACATTTTTTTAAACATCTTTTAGTCAGCATTATGAAATACAACATGAAAAAGAAAATATTTTCAGTCAGTGCGTACATTAAGAGCATGCAAGTTATCCATCTCTCATTTCATTATTGTTTGTAAAATAAACGACCATCCAGACCAGCGAGGCTCTCAGATGCAGTGGTCACATGTTCAGTGTGAAACGACGTGAAAAACGAAGGACCATCACAGCAGGTTTGAATCTAGCGCCGCTCGTTTCAGCTGTAACCATCGTTCCAGCCCATGACTTTGTCATACTCGTGAATCCTCTGCTTGATATGGGAGAGTTTGTTCTTCAGATACTCGCATCTTTCCTTCTTCTCTAGAAATGAGGGATCCTTGGGACAAAAACAACACCGGAGACATCAATAAGACCACCATCCCAGTTGGATGAAGAGTGGGAACGGAATATTTTCTCTATACACAGTGATTAAAATTGGTTATACTCTATTCTACAACCAAACTGAACAACTAGTTGTTAACGCAGCTCGTCTGAGGTGCTGGAAAATCACTTGTCTTGATTATTTTCCTGTGCCATCACTCAAAATATAGCTCAAACTGTCTTAGAGAGGCCACTGATTGGTCTGGGTGACTACAGTTATTTCCTCCTCTTGAACAGACACAATGGAGCAAATCCTGTGAGAAAAGCACCCTCCACCCCTTTCCTCATCCTCTTTTCTTTCTTCCTCCACTTGCTCTTCACAATGTTATAAATCAGCCAGCAACCTAAAGGCCTGTACAGGCCCACACATTATCTGCAGACTTTTTTTACACTGATTTTTTGGGGGAAAAGGTAGCAGATCTCTGTGTAAAGGATTTAAATATGGTAATATGTGTTAATCTGAGCTGAGAGTGCTACACTTTTGATAGCTGAAAGTATAATCAAATAAACTTCTTGTCAAGTGTACACTTGTGCATGGTTTAAATATTGAACTGTAAGAATAGCGACCTGACCCTCACGAATGTAAAATGTGGAATATTTTTAACATTTAGCCACCAAAACAAAAGTGTTTTCACATCTAGCTTATGTAAGACGCTGCAAGTGGCACAACTGACTGTGCTGTTTTTTCACTAATATTAACCCTGTGGTGCTCTTCGCTCATTTTTGACTGAAAAATTTTAAGCTTTTTTTTTTTTTTTAAAGAAATGTTTACTTCATCGGAATGGTACGAAAGGTTTTGGCACTTGCTATGTGAACATAAAAAAAAAAAATCATGGACATAAAAAAATGAGTCACTCGTACTCCTCGCGGTCAAAAATGAGCGCACTGGAAATTAATGGGAAGTACATTTCTTCTAGTGGAAACTTTTGGTACTGCGCCCAAACAAAATCTTTCTGAAAGCTAATTTTTTTAAGATATCAAGCTCAAATTTGGAACACAACTTGTTTAGATTTATGGCTTTGTTTTTTCTCACAGTTTTAGAGTAAAATGTGTTTTAAAAAATATATTCTTCATATAAAAATTTAAAATAAACATAAAATTCTACATCTTTGACCCTTAAAAACTTTTTTTTTTCAATTCAGCAATAATCTGAAAACAGACCAAACTTAAGTCTGTGCTCCAAAGCATTCAAGATTTATGACAGTTTTAGTTGGAAAATTAAAAAAAGTGAATAAATGGATTATAAAAACTGCATAAATACAATTTAGTACCATAAAATCCACTAAAAATACAAAATATTAAATCAAAAACATTATCGAAATAAAATATAGAATTTCATTGAAAAAAAAAAATCTGTAATTTTTGACCGCCATGCAAAGAGAAGCAGAGGCTTAAAACAGTTAATTAATTCCTTTGATATAAGGAAAAATAATAATAATTAATTTAATAATAGTTTTAATGGCCACTAGATATATTTACTGCACGCATGTTTTCTCAAATAACTCTCAGAATGGACATCAATAACTCACCATCTTCTTCCGCTGATATTCCTGCAGGATTTTGTTAATGCGGTCACGCTCCTATGATAGAAAAATGGAAGAGATTTGTTAGAAGACTAGAATAACGCTTTTGCAATACATGATTTACATTTACATTATGCATTTAGCAGAAGCTTTTACACAAAGCAACTTACAAAAGAAGAACTAAAACAACTCGTCAAAGAGCAAATCATTTTTTTAATATGCAACGCCATGTTAATTAGACAACTAAATTTAGGAAGCAAGCTCGAGAAGAGGAAAAGAAAAAGATTTGATAACATGATCACATTTAAGGTAAAATCCTTTACTTGAAAGGTGCAACCCAAAACAAGCACACATTCATTCCTGTTATTAAGTTATGACTTAACATTTGATACATTTTGTCTTTGAAAAGTGCAAATTCACATAATTTCTAAAGCTGAAGCATCAAAACATTTATTAAATGTTGTTCTAACGTCCATTAGGGAACATTTAAGTAACATACTGCAAAAATTGAGAATAAAAATTACGCCTTGTTGATGTATGCATGATAAAATTCCTTTATATAAGCAGTCACAAAGGAATAAAAGTGATTATCAACTGACCATGTGGCTGGTGGGGTTTTGCGGTAAATTCTGCATCATAACATCCATTTCATCAAACTTCTTCAGTATCACTTGAACTTCTGCATGGAGCTCTTTATACTCAGAATACTGGTCATTAAACACGGCTTTATATTGGTCCCGCTGCTCGTCGGTTCGAATGGCTGGATATTTACTGCAGGGAAAAACAAAACACAAGGATGAGATGTCATAAAATACCCTTTTGTGAGTTTTCTGTCTGATTGTGAAGCAGGTACTCACGCGATGTAGTCTGGCATGATCACAGGTTTAGGAGTGTGTCCTGCCGGAATATACCCTTTCACAACTTTGGGCTTGGAGACGGCAGGGGCGGCAGCGTGTGTGCGATGTACCGGCGCTGAGACAGACATTGGCTCCCTTGATCCATCAACAACCTATTACATTGAAGAGGATGATCATGATGAACAAAAGTAAGAATCATGAACTTTTGTTGATCACAGAGCTTGTTTTTTGCAATAATCCAAAAGTCAATGGATATTGTTTTTTTTGTCACTGCAGTGCTCTATTCTGTAATGTTTCATACTAGATCTTGTTTGCCGCTGTCAATCACAGAGGAAGGTAAATGGAGGGTAGCAAATTACCTCAGAAATAATCAAACAACATCTGTAATCAAGATGCACTTAAATTTTTAAATCAATTTCTTATAGTTGCCAATTAGGTTTCCAGTATGCTACATGAACCTAGTCAAGAAATATGCAATAGAACTGTCTGCTTGTGAATCAAGGAAACACTTATAGTCAACTAAAATCAGAGCATAACTGACTAGAATGATTAATTTCATTGCTATACTGCGCATTGAAGTTATATATCAGAAAACAATGCACCATGAGTAAACATGTGAAAGAACAGAGCTAAAATACTTGCCAAATGCACATCAGCAGGAGAATCTCTTGGCAGCATCTGTAAAACAGAAGTAGAGGTGATTCAGTTGTTGTTTTATTAATTTTTGCAACTATATTTAATTAGAACAATGAAGATACTGGCAATAACACCTCATGATTAACTGCTATAATATACACTAGGTATATTTTATATATTTATTATCACAATAAATAGAATGAAATAAAACACTAAGTACTATATACAAAGTAACACTGGTTTAGTATATAGTACATAACAGAAATAGAAACCATGTGACCAACAAAACATCATGTTCACCGCTAATTAGGACAAAAACTCAGATTAAGTGTGCTGGTTCTGCTTACAGTAGATCACAATGGCCCTGTTTACACCTGGTATTGAGATGCATTTTGGTCGATGGGATCACAAAAACAACACTAAATACAAGTGTAAACGGGGTCTAAAAACATTCTGAGCTTGCCCACTTTTGACCACTTCCAGAAGTAGTCGAAAATGCATTTGACTGGATTGCTTTCATAGTGTTCGAACAGCCACAAAACACAGCCAACTCTCCACCTACTGACCTAATGCGTAACATTATGGGAAGCGCGCTAGCCAGACGGGATTTAAACTTTGTCGGCTGAAGACCCGAGTTTGGTGTGAAGATGCAAAACGTACCAAGCACAATGTTCTCTCACCATTTCCGATTTCTAACACACTCACTGTGTTCGGCCGGTCTCGCTGCTGTCAGAGCAGAAACGAAAGCTAATGCTCTCCATTTGTTTTTCCGTCGTCTCCTTTTGCATTTATATGTGAATTGCGTGAGCTTATTTATCGAAAGATCTGAAAAAATCCATACATTTACCCGCCCATAGACCCTCCCCTCGAAGAAATCAGGACAGTAGTTGGACATAAAACACCAGGTGTAAACCATGCGTGCCACGCAAGTCCTGAAAAGTGAAGCCAAAGCGTCTCGATCGCCCCCAGGTGGTTGGTCCCAGTATAGGTCATAAACCCCGCCCTCTCCATGTAATGTAATGGGACGTGAGACAAACTAAACAGTCAAATTACACATCAAATATTTTTTCCCAAAGGTGGTTTCTGTCATTTTAGGCAGTTTTTATCATGCTGATGTTAGTTGAAGTGTTTGTTCTTTAAATAAGTTTGTTTTTAGTTAGTTATTTGATGCTATAAAATCACGGGTTTTGACATCATGATTGACAGCTTCTCTGAGCGAAGTAGTCACTGAAGCACTAACTGACTTTTTTCTGTATTTTCGAGAGGAGATTGGAGCTTTAACTTTAATTTCTACATTTCCAGAACTGTTTATTTCACACACACACAGTGAGTTGTTCTGCAGTATTAACCGATTCTAACCGGGACCTTGATATCGCGGCTCCACTTCGTACTCACTACTGTGCAGACTCAAGACTTAAGATGTCAGCGCCATATTGGCACACTGGCGGCTTCACTTACTACAACGGAGGAGAGTGAAGGTGCGTCGTCCATTTTTTTTTTTTACAGTCTATGGTGTAAACGGGAATGTGTCTTCCTCGCCTACTTGTGATTTGATCGACCAAAATGCAGGTGTAAATAGGGACTTCTCTACTATATAGTACGTGGAAAAACAGTATGCGAACAGAGTAGTATGTCCAAAGTCATAGTATTCGAAAAACAGTAGGCGAAAAGTACCTGGATGACTACTGGCGAGATTCTGAAGTGCGCATACGATGGACACTTTACTATCCCATGAGGCCATATGAGAGGATTTGTAAATGGAGTTGAAGGGACGTAACTGACGCTAGTAGGTCATGTGACAGTAACAACATGGCGGATGTAGTTTGTCCGGATTTCATTCATACTACACACATTCGTACTATATAGAACATACTTTTTTTCAAAGGTCGTGAAGTAAATTTAAATTCAAATGTAGTACCTACTCAGACAGTACGTGATTTTGGACGCAGCTTAAGTGTGCTGGTTCTGCTTAAATCACGTTTATCCGACCACCTAACAAATCTCAACCAAATCAAGCTTAAGAAATCATCCACTGAAATAAGAACAAATACATAAATTAACTTAAGGTTTGAAATAATCTGGGCAGAAAATCTCACCTCGTGCCCATTCCGTTCTCGTAGTCGCCGAGCTGCCTCGTGCCGCCACAGTTTTAGACACACTATGGCTCCGATCAAGTACACGATCATGGTGAAGAACAGGAAAATGATAGCCGCTGTCTGTCCAGCCTCCGTGCGACAGAAAGCGCCATTAATGCCATTATTGAAGACTGGATAACTGCAGAGTCCACCTCGTAGGGTGTCATTCACGTACACGCAACCAGCTGCCAAAAACAGGAGCGCAAGAGCCAGGTTTATGAAGAACTCCGTTAACGGCCACCAATTTGAGTCTAAAAGGATAGTTCGATAATACATGGTCATTCCCAAGACAAGCATGATAACGGTCACTATCCATGCCAATCCCGCCACCACCAAGATGAATGGCGTCTTGGGTCCGGTGTAGTAGGTATTGCCGTAACCGCCTCCGTAAGAGCCTCCATAAGAGCCTCCGTAACCTCCTCCAGAAAACCCACCAGGTGACAAGTATCCGAACATGTTATACCACTCATTGTCTTTATGAATGTAAGCACATACGCATGCAAAAATCGCCGCCCCCAGAAGCAGCTCAACGCAACCAAGAATACGTAAAAGTCCAGCCCAAGACTTCATGTAGGAGTAGCGCTGGTTGTATTCCTCGACTTTTTCACTGTATGTCAAAGCTGTGTGCACTGTACGGCCGTCAAAGGATTCCACAGGGTTGCCCAACAGCATTGCCTCACGCTCTTTACGCGAGTTATAACTGCCTCCGGATCCACCGTACTGGTCGCGGTACGAGCCGGGAAGTGACGGAGACTGCGGAGGAGAACAGCGAACGCCGTCAGTGGTGGCGTTCTTGCTGCTCGACCCCAACATTGACTTCAACTTGCTGCTTCTGCTGCTGGACCTGAAGAAGTTCTTCCATGAGTCTGGGATGAAGCGGTGGACGGGTTTGATGTCGATGGCAGAGTCCTCGTTGTCGCTTCCACCGGGATCAAACTCAGGGCCTATTGGTGGTTGGTCCGGTAGGGGAGGTGGTGGAAGTGGTTCGGAGCTTAAAGACTCAGATGTCCTGTAATCAGCCAAGCCGTGAAGACTCGGAAGCGAGCCTCTGGGAACATCGCTGTTGTGGAGCATGTTTCGGGCACAAGGCCGAATGAGGAATGCAATTATCCCTAGAGCAACATGAAGTAAACAGGCTTAAGAAAAGATCTAGGTTTTTGTTCTTGTAGAGTAGTGGTTCTCAACTGGTGGTTTGTGAGCCAAAAATTGGTGACAGGTCTTTTTTGAACAATGCAACTGACTAGATATTGCCATTTATTTTCATCTATTTTGCAAAGTTAGGATAACAAAATTAACTTTTGAATAGGAAGAATTTGCCGATTTACATAACCTTTGTTGTTGATGTGAAAGGAAGTGCACTAAATCAAACACGGTTATATTAATTGCATTTCTGCTTCTATATCAGTTCTGGTACAGTTTTGGGTCATCAGTTGATGTTCAATGTAAAATCTAGGTCCTGAAGCAAAACCAGTTGAGAACCGCTATTATAGAGCAGGTATTGTGTGCTAGAGCATGTAAATATTACAGAAACTCTAGCAAAGTATGCAAAATTGCATACTTGCATGTTGGTTTTCACCAACTAAGGGTAGTTTTGATGATTTTAGGATAAGTCCACTTGTGGTGTAACAAATGCAAGTGTTCTATACAAGTGAAAGAGCACCAGAGAAAACTAAAGCATGAAGATATTATGCAAAAAAAAAAAAAACACCTTCTCCAAAGCAGATAAAAGGCCATTAAAACAAATAATCATCATTTAGGATACCAAGAGGAAACAAATTCCTGAGGAGCAACAGTGTCTTAAAGGGATGAAAAATTATGTATTGAGTATACGTACACAATACTTTAGTAATAAAATGAATAGTCAGTTGGCTATTTTTGCAAAATAAACCTTGACACAGTGATCAGGACTAATGGTTGAACAATATATCACCAAGGCCGATATATTAGCCGATATTTATATATATTCTGTTGGGCCGATAAGTGTCGGAAGCAGCTTTTATTTTGACAGTGACAGGACTTTTATTTTGAGAGTGCTAAGAAAGGCAGCACATGCGCACTGATGCAAGCGCAATCTTTAAAGGCACACTATGTAAATTTTCACTGCTAGGGGATGCTTATTCAAAACAAAGGCCTAGCTTGATGATGCCTTGATTTTGCGGAATCATTATTAATGTTACTGTAATATGAAGCAGGGCAGGGCCAAGTGCTGTGGGAGCTGAACGAGGCCGCTGGAGCGATTGCTAATGAGAAACGAGCACGACACACGACTCGAGAGCAATGGAGCTTTTATTATGCTGCAGTCAGCGCTTCCGCTTTTTCCGGTCAAGCATATGTGGGGTAACGCAGTGCTTTTTATCATATTAGATACATTTGAGTGTTGAAAGTTATTATAGTGCAACTCTGTGTTCGCTCGGCGGCTACTATGAGACACTATGAGGCACACTGCAGTAAGCTAGATTGATATTAGTCATGGTAAAACATGGTACTCACGGTAAATCAAGAAAACGAGATTTAAACAGTAGGACTAAACATGTTTAGCTATATAACAATGATTAGTTTTCTGTCGATGAATGTATCCAAACAGTTGCTCACCTGTCTAATAAAACACATAATATATTAAAACGTCTTTGGCGTTTTCATGGTTTTTACAAAATAAAACTGGAAATCGAGGATAACGCAGGCATGATGTCATTGATAGGTGACGCACGGGCACGCTCCGTGTCCTGGTTAAAATTGCTTATTTCTCTGGATTTAAACATACTTGGAAACATCTGGGATAATGTAAGTACGCAAGTCAACAAAATATTTTTTTTTTTTTATACATTTCATATTGTACCTTGATTTCAAACTATGCTGTGCTACAGTATATCCAGTTTGCTACATCATACTCATGTCATATGTCAGTGTGTACTGTAAGTAAAATTAGCATTACCGGATCTTTATTTGAGAAAATATGATTCCAAGTCCGCACAAAGTCACCAGATTACTGAGTTGGTTACAGTGTTTACTTCCTTTTTATTCATGTTTTTAACTATTTCTTTATGTGTGATAAATAGGATTACAGAATCAAGAAGTTGCTAAAGCATAAATCTGTTTATAAATATGTAAAAATGAATTTCACTGCAGCCGTTGTTATGCATGTTATCTAAATAAAACGGTGTAGAATCATATATATTTTCTTTATGTCGGTCACCCTGTTCACCAAGATATTGGCATTGGCCATTAAAAAAATCCATATTGGTCAACTACTAATCAGGACGTAAAGTGTAATTATACAGTAATATTTGACCATGTAATGCTGCGATTGGCCAGGATATTCCAGAGAGCTGTGTAAAGTGTTTTTTATACTGATCTATGTAGAATAATGTTCTCGGACACAGGTGCTCCCCAGGTCAGTCAGTCTAACTCTGTAACCTGAACATAGCGACGACTGTAACAGTAACCCGTCATTACTAGCTAAACCCACAGAGGTAGAGATAGAATCAAGACAACCACAGAGAGAAATGAACATGCCTGTTCAAGCACTAGATGTCTGATTGGGTAATCATACACTACTAACTCTGCGTCAACAGCATAAAATAAGGAAAACAACAATCTCCATGTTATGTTCTTCCTTAAGCATAGTTTACCTAATGAGAGAAAAGTATAACAAGTATTACAATTAAGGAAAAACAAAATACATTTTATAGAATACCTTTCACACGCAGTCACTCAGCAAGACTTACATTGGCCTCGAGTTCAGTGCGTAAAACTTCATCAGATAAATTGCGAATTCAAAGGCCTGAAAGACAATAACAAGAAATAATAGAAATAATAAAGTTATATATTATTAAAAGCAATCAACACATTAATGAAAAGCCAAAAATACCTGTATGTACATCATATGACACTAACAAAAAAAGTACTAAAAAGTAACAGTCTCCAAAGTGTTTTGGAGACACCATGTTTTCCTCACAGTGGTAATAATTAATTATTAGATGCATGATATATAAATACCATAGTACAGGAACATGGTAATCGTTTTTAGTGTGTTGCTAGCAGCAATTCAGCAATGTAACTAATTACCAATGCTGAATAATACAACATGTTCGCGCCATTTAAAATTCTACAAAGAATCTATTCAGACATTCCATTCTAAATTGAAACAATGTTGCACTGCAGTGAACGCGCGTTTAAGAAAAACACCGCGGGATCAACAGGTCAGCGACGTTTAAATTATTGTTAATCATTCTAAATAGTAGGTATATCCATTCTATAAACTTAGATATCTGCTTTATTTAAGACATGTTTAAAATATAAGGCATAAGAAGAGCGTTTAGTAACGACATGACAACAACAGCACTGACAGACAGATGTGTTTACAACGATCAGAAATGTCGCGTATTCATTGATACATAAGGGTATTATACGTAAAGATTAAATAATAAACTTTAAGGATGGTTTCGTCTTACCTTTTCCACTATCAAAGGGTTTTTGTTCCTACACTTTTTTTTTTCGGGAAACACACACAGGTTTGGAAAGTTGTACCACGTGACGCAGCCTATCCCTGAGTGTGACGTCAGCAGAGACTTGAAGACTTTACCTGAAGAGGGAGATAAAACTTTGATCTGTTCTCCTAACTCATTAGAAACTTATTTCCTCTACTCGCTGATTGTAATGACGGCACTGACTGAAACTGGTGACTGTCATCATGCTGATAGTACGCAGACTCCCAGGTGACATCATTTGCATGATCTTTATCATGGACAAGTATAAAATAAAGTATATATATATATATATATATATATATATATATTAGTATACATAATAGCAAAATAGAATACATTGCTATTGCTAATAATAAACAAGATACAAAGATATTTTCAATAAATTATGTGTGTGACTCTTCAGTGATGTCATTCCTAATCAAATCAGAGGGTGGACATGTTGTTCCCCATGCCAGCTTCAATCCACTATATATATATATATATATACTGTATATATATTATGGGCAAACCCCTCTTTACTGACTTAAATATCTATGGTTGACATGTTTGCAAATTGTCAGCATAGGAATTCAGTAGCCTATTGGACAGTCAAGTCTTGCACACTCGGCATCTTTTCCTGGGAAAAGACAAAGTGCTGTTTTGGCTGTGTTTACTGTGTAAACAAGAGTTATCTCTTCCTGCGCCGTCACTGTGATTCATTTCCGAACATCATCTGAAAAAAACATGGGAAACCAAAGAGACAATGACTTTCAGTTGATACGCAGAAAGCTCTTGTTATTCAGTAAACTGAGGAACTAAAGAAGCATATAGAGGAAGAAATCATGCCAATGAGCTCAATACCTGTTTTGAAACAAGGATGTAGTGTTGTACAGGTGAAAACAAAACTATTTTGCAACAAGATATTTCTCATTTGAAGATTTGAAGGGGAGCAGCTTAAAATATTTTTGAAATATGATTAGTAATAAACATTTCCAACATCCTTTTTTTTTGTGTTTTGCTGCTAAAACACAAACTGTTATTAAGCTGCACAACTTTTGCAAAGTATTATGTCTTTTATGGTCCACCCCACCTTCTCATGGCAATAATTAATTATGAATAAGAAAAGCTTTCCCTGAAAAACAGCTGAAGAATCTTAAAGGGACAGTTCACCCAAAAATAAAAATCATTTACTCACCCTCAAGTTGTTCCAAACCTGTATGAATTTCTTCTGCTGAACATAAAAGAATGTTTTGAAGAATGTTGGATTTTTTTTTTTTTTTTTTAAACTATGGAAGTCAGTGGGGTCCATCAACTGTTTGGTGAAACATAATCTTCAAAGGAACTACTTTTAGACCTATTTTTGTTCTGCTTATTTGTGCTGCTGTTGGAAACAAGACAAGAAGAAGAAGGAAAAAAAAGTATATAATATTATGTTATATTATATTATATTCTGAGTTTATATCGAGAAAAAAAGTCAAAATGTCAGATATAAACTCGCAATTGTGACCAAAAAACAGTCAGAATTGTAAAATAAAAAGTCGCAATTACCGTTTGTTTTTCGGTGAAGGGAATTTCCACAGTATTATACATTATACCGTTACTGAAACAGTATAGGCCTACTAAATTAACAAACTGTACTAAAATACAATACAAAAAAAATTGTGCGCGTCCCCTTTAAACAGCGAGTCTCGCGCCGGGTGGAAATGGTCGTTCGCTCAGGCGACTGTGGAATTTACTGTGAGGAAGAAGAAAATATTAGCGAGCTGCTAACAGTTAAATACACTAACATTTCATCTGAATACAGCAAAAAACGAAGACGGCTGAACAATGACACATATTAAGGTACCTAATGAAGCGG
The DNA here is from genome assembly GCA_037101425.1 of Elopichthys bambusa. Classification (NCBI taxonomy): domain Eukaryota; kingdom Metazoa; phylum Chordata; class Actinopteri; order Cypriniformes; family Xenocyprididae; genus Elopichthys; species Elopichthys bambusa. Next base: position 44,681,387 of record CM074433.1, read on the forward strand.
AATGATATCATAAAAAATAATATTCCAGTTACCTGGGGTGTGTTTTTTGTTTATGTTTGATTAGACGCTAACAGCTAGGAGCTAGTTAGCAGATTGCTAATGATAATTGAACAGATACTATAACTTTATGAAAATAATTAATTACGGCTTATTTTTTGCTGTTTTAGGGTAGATTTTAAGAACGTTTTATTATTGTGTGTTAAAGCGGTTTGAATGCTGATTTCATAGTTTTTGACAGCAAAGTGCAGTGGGCAGGTAAATTACATTCAAATGGGTATTTATTGACCCTTTATCTTAGTTAAATGGTATTATTATTATTAAACCAAATAATAAGTCTAAAAAAGCACAAAGTCAACGTTATCTTATTGATTTAGATGAATAATTAACAGTCGTAATTTACGTAGATATCGTTAATGAATCATGGACAGTTACTATATTCTGTGTGTATTCATTCAATATGTTGTTTTTGTATTTATAATTCCTTGTTTATAGTATATTGTTTTCAATGTGTTTGTCAAGTCTTGCACTGCAGATCTGGTGAAATCACTTCCATTTTTCACTTCACAGTAAATTAAAATATCTAAAAGAGTTATTGTCAATGCAGATGTTGAAAATATCCTGTAACATTTAGTTTTGTTCATTATGCATAATTCATTGTTTGACATATCTTAGATATTTATCCCCACTTATTTGTTACTTATTTGTATTTAAGGATAGCTTGTCTATTTGTTTCTTCTTTTGACTATCCAGTGTCTGTTCAGATTCTCAATAAGAAGATTTGGAAAAAATTTATGATTTTTAACTTGTGTTTCTGTCCCAACTGGCCCAGTTTCTTTGCAGGGGTAAGTGAGGTGTATCGTACCCCGTCCTAGGATGGACAGTTATTTTAAGGCTGCTGTGTGCGACCTGGACAAGCTTTTGGATGACTTTGAACTCAATGCAGGTTTGAAACTTTTGCTTTAGTGATATTATAATGTTAGAAATGTTAATTTTGCATATCTCAATTAGTGAGGGCACAACAGTACATTTTGGGTTAATTAATGTAAATTTAAATCACCAGTGTCTTCAAGCTGTATATACACACACTACATTTATGAAAATCTGTTTTAAATAAATGTTGTTGTTTTGGACTTTTTATTCATCAAAGAACCTTGAGAAAAAAATGTATCATGGTTTCCACAAAAATATGAAGCAGCACAGCTGTTTTCAACATTAATAATAATCAGAAATGTTTCTTGAGCAGCAAATCAGCATATTAGAATGATTTCTGAAGGATCATGTGACACTGAAGACTGGAGTAATGATGCTGAAAATTCAGCTTTGATCACAGAAATAAACTACATTTTACAATGTATTTAAATAGGAATTAGTTATTTTAAATTATATTTCATAGTATTACTGTATTTTTGATCAAATAAATGCCTTAATGAGCATAAGAAACTTCTTTCAAAAACATTACAAATCTTACTGACCCCAAACTTTTGAACAGTAGTGTATGGTGTATGTGTGTGTATATATATATATATATATATATATATATATATATATATATATAGCTAGCACTTAAAAGCTTATGTCAGTTTTATGATATCATTAGATATCTTTTGGTTTTCATATTACGGTTGATGATTTCATGTTAACTACATTATAAAATTAATTTGATGTTTCACTTTGTTTTCAGAGGAGCTTGAGAACAAGCCCACCACATTTGCAAGCCCTCCTTGTCCCGACTCCACGCTCGTCCCTGGTCACCATTTGGACATTCAAAGCTTCGTACCAGAGGTTTCACAAACACTCCCAGATGTCAACGCCCTGCACTATGGACTTACATCTCAAAGTATTACCTTAAACCAAAAAGATTCTTTTTCAAATGAACGGCCACTCACAGGTGTGGACCTCCTGTCCTCTGTCGATAGCAGAGGTATCAAAAGTTCGGCTCCTCCTTGTCCGGACCGGTCGCTTAAGCCTGTGTGTGACCTGGTGAACGATACGGGTTCTGCAAACCTCCAGCAAGCCAGTAGTCAGGAAGACTTCAAAGAGCTGGACGTTCCTGAGAAGGAAACTAATGAGGAGCTGCTAGTGGACTTTGACAGTCCTGTAGTATCTTGTCCAGAAGATTTGACTAAATCCAACCATGGTGAATTACCAAAGCATGACTCTGAGATTAACTCTAACTCCTTCAGTCTGCTGGATGTCATAATACCGGCCTTTAGTGGCCCTCATGGATCGACTAGCGTCACATCTTTTGAGTGCAAACAGACTGAAAGTTCTTGTCCTGAAGAATCAAGCTTCAGTGAGCAAAACAATTCTTCATGCAATCCAGTGAATAAGGAAGATGTTAGTAATTCAGTTCCTTGTGCTACAGATGAAGATATTTCAGATGAGCAGGCTGTATCGCTCCAGCCTGATTCAAAAGATGCACAGCTGTCTGAAGATCCAGAGGATGTAGCTGGAAGTCCCTCCTCGGAGAAGGAATCTTCTCTGTCTTGTTTGCCAATGGCCGTATCCATGTGTGGATCCCTCGTGGCGTCTTTAGACCCTCAAAAGGCAGCAGTGATAGAAACCAAAGATGAGGCTGAACTGGAAATAAATTCAGCAATTCAAGAGGCTGAAGAGTTAATTCTTCCGTTGGAAGAGCCTGTAACTCCATTCTCCTCCAGTAGGCCTGATTCCTCACCTGAAGATGAACCTGAGCTAGTCCAGATCATGTCAAACCCCGAAAGGGCGTCTGCTGTCTCGGGCCATTACCCTGAAAGAAACTTTAAGCGCACCTTTTCACCTACAGACAAATTAACCTGTAGAGATTTGTGTGAAAGCAACCCATCTCCGCCCTATTCGGAGAGCCCAAATTATTCCTATGAGTTCGGTATCGCCAACGATTACCTTCCTGAAAGCGACCAGACCGTGATGATGGTCACGGATGAGGAGCTAGATGCGTTTCTAATGGGTCAGGGTGTGAAAATCGATTCTGACGCAGGTGCAGAAAAATTCACAGACGATGGTTTTTCAGAATTTAACGGAAATGTCGAAGGAGATGGCTTTTTAGATGAGGAATTGCAGAGCTGTAAAGTAGAGACGTTTGCCTCTCCTGAGAGCGATGGCTCACTTCAATATCTGGAGGAGAGCGAGGGTTCAAACGTTTCTTCCTCATCTCAGGACAGCAGCCCGCTGAGAACAGACCCCACGCAAACAATTAGCCACGAAAACACAACCAGCCCTGTTGAGATTCAGTCAGCTTGCTCCCCCATCCAAGAGACAAATTATGGCGGGGCGAGACCAAAGCAGCTGTCCAACCAAACCGTACGGCCTCTATCGGAAAGACACAGAAGCAACCATGCTGAAGCCGATGTGGAGAATGGCTCGCAAGTTTCGCCCAACCGAGATGAAAACAACTGCGAACCTCCTTCTTATCAGCAATATGAAGCCAGTTATGGTCATGATGAGCTCTCAGAGCCTCCACCATACCCAGGAGAGACTCTGGAGGACGGGGAATCATCTGTTGATCCGGCAGGTCACGAGGCCGAGGGTTTGGGATCAAAGCAGCCACCTTGGGTCCCTGACTCTGAGGCCCCTAACTGCATGAATTGTATGCAAAAATTTACCTTTACTAAGAGGAGACACCATTGCAGAGCATGTGGAAAGGTAATTTTATCTCTCATTATGTCAGCAAAATATATGTATACACACCAAGCGACAACCTTCCGGTCTCTCTCTTGAATCCAACACGGAAGTGACTTAAACTGCAATTCATCAACTAGCCACTAGAGACTAGAGCCACTAATCCCATAGACCTCCCATGTTAAAATGCCCAACTTTACAGCAGAAAAAAAATGTTTACAGCCTGGTACAAAAAGTGGTTTTGGTCTATATAGCTAATTTTGCCCTTCATGACAACTGTGAGGGGGTTGAATGTTTTTATAACTCACCCGTTTAAATTTATATTAGGCCTTAAAGTTCTGCATAATTAAGGGCGTGGCCACTTGAGTGACTGGTGGATTGCTGCTGCTGTAACTTCTAGCCGTTTGTCTGCTGTCTCAGCTCCACCCACATCCTGCCTCTTTGACCATTTTCGGTTATCCGGTGATGCGCAGCCAAGATGACGACGGCTGGCTCCACCCACTTCAAAAATGCTCTTCAGAAACCAGATGTCAGGGACACTACATCCATTGTTTTATACAGTCTATGATACGCAAAAGCGTTCACAAGTTTGGGGTCAGTAAGATTTTAGAAATTAATACTTTTATTCAGCAAGGATGCATTCAATTGATCAAAGTGACAGTAAAGACATGTATAATGTTACAGAAGATTTCTATTTTAAGTAAATGCTCTATTGATCAAAGAATCCTGTAAAAAAAAAATTGTATCATGGTTTCTACAAATATATGAAGCAGCACAACTGTTTTCAAAATTGATAATAATCAGAAATGTTACTTAAGGAGCAACTCAGCATATTAGAATTATTTCTGAAGGATCATGTGACACTGAAGACTGGAGTAATGATGCTGAAAATTCAGCTTTGATCACAGAAATAAAATTACATTTTAAAGTATATCACAATAGAAATAAATTATTTAAAATTACAATAATATTTTACAGTATTACTGTTTTTCCTGTGCTTTTGATCAAATAAATTCAGCCTTGGTGAGCAGAAGACTTCTTTTAAAAACATTAAAAAAATCGTACTGACTGCAAACTTTTGAACAGTTGTTTATTTGAGGTTTTTTTTAAGTTTTTTTTTTTTATCGTTTTAAACTGTCTAATTGACCATTGTCCCAGAGAAGCGCTTTCTTGTCTCCAATATTACTCTGTGCTCTTTCCTCTCAAATAACAAAATAGTTTAATCTCAAATTAATATTTCATGTTAATTTATTATTTATGGTGTGAGTATCCACATAATAAGCAAGATATGTACAGTCAGACGGTCATTATTGCGAATGAAAACCCCTTTTATCCTGTCAGAGTTTATTTCGCATAAATGAACTTACTTAGCGGCTTAATGTGTTTGCTTCAGTTCTGAAAGTGACTTTGTAACTTAATGTAGTTGTTGAGTGTGTTCTGACTTTTAGAGGTGAAAGGCAAATAACTGCAGTGTGAATCGATGAATTAACATGCAGTCAGCTGCCTTGATTTTGAGCAAAGGTCTGTGACAATCCTGCCATTGTGTTCTTGTTTATTTATAACCACAGGAAAGCCTAAAACCTGTAGTCCTCTGCTTTAGACAGCAAAAGTACTCATTTTATATATTGGTGTGAGGTCTCTTTTGTTTTCATTACGTCAGTGGAGAGTTTATTCTCCTCTGGAGGTGCTAAATATAGAGGCAGATTTGCCGGGTCAGCGGGATGTATTTTTAGCACTGATATAGTTTACCGCTTGAAATGCTGCACTGAGTTGCTGTTTTCAAGACATATCGGGGCAATAAATAAAATGGGCTAAAGGACACCAGAGAGTTTTCTCCAGGTTTATGCTTGATGAAGTACTGCGTTTACCCAGCATTTGAGTGAATAATGTTGTCTGTTTTGCAGGTGTACTGTGCAGGCTGCTGCAACCGTAAATGCAGACTGAAATATCTGGACAAAGAGGCCAGGGTTTGTGTCATCTGCCATGTTACCATTCAGAGAGGTGAGTGCTTAACCACTTTAATATGCTGCCAATCTGCCTTAATAAAATCGACTGCAATATTCAATATTTAAGTGGATGCACTGCACTCTACCATTAAAAACATCCATCATAATAACACCCAAACAATAAAGGTCAGACAGTCTGTGGCAGTAGTTCATGTCAGTGTAGAAATGGGGCATTATATGAACCACAAAAATTTGGTTGATAAAATTAGTGCTTTTGTGGACATTATTACTGTGAAATAAGAGTAATTTTGTTTGTTCTGTACTGACAGAAACTCTAAAGGCCAGTTCACATCAAGAATGTTAACTGTAACCATAATGTTTTATAAGTTCAAACTCTTAAGAGAATAGTGGAGTCTATACCACAACTGTAATGATAACAAAAACGATTTCGTTGAAATCACTTTTGTAGTGTTTTTTCAAAGCTGATGAATGAGAAAAACATTTACAGCTTGAATGATCTGCCTGCTTTAAAGGGTTAGTTGACCCAAAAATGAAAATTATCCCATGATTTACTCACCCTTAAGCCATCCTAGCTGTATCTTCTTTCAGAATCAGTGATATATTTTAAAATATCCTGGCTCTTCCAAGCTTTATAATGGTAGTGAATGGGGGAGATATGTTGAAGCAAAAATAAATGCATCCATCCATCATAAATATAATCCATTTGGCTCCAGGGGGTTAATAAAGGCCTTTTGAAGCGAAATGATGGGTTTTTGTAGAAAAAATATCCATATTTAAAACTTCATTAACTATAATAACTAGCTTCCGGCAGATGGCCGTACGCAGCAATTTGCTGCGGAAGAGTGACCCGACATATGACGTAATGACGAACACGGAAGCGCAGAGGATAGAGCAAAACAAAACACTGGTCACTAATTAAAAGTCTAAAACAAGAATTTGTCGGAGGATTTCATTATAAGAGGAGAGAAGCTTTGAGAGTTTGTTGCACAGCCTTATTTGTTTAAACCGCGAGAGGTGCTTATGATATTCTTACATCATTCTTACATCAAAAATAAATCTTTAAAAAAAGATGTTTATTAACCCCTTGGAGCCATATGAATTATTTTTTATAATGGATGGATGAGTTTTTTTGGGCTTCAAAATCTGCCCAAAAGTAGTCATATACACCTAGGATGGCTTGAGGATGAGTAAATCATGGGATCATTTTCATTTTTGGGTGAACTATCCCTTTAACTTGCACTCTGCGATTGTTCACAATACATAACTGAAGCGTGCTCTATTAGTGTGGGCACTTATATAGTTATCATTATAGTTAGCAGTTTTTTAATTTTACACACATTTCATTTGTTTTGCACATGAGGCAAGACAAACTGGAGTTGGTCGCTTTACATGTTGGTCAGATGTTGTGAAAGGTAAAAATTTGCTGATCATCAAAGGGCAGACAACAGGCGGTTTTCATGTAATCAACAAAAAATAAGTTTGCCAGTTTTCAACCAGCTTTGCAATGTCACACTTTTTCTCCGTGTGACCTGCACCCTGATATACCTGTTTATTTGTCAGCAAAAGTCTGACAAATGAGTGTTGAAGTTTTTGGCAAAAAGGGAATGGCATTTTCTCTAGTTATGCAGTCTGAGTTTTTCGCGTGTTTACTGCATAGACAGCCAAGTTTTATTAAAAGCCCATCTTGTCGGCCGTGAATTCCCGATTTAATTTATAACTACACTTTCATGCTTTTAATGCAAAAGTTTATTTTTTAAATTAAATTAAAGGTGACATTGATTTTCTTAGTTGTAATGTAATGCTATCATAAATTAAGCCTCATGACAATGTTATTTTAGTGTTATTTATTTAGCATTATTTATTTTGTATGTTTTCAGTTCATTTTAAATTTAAATTTTAGCAATTTTATGTTTTTTTTTTTCAATCATTTTTCTTTTTCTCTTATTTAGCTTTAATTTATATTTCAGTTTAAGTCATTTCAATCTTTCGACTTCAACTTATTTATTTCAGTTAGTAGTTTCAGTACATTTCTTATTTTCATTTAATTTTTAATTTAATTAGGGGTTCAAGCACATAGCGCTGAAACCCTATTGTAATTGTTCAAATTTCCAAGGATCAGCATTCTCCCCTAAAAATGATCAGGCAGATTAAAACGCAAGTCATAGAGACTTGAAACTTTGAGAGATGGTAGTACTCACACCGTCTACAACATCACCAATGCTCGCCCCGATCGGCCTGATGGGGGCGCTACAGCGATCAAAAGTATGAATTGGCTAATAACTCCTGAAGTGTTAGGCGTAGGCTCAAGTGTCCTATATCGTTGGAATCTTTGGCTCAAGACAGGTATTTTGGATTTTTTACAAACTAGTCTTTGGTTTTTGGCCCAATCAGAACCAAACCAGTGCAGCGTCGGGAGTCTGATTGTCAATAATTATCAAAAAAAAAAGTAGATTCACGGTACCTAAGGGCCGCCAAAACGTTCGAAGTAGGCGGAGCCACTTTTACTAAAATGTCTATAACTTGTGAACGGAATGAGATATTTTTACCAAACTCAGCACACCTATGTAAGAGTTCATTCTGTGGTCAGGTAAAAAAGGACTCGCAGACTGGCCATTTGGTGGCGCTATAACAGCAAAAAAAAAAACATGAAAGCAGCTATAACTACTTCATCGTTAGTCCAATTGACTTGAAAATTGGCATGCAGTGTCTTTGCCTGAGGTGACGTTACTGTCCATGAGGACATTGACCCATCTCAAAAATCATGGCTGCCATTGGCCAATGAAGTTTGAGCAGCTATCAGACAAGGTTAACGGAGGCCGATCGGAACGAACAACTCTACCTCTAGGACAGCTGCTGTCCATTGAATCCATTGAATTATTTAAAAAAACAACTTTGGTGAACTATATTATTTGTATTTTATTTATTTCAGCTTATTAGTTATTAGGTGACAATAACAACACTGGCTCATGGAGCACTTTGGAGTGTCCCTTTTAATTTGTGGCAAACTTTTTTTTTTTGTGGACGAAACATCTGAAGCTCTTTTATTTTTCAAGGACTGATTTAATGAAGAAGATCAAGGCTTTGTTTTGTTTTTTTTCATCCTGGTTGGTCTATAAAAAGAGGTTGGCACACGGTGTGTGGCCGAGCGTGCGGTCCATTTGCACATTAAAAAGGACATTCATCACAGAGCGTCAGTCGCCAGCCAGCTCTCTCAGGGTTTGGTGCAGGGCTGGGTGGAGCCAGGGCACTGGTGCATGTCCTTGAGTGTGTTTGTGTGTGTGTGTGTACAGGACCCACCTGGTGCAGTATACGTGACACTCTCTCTCTCATTCACTCTTCGGGTTGAGGAATCGAGTTAGACACATACACACACATACATACACACACACACACACACACATCTTGTCTTCAGCACAGCACACATTTCAGGAAAGGAGGGTTTGTCACCACTCTCAGCCCAGGGCAGCCATTTAATACGACCTCGTGCGTGTGTGTGACGGACTGAGCTTGCACTCGGAGCCAGTGATATTCTCAGGGCTGGATCCTGGTCCAGGACAGACGAGAGCTCAGTGTGAGGTTGCGGAAGTGAGCTGCGCCCCATCCGGGATGAGAGAGGCTCAAGGATGCGCCCTCTATCTCAGTCACTCGCAGACTCTCTCTCGCTTATCGGCAAGATGGACACTTCCTCCTTCGCTCGGTGCACACTAACGCCGTCCTGGGACACTAACATGCAACCCGTGATTAACCTGGAAGAGAATTTGGGGTGGAGTTAAATTAGGATGAGGTAAGCTTAGGATATCAGTGAACTGAGTCTGAATTTGACCATTCAGTGGCTTTATTTTGTTAACTCTTAAGTTTTTAACTTTTTTGCAGCATCTTTAGTTGTTCCAGTGTGAATTTCCAAATACTCAAGGACATTCCGTCCTGCTGTTTCTTGGCTTCACAGTTCCCATCTGTCTTGTCGTCGTAGCCTTTTTTGCCGTGAGCCAGCATATTTTGGCGTTTGTGCTTCTAGCTGACATGTTTGTGGGTGTCACAGGCAGTGCCAGTGTAATCAGGTCGATGAGCATCTATGAGCCTTAATCAACGTAATGCACTGACTCTGTGATCTGTAATGGGCTGTGATCTGCACTGGACGTCCTGTTTCTTGAGTTCGGTTTGGTGGCTCGTTGCCCATCACTTTAATAACAACTTGCTGTGATTGACGCTCAATGCTCTCGGTTAAAGACGCCAAGCCCTTGGTGTTGTAAACACTTGATGTTTTGGATTTATTAGATTGTGACTCAGCTGAACAAGGTCTGTACTATGGACTTTGATCATAAGTTGGTTTACCACAGGTCAACATTTTTTAGCTGGTGTAAAATAACATTTTAAATTATTTTAAACCTGAGTGTACAGTGTATATATATTAACGTTCAAAAGTTTGGAATCTTTTATGATGTTTTTAAAAGAAGTCTGTTTTGTTTACCAAGTCTGCAATTATTTGATCAAACATACAATAAAAAAGCAATGTTTTGAAATATTGTTACAATTTCAAATAATATATTGTAAAATATATCCTGTGATCAAAACTGAATTTTCAGCATCATTACTCCAGTCTTCAGTGTCACATGATCCTTCAGAAATAATTCTAATATGCTGATTTGATGATCAAGAAACATTTCTGATTATTATCAATGTTTAAAAAAGTTGTGCTGCTTCATATTTTTGTGGAAACCATGATACATTTTTTTCAGGATTCTCAATAGGAAGTTCAAAAGAAAAGCATTTATTTTAAAGTATCAAATAAATATCTTTACTGTCAACTTTGATCAACTTAATGCATCCTTGCTGAATAAAATTCAAATCCTTCTTTAAAAAAAAAAAAAAAAAAAATCTAACAGACCCTAAACTTTTGAACGGTACTGTATATAAATATATTTGATATATGAACTGGTCTTTCAGTGCATTTAAAGGAGCAGTTCACCCCAAAATGTAAATTTTGTCATCATTTACTCATGTTGCTTCAAAGCCATATGACGCTCTTTTGTGGATTGCAATGTTATTTAGCTGCTCTTTTTCATAAAATGAAAGCATATAAACCAAGGGTTGTCAAGCTTTATAAAAGTAGTTCATACTTGACAATATGCTATATTTAAAGGGGGCTTTGATTATGATTTCACTTTTTTAACTTTAGTTAGTGTGTAACGGTGCTGTTTGAGCATAATCAATATCTACAAAGTTAAAACGCACAAAGTTCAATGCAAAGGGAGATGTTTTCTTTTACAGAAATCGCTTTTTAAGCACTACAACAAACAAGCTTCTTCCTGGGTTATCGACATCAACTAACCCTAAAATTTACATAAACCCCGCCCCCAAGAACACGCAACAAAGGGGTGAGGCCATGTTGGACTGCTTTAGAGAAGAGGAAGACTTGTTGTAGTAGAGTGTTGTTGCCATGCCGTCATTTTACACCGGACTGCTTCACAAACGAGGGTCAATTCAACGCTGGATTTGCAGAAAAGAATAACATGACGACACATGCTAGTGGATGAGTTGAATCAACTCCACAGCAACTACATAAATTTATCCACTAACCATTCAGAAACGTCCAGTTTCATTCTAAAAGTTGTAACTTCTTCCTGAGTCTCTCCATCAGTGTCGACTCCGGTTTGAACAATGTAAGGCTGAACGCCGTTACTGACAATCCTCATTTTGGCTGCGTGAGATTGTCCAGCTTTGTTGTTGTTAAGCAACTGAAGCGCGAGCTGTTAAAGTTTCGCCATCTTCTGAAAAGTTTTAAATATTGACTGTCCCTCACACAAATACATGAGCCGCTTTTTCAACCATCGAGCCAAACCATTCCCATTCCAGATATGGTTTTATTTTCCACTGCACGGCTGATAAGAGCTCTTTTGAATGTAATACAAATGCGTCAGTCATTGCCTTGGTAATGCAAGTGTTTGCAGATGGTATGAGTAAATAGCGCCGCATTGTGGAGGATGATTTCTTTTTATTTTATTATTAACTTGTTTACTTCGCTCAAATAGCGCACTTGGCCAGCTGCAGAGCATCTGGTCATAGAAACCGACAAGTGACCAATCCTGAGTGGCGACGTCACTACACGCATTCTGCCAGCACGGTTTAGCATGGTTAACCAACTGGAATTCTGTGCTGAGAACTGTGTGTGATCATGCCATGCTGAACCAAGCTCAAGTGGAAATATAGCTGGAATGATGACTGAATTTTCATGTTCGAAAATGAACTATTACATTGACTTCTGTTTTATGAAGTACAGTGCTTGAAATGGGCCAGTACCCAACGGTACGCAGTATTTTTACCTTGAGCGTACCGCCAGTTTTCCTTTAGCGTGTGCCAGCACTTCCAACATGTTGCATGTACGGTGACCCGCCATGCCCTCCCTTCTTCAGGAACGTGTTTTGCACTGAGCATCGGGAGTACCGGCACTTTTATTTTTCCACTTCAAGCACTGAGTACAGTAGTGGCCAAAAGTGATGATCAGCCTAGGAAAATTGACATCTTCACCCTTTATTTAAATATTACTAAAAATCTGTTAAACATTTTGTAAGCATATTGTGTAGCTGTGCTTGTTTTCTTTGAGACACAATGAATGTGCATAATTTTTGGCCAGGCTGTCATACAAAGAAATTATGAACACGTGCAAAAACAAGAGAGAACCAACGAAATATTAATATCTGATTGTTATAGTGAATCATTCACAAAACCGGGGAATATTTATTAAGACCATAAATCGCATCAGTTTTCACTTTATATTGTCTTTAGACTGTCAACAAAAGTTATGCGTAGCCTTTAATGAGATGTACCTGTTCCTTTCTCTCAGTCATTCTCTCTCCCAGCATGACCTTTCATTCACTGAACTGAAAACACCTGATTCAGGAATGACTGATTTTGTTTGTCTGTGTGCAGCTCAAGCCCATGAGAGAATGATGAGCCCCACTGGGCCCAGTCCCAATCCCAACATCCCATCAGAGTACTGCTCCACCATACCACCCATGCAGCAGGCCCGTGCTGCCGGCACCCTCAACTCTCCCCCACCCACCGTCATGGTCCCCGTGTCTGTCCTCAAACACCCCGGTAATGACGGTACGCACTGCACTCTGAGCCAGGATGCTGAGTTATAGCTCTTATGGCTATAAAAACAGTGACTTCCACTTACTATAATTAATTCTTGAATGAAAGAGTGACTGCGTCCCAAATTGCATGCTCATGTAGAGTGCAAGACTACGTTAGTACGATTTATTCAGCAAGGACGCATCAAATTGACCAAAAATGAGATTCAAATATTACAAAATATTTCTATTTCAAATGTTTTTTTGAACTTTCTGTTTAGAATCCTGAAAAAAAATGTTTCCACAAACATATTGCGCACGTTTCTTGAGCAGCAAATCAGCATATTACAATTATTTCTAAAGGATCATGTTTGAAGCCTGATCCTAATGGCACTGTCTTTTGTGTTTCTGTTTTTTGTTCTTGTAGGTTTTCCACGTGAACAGAAGCACGTGTGGTTTGCTGACGGTATCCTGCCGAACGGTGAGGTAGCCGACACCACTAAACTCTCTGTACAGACCCGAAAATCATCTCAGGAGTCGAGCCCAGTAACGCCAGACCCACCAGTGGTGAGATGGTGAAATCCTCTGAACTGATGTTAGAGATAACTGATAATGACAACTGAGGTCATTAATTGACTTGCTGCCTTTCAGCTTGACGGTAAAATTCCTGGCGAGTGTGATGAGAGTGCCGGAGGCAGTTCTGACAGCACTGCCGAGGTGAGCCGCCCGCCCGTCAGAGGACCATGGGACTACGGCCTGCTTTGTGGGGTGGGCAGCTGCGTGCAGAGAGCGGTCAGTCTGGTGCCGGAGGATGACGAGGGTCTGCCTCCACTGCTCATTACCACAGGAGAGGAGGAAGATGGGGGTAAGGACTAGTGTTGTCACGATACTAGAATTTCCAACTTGGATATGATACCTTGAAAAATATTGATATTCGAGTTTGATTAACATGACAGACTGCAGCATGGTTTATTAGGCTGCTGTCACTTTAAGAGCTTATGCACGGATCCAATACACTGTTACACAACGTGTTTTTTTCTCTCAACTATTTGTCTTGCTTCTAACTATTAAACTGACTATATTTACCTGAATAGTCTGCAAAACAGGCATTTTGACATAATTTTGTATGTATTTTACCATTTAAGCACCATAAGCTACGAAAAAGAAGTCAGTTTTTGTATTTGTGAGCTGTTTGAGAGGCGGCTTTATGAGAGCGCCACTTATATAAGATCAGTGATGCACGCGCTTTTGGTGTGGCTGTGAGCGCAAAACCTGCGCAATTGACTAAAATTATGCTCAATACAAGCACTATTAATCCGGAGCGAATGAGATGAGTGAGTGACAAGAGGCGGATGTGTTTCAATTTGTCAAGAAGATAGATTGAGATTGAGCTGGTATTAATATATCGATACTGCAGAAAAGGAGTATTGGAACCATTTCAAATATTTCAGTATTGATACATATCGAAATATCAATATTTTTGGCAACACTAGGAAGGACTTTTAAAGGCTTCTACCAGAATCAGATTTTCTTGATTTACCGCAAGTACCATGTTTTACTATGCCTAATATTGATCTAGCCTACTGCAGTGTGCAACAAGTGTCTCATAGTAGCCGCAGAGCGAACACAGAGTAGCACTGTAACGACTTTTAACACACAAACGTATGTAATATGATAAACAGCGCTGCTTTACCCCACATACGCTTGACCGGAAGAAGCGGAAGCTGCGACTGAGCTGCGGCATAATAAAAGCTCCTCGCTCCTGAGCCGTGTGTCACGCTCGTCTCTCATTAGCAATTGCTCCAACGTCACACCCTGCTTCATACTACAGTAATGTTAATAAACCTTTAATACATTAGCTCATCCATGAAGATGATTTCTGCCCGAGTCCCGTCGGATTGTTTTCCACCAGCTGTAGACGTGAAGACAACATCTCCCATGATTCAGTGGCGTCAGCAAGCCACGCCTTTGTTTTGAATAAGCGACCTCTAGCGGCAAAAAACTACATATTGTGCCTTTAATATAAAATGCCATATATGTGTAAAATGTGTAGCTGCCTTTAACTGAAGCCATTTTGGTTATTTTGTGACATCACAACAGTCAAATGTGAGAATTCAGAGTGGACTCTTTATGATGTGGAACTGTTTTTCTGTAATGTCATTTTCATTTCATTACAGATTTATTAGTTGAGGAGCGTCCTGCTGCTTGCCAAATCTTGCTGCTGTTGGAGGAGGGAGGCCCACAACCTTTGACCTTCGTGCTCAATGCCAATTTACTGGTGAACGTCAAGATCGTCTCATGTATGTTACGACGTCTGAACTTGACTTGAAGTATGTGATCATGTCAAACTTGTTCATTTGATAAACATCATTGCTCGCTCTCTGTCTGTTTGTGTTGTAGATTGTGAGAAGAGGTGCTGGTGTCTGAGCTCTAATGGTCTTCAGGGAGTTGGCCAGAAGGAGCTGGTGTTTATAATCGAGTGTTTCCCAGAGGAAAACAGCCTGCCTAGAGACGTATTCAACCTGTATGTTAGTATATACCAGGATGCACAGAAAGGTACGTTACCCAAAAGGCAAGACACAAAAAAACGTTTTTTGTTTTTAACATTTTGGGCTATTTGGCTTTTCATAACATGTTGTTATCAGATTAGTGGAAAGAAAACATCCAAAACACACATTTAAGTGTTTATTTTGTTGCACTTTGTATATTTCGATTCCAATGCATATCTTTAAAGGCCATGCGTTTTTTGTTTTTTTTCTCCCGAGTCAGAAATCCGCACTTACATACACCAAACTTTAGTTATTCTGAAGGTTTTTACATGTTCATGTATTCTAAAGCATGGTGAAAATTATTTTTTATCTAGCTGCTGACAATATTATTGGAGTGATAAACAGAGATATCTCTTTTTAACTCTAATATATCATGCAATCCTGACATTATATCACGCAAATCTGACTTTATAACTTTATAAGTCAGAATTGTGAGATATAAACTCACAATTACGAGGAAAAAGTCAGAATTGTGAGATAAAAAGTCGCAATTACCTTTTTATTTTTTATTTCATGGCGGAAACAAGCTTCCATACAAAATAGATTTATACCATCAAAAATATTTAGTTCTGATGTTTCATTTTGTTGCATGACGTTTTGTCTGTTTAACCAAAACTCAAAACATTTAGGATGTTTTATGTGGCTTATATGGTATCTTTTTCCCACCACAGGGAAGTTCATTGATCACCTTGGCAATGTGACGTTCACTGACAGTTTCCTGGGCAGTAAAGACCACGGCTGCGTCCTGTTCTTCACTCCAACCTTTCAGCCTCTGGATGGTCTTGCTTTGCCGCAGGTCCCATTCCTTTGTGGTGTTTTGATTCAGAAGCTGGAGGTGCCCTGGGCTAAAGTGTTTCCTCTCCGACTGCTGCTTGCTCTAGGGGCACAATACAACGGTAAGCCTTCATAAGAACACCCAAGAAAATATTGTTGTTATTAAAACATTATTGCTATCAAAATATATTATATTAGCTCATAGCTCCACCCCTCCAGTCATGTGATCTGTTGTTTATTTTTACAGTGTATCCCTGCCCATTGGTGAGCGTGCGTTTCCGTGACTCCGTTTTTAAAGAGACAGGACACACCATCATGAATCTGCTCACAGTACGTGTTCACATTAAACTCTCACTTGTCTGTCCTGGCATTAATATTCAGCATCATTACTACAGTCTTCAGTGTCACATGATCCTTAAGAAAAATATTCTAATATGCTGATTTGCTGCTCATGAAACATTTCTTACTATTATTAAGGTTGAAATCAGTTGTGCTGCTTCATATTTTTGAGGAAACCCTGATACTTTTTGTTTTATCAGGATTCTCTGATGAAAATGAAAAAGAACAGCATTTATTTAAAATATGTCTTTTGTGACGTTACAAATGTCGTTACTATGCCTTTAGATCAATTTAATGCTTCCTTGCTGAATAAAAAAAATCACCCCAAATTTTTAAACTGTAGTGTATGTCCGTTTAAACCGTTTTATGTTTATAGCTCTTAAATGTTTACATGGTTTAATGGTGTGCAACTGAGTGTACATCATAGTTATTTAATACCAGAATATTTGGTTTTAGCCTTATACTCAATATCTACATTTTTAATTAAAAGTTTTAATTAAAATTTTCTAATTTGTAAATGATTTGCACCTGAAAGGTTTTAAGTTATTTCAAAGGGCAGGAATCAAATATGGTATTTTGGTGAAGCTATTTTTCCACCTTTCTAACCCGAGTCTCAGGTTCAGCTCAGGACAGTTAATGAAGGAGATTAGAGAGCGCTCAAGACTGTCGCCTCTCAAAGTGCTCAGAGCCACTCTTGATTTCTGAGAATTACAGATTCTTTGGTCTCCATTCTAACTATAGTGTTTTCAAGTACGCTCACAGCCACTTTACTGGACACAGGCATGGAAAAATGTGCTATATCTGCAAATTAAGTTTAGTTTGCATCAAAATTGGCTTATTTCTGGTGATTCTACTTTGCAAATCCATTTTAGTCTGAAGGTAAATGTAATCCGGGTGCACACTGTACGATTAATAATAGTCCTTTACGATTGTTTCTTGTCATTATCTTCGCTGTAAGTAATGTCACACTGATTTTTTTTTTCACTGTATTTTTAAGATATCCTCAATAATGAAATGCATGACTAGAAAAATGGTCTGCATGTGCATTTTGAAAGGTTTTAACTAATCATCTTTTAATGAATGTCATTTCAGTTCTGCTTTCTGAGTATGAATTATCATATTCAGTAAAAGACAACAATACTGAAGCACTGTAAATAGTTTTGCCACAAACTCAACTGACTGGCTTCTCTCCTGTATGATTTCATGAGTCTCTTCAGACCTTACTGTACATGATTTAAGAGCTTCTACAACTTTTGACCTCCTAACTGAACTCCTTTCCACAAACTGATCATAGAAATAAAAATGAACAAAACAGCTTTCTTGTAGAAACGAACTACAAGTGTGAAACGTGTTGTCAAGTGTTAACTATAGGCCTTGTATCCCCAAAATCTTTGTATCCACCTTCATTCTTGTGTTTTGCTGATTCTAACGCAGGATCTGAGGAACTACCAATACAGTTTACCTGTGGTGGAAAGTCTGCGAGTACACATGGAGCTGGGAAACAGCTACATCGAGATTCCCAAGTCCAGGTTTAATGAGGTCAGAGTTATATTTAAGTTGTGCAGCATTCAGGCTTTTGTTGTTGTGTTGTTGTCATTTAATGTTTTGTTTTGTTCTGGCTGTTGCAGATGCTGAAGGTGGTGAACTCCTCCAATGAGCATGTGATCAGTTTCGGTGCCTGTTTCAGCACAGAGGCTGATTCTCACTTGGTCTGCATGCAGAACGAGGATGGAAGCTACCGGACACAAGCCAATAGTATACCAGGAAAAACCAGGAGAGGTTTGTCAAGCGGTGTTGCTAGAGCTGGGCGATATAGCTAAGAATATTTAATAACTTTGTGTTTTCTCTTAAATGGATTAAAATGTTTGGTAACACTTTTATAATCCATTATATATAAAGACTTTTAAGTAAAGTATTTTTAATGCATTATGTCTTGTAATGAACCTTATAATGCTCTGTAACCACAGTTATAATACATTGTAATATCTATTCTAAAAGTTCTAGAGGGAAAACACCCTTTAAGTTGTATCATATTTGTTATCTGATATCAGCAGTTGTTAAGTGTCTTTCTTTTGCAGTGACTGGAGCTAGTTTTGTGGTTTTTAACGGTGCTCTGAAAGCCTCATCAGGATTCATTGCCAAATCTAGCATTGTGGAGGGTAATGCTTTTATACAAGTCAGTTTTTTGAACACTATGACAGATTATTACTTACAAAAAGTAGAGCTGTATCATCACGCTGACCCTTTTCATCTTTAGATGGGTTAATGGTGCAGATCCCTCCGGAGACCATGGAGGGTTTGCGACAGGCCCTCAGGGACCAAAGCAACTTCCAGATACCCTGTGGAAAGGCGGATTCAGAAGAGACACGGGAAAATGTGAATGTACGCTGGGTCAACTGGATCGCACCTGTAAATACTGGGTACTATGATTTATCATGCATATTTACACTATCAAAAGTTTAGAATAATTAAGATTTTAATGTTTTTAAAAGAGGTCTCTTCTGCTCACCAAGGCTTCATTTATTTGATTAAAAATACAGTAAAAACAGTAATATTGTAAAATATAATTACAATTTAAAATAACTTTTTTGTTTTAATATATTTTAAAATGTAATTTATTCCTGTGAATTTTCAGCATCATTACTCAGTTACTTCAGTGTCACATAATCCTTCAGGAAATCAATCTAATATGCTGATTTGCTGCTCAATTGTTATTATTGCTCTATTAATAATGGTTCTTCTATGCCATCTATTATTATTATTATTATCATCAATGATTCTTTGATTAATAGAAAATTCAAAAGAGCATTTATATAGAAATGCATTGAAATCTTTTGTAACATTTTAAATGTCTTGACTGTTATTTTTAAACAATTTAATTTATCCTTGCTGAATAAAAGTATGTCAGTTTCCACCAAAATGTTAAGCAGCAAAAACTGTTTTCAACATTGATAATAATCAGAAATGTTCCTTGAGCAGTCAAAAGCAAAACTTTTTACCAGTAGTGTATGTTCTTATCAGATGCTTTCTTATGGATGTGCAGTATGCCAATACTGTACTGAATAACCTGAGTGATAAAGCACTATTGATCGGTTTGGCCTCTGCAAGTGACCTTGAAAATGTACGCTGCATTAATTAATTGGGCACTATTTAAAATTCATTCCTTCAGCTTCCTTCTGTGGATAAGATGCTGTGTCAGGTCAAACATAATTCCCCTAATTCCCCTTTGTATGTTTGCAGAATCACCAGTCCAGTGGATGGCAAGTCTCTGGAGGGGGTGTCTAGTGTCAAGATCCAGCAGGACTCTGAGTTTGAGATGGATGGCCGAACCATCAGGTGTACTGAGGTGTGTACTGCATGATACCGCACTAAAAGTTCCTCGTTGTCAGCTCTGGTTCATGTCCTGTCTCTCCCATCAGGTCTTCTATCTGCTGAAGTCTTCAGACGTCTCCCTATCTGCCATCCTCACATCATCAGCTCAGTTTCAGAGAGAGATTGCCACCGCCAGCTGCGCTGCCCTCTGCCCGCACCTCTCTGTGCTCATGGCAAATGGATTCAACTCTCTCTCACTCCGAGTCTCCACCGACTCAGACATGGTAAATCATTTTCGGCACTGAATTGCACAGGAGTGTTGATGAAACAACTCTGAAACTCATTTTGTAATGTAAGATGGTACTTGCGCTGACACAAAAATGAAAAAAAAAAAAAAAATGTTCACACAAAAATGAAAATTGTCATCATTTACTCACCCTAGTGTCATTCCAAACCCATAAGACTTTCATTCATCTTCGGAACACAAATAAAAATATTTGTAATGAAATCTGAGACATTTCTGTCCCTCCATTGAAAGTCTATTTCACTCAAAACACTAACGGTTCAAAAAGAAATCGGAGTGGTTTAATCTAAGTCTTCTGAAGAGACACGATCACTCTATATGATGAACAGATTTAATTTAGGCTTTTATTCACGTATAAACATTGATCAGTGAACACAAACAGAAGCTCAACCATACTTGATTGACGCGCAAGAACAAGCCTCTTGCGGAAGCTCAGATGTGCTGTGTAACACACAAGAATAAACATTGGTTCTCACGCATCAAGCAAAAATATGGTTGAGCTTCTGTGAACAAATTTGAATGCTGTAAACATTGTTGGCCGATCAATGTTTGGGTTAAACCACTTGAGTTCATTGAAACCACCTGAAAGCACTGGTTCACTAAAATTAATCTTGGGACTTGAGCATTTGATTCAGAGTTTTAGGTTTGCAGGGCCAGTATAAGGTGACATTAAATGTTTTACACTGCTGTTTTTTGGGGGGAAAAAAGGTTTGTTATTGGCATCACTCCTTCATTAGTAACTCTTAAGTAGGGCTGCAACCAACAATTATTTTGATAATCGATTAGTTGGCTGATTATTTCTTCGATTAATTGGATAAAAGGCCCAATTTTCTTTATTTAATGTAATTTTATTTTATTGACAAAACATTATTCCACATCCTGTCCAATGCTGTCCTTCAAACAAATGTGCCAACTGAATGCTGTGAAAACATATATAGTGAATATATCTATATCTATGCTATATGCAAAAGAGCTATAAAGCAAAAAGAAAGTTAAAATCCCTACATTAAAAATGAAGATCATAATAAGGATAATAGAGAAAACAAAAACACAAACTTAGTGAAGAGGCGTCAATCTTCATGAATAATGCTGTGATTCATACCTGAGGAGATTAAGACCCTGCCTCTAATGAGCCATTAGGTCAGGAATGTGACTGAGTGAACTAAGAAAGAATGCAATGACAAAAGAAATAAATCATTTGTTTGACGTTTATTTAAAATATAATTAACTTTATAAATGAGAGTCAAAGACACATTTTGAGTACAGTTATACCTGGAAATAAATTCTGTTCAAAGATATAAGTGAACATCACATACCTGGCATTTGGTGTTTCTGCACTGGAGGGAAAAAAAAAAGAAGAAGAAAAAAAAACACCTTTCCTGCTTCCAGTCAGTGATCTCGGTATCATATTCATGCAGTCCAATGTGGGCCAATATCTGGATACTATGATTCTCAAATCTGTGAGATAAAAGAAAAAAAACCCTCTGTGAGCATGCTGATAACAGGATCATATCAGCTATTGTATTAACGTTAATATAATGTCCACTCTTAACAGAAAACATGATCTCATGCTTGCACGTATTATTGCACATGTGCAGAAAATTTTGTTTGGGCTTATATTTTCAATTACAGTACAGTACAGTATTACTGTTTATAATGTTTTTGAAAGAAGTCTCATGCTCATCAAGCCTGCATTTATTTGATCAAAAATACAGAGAAAAAAAACAGCAATAATGTGAAATATTATTACAATTTAAAAGAATGGTTTGCTATGTTATATACTTTAAAATATAATTTATTTCTGTGATGCAAAGCTTTCATCATTCCTTGCGAACAAAAGCTTCATTGATGTGGCACTATATAGGCTATTTTACAGTAAACGCTTCATAATCTGTCCAAACAGGCCAAAAGAAATATTGTCTAAACATTCATATTGCTATGACATTTTATTTATCTTACTTGTTATATTATAGAGCCTATAAATGTTAATGTGCAGTTTAATATGTTGCTAACACATTTTATTTCAGTATTTATTACATATTTCAGTCGATTTTACTCATCTCAGTATAGCAATATTTTTTGGGAAAAGCCCATAATCATTCACACAGAGACACAGAACATGCAGGATTCATGTTTAAACAGTGTTTTCGCGGCTTAATATCGACAAACAAATATCGCGATTAGAATAAATAATTTAGGGATAAAAAAAACGTACCATGGCATGACATACAATCCTCGGCTTGATCAAGTTGATCCTCAAAATGGAATTGAATCCATGCTCTTCCATTTAGGTAAATCCTTTTAGAATTATTCCTCAGCGCATCTCAAAACGATGAAAAGTACATGAAACCAACTAAGCTTGATGCGTTTTTCCGAGCTGACGTGGGCGTTCACTCAGTTGATCGCCTCAGAATTTGCGTCTGAAAAGTGCTCGCGCTCCGTGGGCGTAGACGCATTAGTGGATAATGAGCTGACTCGCAAACGACTGACATGTCTCTCTTTTCAATTCAGTAAAGTCCGATATTTAACGCAGACTGTCAGGACGAGCCTTCATGCAAAAAGGAAATACTTGCGTGAATTTGTAACAATTTTTAATCACGTACCATTCCTGCAGCAGCTCACTCTGTTTCCTGTACTATTTTTAGATGCATTTTGTCCATAGAAATGCGTTATTCTGTGCTGTAATTTGAAGTTTTCCGTGCACGATGGGCAGACGAGACTAATCTATAATGATGTTCATTGTCGATGATTTTCATTGTCGATTATCGATTTTATTGATTAGTTGTTACAGCCCTTTTCTCAAGACACTGTAGTATGTAATTGTAATACACTCATGGTTGTGTTTTTGTAGGTTGAGTACCAGGCTGGCTCTAGTGGCCGCCTCCTGCCTCAGAAGTATATGAACGATCTGGACGGGGCCCTAATTCCAGTCATCCACGGAGGAAGCTCCTGTGTCCCCCATCAGGCCATGGACATGGAGTTTTTCTTCTACATCTCACTGAGCATTTGAACACTGGTGACTTATAAACTTTCCATTCACAGGCAGCCAGTGGGACCTTCACAATCATAACCGCAGATGCTTAGAAAATCCGTATCTGAATTCTGACAAGGTATGGAGAGTTTGATGCGTTTTAAAGGAAATTAAAAAGCACTTCACTGAAGTGGAACTATATTGGCGATCCTTTAGAATAAAGCAGAGGTATGGATCAGCAACAAAAATAAAATTGTGAGAACTGTGCTGTGCTTCTTCGGTTGTGTTTCCGGGGTCTGTTCGTTGGATGCTGGTCGATGAATGTTGGTTTGAACTCCAAACAGAATTTGTTTTTGTATGACTATGATGTCAGATATACAGAGAATTATAATCATTACTTGATTGCGCACACGGTGACCAAGCATGTGAAGTCCTGCGTTTCTCAAATTTTAAGTCTGGAATCTGCAGTGTTTTTCCCATCCGTCATAATTTACTTTTATCATATGAAGTAGCTTCATGTGGACGTAAAAATCCATATGAAGATTTTATGTAATGATTATTGTACTTTCTAAGTACTGCGTCTTATGATTAGTCAATGTTCCTCGATCTGTAAAATACACAGATGGTAAAATACTCCTCCGTTTGATTATTTAAAACATATAGATGAAATCATCTGCTAATTCAATTAAGCTTTTATTAAGCTTAAATACTATTTTTGGAACAGTTCATGTGTTGATTAAAGGTGATATTTTTGATAGGGCAAATTATAATTCTCATTCTGCAATTATAACCCAAAAAAAGCATGATGTCATGCTTATGAAAACATTGGTGGTTGTTTAGTTTTAAACCACATATATTTACCAAAAATACAGTTCAGTGTAAAGGAAAAAGACTGTAAGATCATCTCTATAAAACAATCTGCTTTAACATTTATATAATTATTTTCACACTACTGTATTGATAAAGAAAAGGTCTTTTATTAAGATCTTTAAATGGCTTCATTAATTAATTTTACTGAACAACCTGAAAAGCAGCCCCCACTATTAACACTAGATGGTGTGACCAGCCAGTAATTGAAAAATCAGGCTTTTAAAGTTGGCCTAAAAAAATCTCAACACATCTGAACACTTTCCATGTTTTTTGATTTTTAAATTTTGCTCAGCCCACCATTATGCCAGTTAATAAGCCTGCCAAATGTCCTCACCAGTGCTTAATTTGTGCCGGATCCTGCCGGAGCAGGATCCGGGACCTGTTGGTTTTTGGCTGTCTGTGTTCCAGTGTTGTGCCGAACTTCGACTCCCTGCCAAATTACCTCATTGAAATCGCTCCCTGATTGCCTAATCCTAACCCCACACCTAATCCTAAACCTACAAATACTAGGGAGGTAATAATTTGGCGGGGGTCAGAATTCGACACAACACCGTACCTGCTTGTGCGTATCCAGCATCTCTCGTCGTTAAACCGAATATTGGTTGTGATGACAGAAAGGGAAATATTAGCGATACAAATGGTCACAGTGAAGATACTACAATGTACTTTTTTGCCCTCCCGGACATTAATATGCTATTTACATTAACGTAATATCAATAGACATTGCGTCAAAATGAATGAGACAGCCAATCAAATCAAAGGGCCCTATTTTAACAATCAAAGTGCATGGCGCTGGTACACTTAGGCCGTGTCCGAATCAACTTTTGCTAGTTTAACGACGGAAAAAATGGTCTGCGCACCAGGTGCATGGTCCAAAAGGGTTGTACCTAGTCCCTTAATGAGTCATGGGTGTGTTTTGGCCGTAACATGCAATAAACCAATCAGTCTCATCTCCCATTCCCTTTGAAAGCCAAGTGCGCTCGCACCATGGCGGATTCGCTATTTACATGGCGGAATTTGCAAGCGGAAAAACTGAACGCTTCTCCAGAGAGGAAACGGATCTATAGGCGCATATTACTAACATTACTAACATGCCCTTTAAATAACAAAAAAAAATACTTTTAAGGCAACTGAAAACGACTGCGCCATTGACCAACAAAAACCTGGTCTAAAGTCAATGGCGCAGTCATTTTCAGTTGCCTTAAAATAGCAACACGCCAACAATGCGCCTGAACACACCTCGTTTTCAGACTAGCACGCCCATGGGCGAACAGATGGGTGCGAGTTTAAATAGCAAATGAACAACGTGGGCGCTGGATGTGGAAAATGATAACTGCGTCAGGCTGAAACTAGCAAAAAACATTTGCGTCGCGCCTGGCGTCGCATTGCACCAGGTGTATGATAGGGCCCAAAGACTGCGAGCATGAATTCTAGCATGATGCGTCAGTTTTAATGGTGAAAAAGCGTGAGATAAGATGCAAAACAGCTAAACATTTGATCATTAAATGATATTGTTAATGTCTGACATATATCTTACAATAGAAATGTTAAAAGACTGGCACTGAACTACTTGACTTCTTTAGTCAAATTTTGCCATTTTGATTGGAAAATATATCATTTACGTGACTTGTGTAATTCGTAAATGAATGTGAGTAGCCTCAAATTATTGCCACAATATGTATATCATGCAAATTATTCAAAATTGAGGCCTGTAAGCGCCAGAGCTTAGTAAGTGGGGATTTGAGTACATGGCATGTTATTTTAACCACGTGTTCTGCCCTTTGCGTCTTAGGAATTACAAATTAAGCACTGGTTCTCACTATACAACAGACAGTAAAGTATCTGTTACTTTTAATGAGTTTGACAGATTGAAGAATCTCATGGAAACTCTTTCCTTTAATTATGCTGGATGATGTTTCTGAACTAAGTAGCCATTTTATAAATGCAATAACCTTCTCTATTCACTAGACTGTGGTCCTGCAATTTTACATTCAGCTTAAAATGTACCTTAAACCTGCAAAACAGCTTTTTTTCCTCCTCATATGTATTATGAATATGTTTATGCCAAGTTTCTGAAATCATTTTTAAATGCTGCAGCTTAATGAAAATCTAAATTTATTAATTTGCAAAATGCACTTTTACTGTGATTTGGTGAAATGAAATACAGGACGAGTGATTGTTCCTTATTTTTTATTTCATTTTTCTTCATAGTGATAAAACACAACATAAACAGTGATGAAACAGTTTATTTGATATATTGACTTGTATATTTAAATAATCTGAAGGCTTCTATAATTCTGTCACAAACCAAATAAAAATCTTCTTAAGATACAGATGATTGTTACAGAAGGATTGAGATTAAATGTCTGTAAAATGAGACATCTCAGATCTTCTCCATTATATTTGTGCTTTGTGGAATACTTTGGGAGTTAAATTATTTTCTCATTGTTACTGATTAATTAAATCATCACAATTAAAGTATTTTTATGCTTTACAAAAAGCTGTTAAGATGTACCAGTTTGCATAATGTGTATCTATTTATTCATGAAAACCAGATTTATTTGATTAATTATCTGGTATGGGACCTAAGGATGTTCTTCAAAAAAACATTCATTTCTAATATGTATCTCATGTAGAATAAAATTTTTATAAATATGCAAATTCATTGTCTCATGCTCATTTATATATTTCAACCAGCCTTTTTAGTCATTTAGATAAATTGAGATTGTCCAAATGGTGAGTGATTTTCTGCAAATTCACTGCTCGCAATATAGAATTTTTATTTTTTTTTTAAAGGCATTGTGAGCATCAAACAATACACAAGCAAAAGTATGTTCTATACACAATGACTCCAATGTATTACAAATGAATTTGTAGTTGGCAAGCTAAATTTCTATGCCATTAATGCATATTTCGAACCTGCATGTTGAATGTTTTATATCCTGTTTTCTTAGATATTGAAGCAGTTGCCACATTCATAACCATTCATTTCTATTAAGTTGTATTTAAGTGTAGGGTGCGGTCACAGTGAAATTTCATGGGCAACAAAAAGGTTGATTGTCAATAGCATAGAGATATATGAACCACAGCTCACACAGAAGTCACTTTCAAACCAAGCAGCTTTTTTGTTGGTCAACTTGAATACGAGCGAAATCCGAGAGGGGAAATCTTTCCTATCTGATCGTAGAGATTCCTTCTGTAATTACTGAATTTCCCACACAAATTTTCACTGAGCAACGGTAAATGTTACCGCACCTTAAAGATGCACGGTTGAAATTGTTCATTTTAGCTTAGATACAAGATGACAGATGTTATTTGTTCAGTTTCAGCGACCAGCAATGAATTATTGTCAGTGCAAATTGTCACAGTCAAACTGTTTACAATAGTAGCAACTATTCAGTGCCCAAAAATTTCTGTGAATTCACCAAGTCGCTTGAGCTGCTCGGTTTGCATGGAGTGTCTTCTCATCAGCATCCTCCTAGTCTTGAGATCCTTAGGAAAACCTGCAGGAGCCGAGGGAATGCAAGGCTTTGTCCCTGCTGCTACGCCACAAACTGCTTTGTTGCTGGAGCCAATGCTGCTTGAGTTTCCGCTTCCAGTGATGTTTGGGATCAGGGCATGCTGGTTCAGAGGAGGGAGGAAACCAGCTTTAGGATGGGAAATTGGATCCAAAAGTGCTCCAGAGCCCCGACGCTCGTAGCTGATTGGATTCCTCCTGTGCAGGTGCGTCAACGAAGCATTTTCAAGAGACTCCCTGGAGCCTACCAAGGTAGGAGATCGCGAGTTCGCAGCAAGCTTTCTCTTCTCCAGATGTCCTTTACGGTCTTCTGGAGAGTTGGCAAGGCTCACAGATAGTTGGGAATCGGAGCTGTAGTGGTCCATTCCTAGCTTCCTTCTCTGGATGATGTTGCGGAGACTAGACACAGCCAAATTTGGCAGGGATTTGCCCGGATCCTTATCAGCCGGTGAAGCTTCCACGCTGCTTTTGCTATGAAGATTGGGATGGGATAAAGAGTGCAAGGACGATAAGCTATCAAAGGACATGTTTCGGCACAGTGCTCCTTCCGGTCTTAGACCTCCACTATTGCTTCCCTGACTTAGAGTGTGACTCAAACAGTTGGCTTCTTTCAGATCAACACTGCAATGGCGTGATAGTGGCTTATTACCGAAAGCCAATCTCTTCATTCTGAAACTGAACTCCTCTTCGGGTGTGATGTCCGGGAGTTCCTCCGTAGCCGGGGTGGTTTTGGTGTGCTGTTGGGCCAGAAAAGACTGCGGGATTTTCAGCCAAGGCTCTGAGTGTAATCTTTGGAGATTGTGGAGTTTACTCACTCGACTGTGCACCAGGGGAGCCTGGTGGGATGGAGAAGCTGGCTGGGAATTGGTCATGGTTTGGAGGTCCTGGAAGGAAAACATATGCTCTGTAGGACTAGAAGAAAGAGTTCCATGTGGAGATGTACTGAGGAGAATATCAGATGGAGAAGCACAGGGAACAATGGTGGAGTTTTCCTTGTCCCATTGTTCCACCATTGCAAGTGGAGGAATGGATAGGTACTGTTTTGTCATTTGCCGTCCATATGCAAGTTTATCAGGGGTGATGATGATAACCTCTTTTCCTCTGGCTTTACATGCATCCATCAACATTTTAAGAGTTTCTTCATCGCTGGCATTGATGGCGTATATCAGAGCTGAAGACCCAGTGTGGTCCTCAAGACATGGATCCGCCCCGCTACCCAAGAGCAATGCCACCACTTCAGAACCAGCTTGCTCCAAGCAGGCGTGCATTAGAGCAGTCTTCCCACTTTTATCCTGGATGTTTGGGTCAGCTCCACTTTCGAGCAGGTACCCCACCATTTTAACCTTCGAAACACTTTGCTGGTCCGTATGCCTGCTCCTGCAGGCGACCATCAGAGGTGTTTCGCCACACTCGTTGCTCTCATTTATGTAAGCGCCACCTTCCAGGAGTAGCCGTGTGAGGCGGAGACGACATAGGTAGACGGCCTTAAGCAAGGAGTTGCTATCAACGTTGACCACTTGTGGACCTTCCATCCTCACCTCTTTCACTGTGACTCACACCTGATGGGGATCACGGGTGCTGCCATGACAAAGCCTGTGAAGAGGGGGACAATATTAGCCAGGTAAAGCCTGACATATAACAATTATGGTACTTTTCCACTGCGTGGTACGACTCTGCTCAGCTCGACTTGCTTAACTTTCGATTTGCATTTCCACTGCAGTTTAATACCTCTTCAAAGTGGGTGGGATTATAGACTGATCGTTATAGTTGTGCCGTCTCTATGGCCGGGGGAATGTCTGCACCTCGTCTAATGACCCGATACAGCCATTTCTTTTTTTAAATTGCGTCCGACGGTCGTTTAAAAAAAAGTTGTGAGAACAAACGATACTATGGTGGCTGTTACTGACTATTTAAATCAAGTAGGTTTGGTGTCTCGTGTTTCAAATCCAATGACGCTTATTCTCTCTGACCAATCATTGATCTGCAGTGTTTACACATCACATTTTAGTAGTGGTATGGCTCGCTTAGAACCTCAACCAAGGTGGTACTATTTAAGTGAACCATACCGAGCCGTACCTTGCAGTGGAAAAACACCAAAAAGTGAGCCATACCGTGCAGTGGAAAAGCACCATAAGAGTCCGAAAAATTTAATTTTTCAAAATGGAACCGTTCATTGAACATTTAAATAAATATATTTTATATCTAAAAAATATATAGTGTGCATGTGTTTTTGTTAAGTGTCATACATCAGGCTTTTATGGCTTGTATAGCACTGTGTGATATAGTAAGTGTATGAAGGAAAT
Organism: Elopichthys bambusa; assembly: GCA_037101425.1. Lineage (NCBI taxonomy): Eukaryota > Metazoa > Chordata > Actinopteri > Cypriniformes > Xenocyprididae > Elopichthys > Elopichthys bambusa. Next base: position 44,710,981 of record CM074433.1, read on the forward strand.
ATGAAGTTGGGTTGAAAATGGACAAACTCAGCGATTGGCTTAAATGTTTGCCCAGCGTGCTGGGGAGTTTTATTCTAATTCCATAAATTATTATATACATCTATATTATATCTAATTCCATACATTATTATTATTAAACATTATTATTATTATTATAATAGTTTCAATCTAACTATTGTTTAAAAATGACTCTGCGGCTGGCTTAAAATGAACCCAAAATAGGTTGGAACTTAAAAATCAGACACATAATTACTAGCGGCAACAATAACAATCAAAAGGTGAACATTTATTAAATAAGCAATTTAATAAATGTTTAATTATTATTATTAATTAAATGTATTAATAAATGTTCATTTATTAAACATATTAATTTTCAACATATTTTGGGTTCATTTTAAGCAAGCAATACAGTAATTTTTAAACAATAGTTGGGTTAAATAAAACTACCCAGCAGGTTGGGCAAACATTTAAAACAACCCAATTGCTGGGTTTGTCCATTTTTAACCCAACTTGGGTTGTTTTTAACCCGGCATTTTTTAGAGTGTATGTAGTAGATTGTGTACAAGTTGTTCAGTAACATTTTGGCCATACTGATAATTTAGAGCCCTTCAAAATTTCAGTTTCAAATACGATACAGTAGGCTGTATAAGGCGGTCCATTTCAAAAGCTTATCATACGATAAATTACACGCATTACATGTACTAAATGGAAGACTCAAGTAGCTTTGAGTTATTGTGGTCTGCTCATTATTAGGTGCTTGATTGGTTGCACACAAACGCTGCAAAAAATTCAAATGGAACCAAATGCGCTTCCCGTTTTATTACGTGTTTCTTATCCAGTCTTGCTCAGCAACAACCTCTCTTTCTGTAGAATTACAGCTCTCTCTCTCCAATACCTTTTTTTTTTTTTTTTTTTTTTGAAAAGCTAAATTCAATAAACCGAAGCGGAGACCTTGGCTTTATTGTTTGCCATTACCTCCAGACAACATTCTTTGCGGTGCCTGTCCTTTTCAGTATGAGCGCAGAGCTTGGCCTCCCTCACGCTTTCTTTAGCAACTGCATCTTTCTAAAGGCCATTGTGTTTGCTGTCCTTGGTGTTACTTTCTCAGAGCCTGCAGAACATCATGCCTCTGATTGGGGTTTATAAACTGTTTCTGAATACATTTAAAGTCAATCGGAGAGACAGTTAGTGGTTCTTATGCAAAGAGAGTAGGGGTGTAACTATATTCAAACCGAACTGAAAAATCGTGATACACAGTAAGTACCGCGATACTCTCATGGCGTACCGAACGTGCCACGCCCAGCTCTGGCCCATTGGATCTACACAACAAATACAGCGTTGTAGCCTAATCACCAATAATCTCAATAAGCTCAGCCTTTTGTTACTTTCGATAAGAAACCAAGAGTCATCTTTCAAATTCTGTCAAAAAAAAAAAAATAGTTTTGACGCACTTTGATGTGGCGTGACATCACTGTACAGGCGCCTCATTTCAAACGGCCGCGCGGAGCGCGAGTGAATGCGATCATCTCTTCCTCTTTAATACTAGTTACAGAATAAACATGAATGAACATCTGAAGGTATATTGAAAGATGTACTGTACAACTTACTGAAACTTATAATGTCTTGCGTAATCGCTCAATCAGTGTTTCAGCGACGGAAAGATGTCAATAAAATAGCTTGTAAACACTGTGTCACTAGCATTTACCTCAGGCGAGTTCGGCAGAGAAATGAACTCTTTCACTGAATATATACACTATATTAGACTATATATTCATTATATTTTACTTAACCTGTTAGTGATGTCTTGATTATTTAATGTATGTTTAAATAAATCTGTCATGAAAATGACAGCCACTGTGTGGAGTAAAAACATAGAACATAGAAGTTAATGCAAAAACTGCCAAGTTTGCATAAAATGTGTTACTTGAGTGTTGATTATTATATATAAAAATAAATAGCAACTGAATTTAGGCTAATGGGCTCTGAACCTTTAATATTATAGTAATGTCCAAGTAAGGGCTCCCTATACAGTTTACAGCATTAGCAGAGATTTAAAAAAAAAATATATATATATATGAATTAAATGATAATTAAAAGTTTCTTAAGGATATATATATATATCCTTAGGAAACTTTTAATTATAATTTAATTTATTAAAGACAGAGACGAAATTTGTTCAGTAAACTACTGTTTAAAAAAAAAAAAAAAAAAGAGCAATTTTGTTTAGTTTTCTCCCCCTGCTGTTACGAACCGAAACGTGAATTCAAAACCGAGGTACCTACCGAACCATCGCTTTTGTGTATCGTTACACCCCTAAAAGAGAGTATAGATAATGTATTTTATAAGCATTTATAATTACTCACCATCATGTCGTTCCACACCCGTAAGACCTTCGTTTATCTTCGGAACACAAATTAAGATATTTTTGATAAAATCTGATGACTCGGTGAGGCCTCCATTGACAGCAAGATAATTAACACTTTCAATGCCCAGAAAGCTTCTAAAATAATATTTTAAACAGTTCATGTGACTACAGTGGTTCAACCTTAATGTTATGAAGTGACGAGAATAGTTTTTGTGCGCCAAATTTTTTTTTCAAAAATATCTAGTAATTGGCGATTTCAAAACACTGCTTCATGAAGCTTCGAAGCTTTACAAATCTTTTGTTTCAAATCAGTGGTTCGGAGCACGTATCAAACTGCCAAAGTCACGTGAACCACTGAAATTTCTAAACGTTTCGAAACACGTATGACGTAACGAAGCCTTGTTTACTGAAATCACGTGACTAGTTTAATACGCGCTCCAAACCACTGATTCAAAACAAAAGATTCGTAAAGCTTCGAAGCTTCATGAAGAAGTGTGGAACGACATGAGGGTGAGTAAATAATGACAGAATTTTCATTTTTGGGTGAACTAACTCTTTAAAGTCAACATGAAATCAAAATTGACCCTTTGACTTTTCAGTGCTCTAACCACTAGGCTATCAGCGCCAACAACCCTTTTTCTTGTTGATGGTTAACGATTCATTAGTGCGCATTATTTCAAAGATGGATGATCTTTGAAATAAATTTCTGGTCTTCCACCAGAATGCAATGCTTTCCCTCTCAAATGACTGTCCTTTTCAGCTGATGCCATGAAGTCTCCAGTCTTTCTTCTCGCTGAATATTGGGTTTCCCTCAGGAAAGACAGATTACAGTTGTAAAATTCTTGCAAATATAAATTCATGTCGACTTTAATCGCATTTGCATGATGTTAAAATCAATGCCTCAGAACATTATCAGCACTGACTGTCTAAGTACCATTGTGCATTTCCTCTATGTGAAAACAAGGCTTTGAACAAGTTGTCATGAGCAGCTCGCACGCTGTTACCATGGAGGAAATGACGATTGCTTTTGAGTAGCAGTGATTGTACCATGTCAGCGATGTTCTGCTCAGCTCTACTGGGAGCAAGTAGAGAAGCTCCACTTGTGGGTTGCACATAGAAAGAGTAAAGTGGCCTTTGAAAATCCTGCCAAGCGGTTCTGCATATCAATATAGATTAAAAGAGCAAACGCATCAGAAAATGACTGCTATTACGCTTATGGTTGTCATCAAGCTTTTGTAATGTACATGGAAAGATGATATGTAAAACAGTATATATTCATTATGCACTTGTGATTCTGAAGAGGTCGCAAAGTGTTTCTATTCTAATCAAGGCACTGGATGTTCGCACTGCTTCAACTTAAGCACTGAAACAAATGAAAGATCTAACAATGCATTAAGCAAACCTTATTCAGTGCCTTCAACTTTGTAGTAGAACATGTACCTTCAGTTTGCATATGGTAAGAAATGATACTACAGAGTTGCAGTGTGGTAAATGGATAAAGAAGAGAGAATACATTTTGTTCTTACCGTATAATCACAGACAGATATTTAGAGCGATCCGGATAGAGGCCGAAGTCAGTTATGCCACAGCTGCCTGTCTGTCTGTAGTGTAAATGCGTTTGAGCGCGCTTGCATTGCAGGCATGACGTTGATCGGATCTAAGCGACAATGAGAGGTGCATTATTCACATGCTGAGAGGAGAAACAGGCAGGGTGGGAGAAAGAGTGAGAGAGAGAGAGAGAGAGAGAGAGAAGCAAGAAAACATCAAGACTTAAAATAACCTTGATTCTCAAGAACTTCAGATACACATTTGGACCCTTTCAGGATTTAGAAACGATTTAAACAAGCAATTTTGTAAGATTTTGAGAAACCATAGAGGCATTTCTTTCAATATTTTCATTCTAAGGAGGCCTAACCACAAGAGTCTATCTATCTATCTATCTATCTATCTATCTATCTATCTATCTATCTATCTATCTATCTATCTATCTATCTATCTATCTATCTGTCTGTCTATCTGTCTATCTGTCTATCTGTCTATCTGTCTGTCTGTCTGTCTGTCTGTCTGTCTGTCTGTCTATATCTATCTGTCTGTCTATCTATATATCATTCTATCTATATATCATTCTATCTATCTATCTATCTATCTGTCTGTCTGTCTGTCTGTCTATATCTATCTGTCTGTCTGTCTGTCTATATCTGTCTGTCTATCTATATATCATTCTATCTATCTATCTATCTGTCTGTCTGTCTGTCTGTCTGTCCATCTATCTATCTATCTATCTATCTATCTATCTATCTATCTATCTATCTATCTATCTATCTATCTATCTATATTATTCTATCGTTCTATCTATCTAGCTATATCATTCTGTCTATCGTTCTATCTATCTATCTCTCTATATATCATTCTATCTCATTCTGTCTATCGTTCTATCTGTCTATAGCATTCTATCTATCTATTATTCTGTCTATTGTTCTATCTATCTATCTGTCTGTCTGTCTATCTATCTATATCATTCTGTCTATCTATCTATCTATATTATTCTGTCTATCGTTCTATCTATCTATCTATCTATATCATTCTGTCTATCGTTCTATCTATCTATCTCTCTATATATCATTCTGTCTATCATTCTATCTCATTCTGTCTATCGTTCTATCTATCTATTATTCTGTCTATTGTTCTATCTATCTATCTGTCTGTCTATCTATCTATATCATTCTGTCTATCTATCTATATTATTCTGTCTATCGTTCTATCTATCTCTCTATCTATATAATTCTGTCTATCATTCTATCTATCTATCTATCTATCTATATCATTCTATATCTATCTATATCATTCTATATATCGTTCTGTCTAACATTCTATCTATATCATTCTGTCTATCTATCATTTTATCTATCTATCTATATCATTCTATCATTCTTTTTATCTATCTATCTATCTATCATTCTTTCTATCATTCTATCTCTATCTAATCATTCTGTCTATCATTCTATCTCTCATTCTGTCTATTGTTCTATTTATCTATATCATTCTGTCTATCATTCTATCTATCTATCTATTTATATATCGTTCTGTCTATCATTCTATCTATCTATATCATTCTATCATTCTTTTTATCTATCTATCTGTCTATCTGTCTATATATCGTTCTGTCTATCATTCTATCTATCTATCTATCTATCTATCTATATCATTCTATCATTCTTTTTATCTATCTATCTATCTATCATTCTATCATTCTTTCTATCATTCTATCTCTATCTAATGATTCTGTCTATCATTCTATGTATTTATATATCGTTCTGTCTATCATTCTGTCATTCTTTCTATCTATATCATTCTGTCTATCATTCTTTCTATCTATCTATATCATCTATCTGTCTATTGTTCTATCTATCTATCTCATTCTGTCTATCATTCTATCATTATTTCTATCTGTCTGTCTGTCTTTCTGTCTATCTATCTATCTATTTATCGTTCTATTGTGCTATCGTTCTATCTATCGTTCTGCCTATCTTTCTATCATTCCATCTATTGTTCTATTGTGCTATCCATCATCTATCTATCTGTCGTTCTATCATATTGTTAAAAAAAACTCTATATTTGATGCATATATGCAGTATGTATATATAATATGTATTAAAGGACAATGAAGACTTTTTAACTATTAATATTACTTTTAATATTTTTCACTGTTATATGTCAATTAACCACATTTATTAAATTCAGTATTGTAATGCATCTGGTGTTTTTTTTTTTTTTTTTGTGTGTGTTTTTTTTTTATTCTAATGAATACAGTCATTTTGTATTACAGTAATAGAATACTGCAGTACAATGTTTTATATTTTATTAATATAAACATATATTAAAGGCAGTAAATTAAACCATGATGTATAAATATTGTATATTTGAAATTACAGTAATAAGACTTTGAAGAAGAAATGTGCTCTATTGTCATAAAAAATAATGCAAATTTCTGATAATAATGCAAATGCACTTAATTTTCTTAATGAAAAACAAAATATAATTAGTTATTTTTGATTTTGGGATGAATGTTACCCAACCAATTTCATGATATTCACCCATGTGAATCACCCGCATTTATTTATGTGTATAAAAGTGATGCTGATGCTGCTGTTATTCGTTTTTGTTTGTTTGTTTGTTTGTTTGTTTGTTTGTTTGAAGTATTACTCCACAGTAGAGAGCCTGAGTTTCAGTAAGAGACACTGCACCATTCTAGCCGAGTTGAAACTGTACTTATGGATGCATCATCTTTGGATGATGGCAGAACTCAAGGACATGCAGATGGAAGCGCTGTAAAATGCTTTTCAATGCTTCTACCAAACAAGAAGCAACTCCTGGAAAAAACCCTCAGCTGCATTTCCTGTCTTTTTTGCATCATATAATGGTGTGTATACATCTGCACTACACTGAAATAGTAGCTACTTTACATATGTGAAAAGAACTGTCATCAGGTTGATTGAAAGGTGAGATGGCGTCGTTTCAGTCCACTTGAGCAATGCCATCTCCATGACAACCAGTGAAATAAAGAACCGCTGTGTATGTGTCTTGTGCACACAGGTTTGACTAAACTCACTGTGAACTTCCACACCAACTAAGTGGATTTGATTGGTCGCCGTGATTTTTGGTCGCCAGAGGTTGGGGGGCGGGGGATTGCTAAATTGCACATATGAAGAACCAATCATATTATAGAACAATTATGTTACCTTTGCCATGTATCTATTCTATATAAACTCTTTGCCAGTGGAATTATCTGTGATTGACATGAGGTCCTCTCGGCCATGATAAAGACATTGTTTGGATTACTGCAGGTTAGTGGAACACTAGAGACCTTATTCCCAAATGATAGAGTTCATAGACGATGAGATGTCGTCCGACTCTGATATCATACATACATACACCGATCAGGCATAACATTATGACCACCTTCCTAATATTGTGTTGGTCCCACTTTTGCTGCCAAAACAGCCCTGACCCGTCGAGGCATGGACTCCACTAGACCCCTGAAGGTGTCTAGCACCAAGATGTTAGCAGCAGATCCTTTAAGTCCTGTAAGTTGCGAGGTGGAGGTGGATCGGACTTGTTTGTTCAGCACATCCCACAGATGCTCGATTGGATTGAGATCTGGGGAATTTGGAGGCCAAATCAACACCTCAAACTCGTTGTTGTGCTCCTCAAACCATTCCTGAACCATTTTTGCTTTGTGGCAGGAGCATTATCCTGCTGAAAGAGGCCACAGACACCAGGGAATACCGTTTCCATGAAAAGGTGTACATGGTCTGCAACAATGCTTGGGTAGGTGGTACGTGTCAAAGTAACATCCACATGGATGGCAGGACCCAAGGTTTCCCAGCAGAACATTGCCCAAAGCATCACACTGCCTCCACCGGCTTGCCCTTTTCCCCATAGTGCATCCTGGTGCCATGTGTTCCCCAGATAAGCGACACACACGCACCCGGCCATCCACGTGATGTAAAAGAAAGCGTGATTCATCAGACCAGGCCACCTTCTTCCATTCCTCTGTGGTCCAGTTCTGATGCTCATGTGTCCACTGTTGGCTCCTTCAGCGGTGGACAGGGGTCAGCATGGGCACCCTGACTGGTCTGTAGCCCCATACAAACTGCACTGTGTATTCTGACACCTTTCTATCAGAACCAGCATTAACTTCTTGAGCAATTTGAGCTACAGTAGCTCATCTGTTGGATCGGACCACACGGGCCAGCCTTCGCTCCCCACGTGCATCACTGAGCCTTGACCGCCCATGACCCTGTCACCGGTTCACCACTGTTCCTTCCTTGGACCACTTTTGATAGATACTGACCACTGCAGACCGGGAACACCCCACAAGAGCTGCAGTTTTGGAGATGCTCTGACCCAGTCGTCTAGCCATCACAATTTGGCCTTTGTCAAACTCACTCAAATCCCATTTTTCCTGCTTCTAACACATCAACTTTGAGGACAAAATGTTCACTAGCTGCCTAATATATCCCACCCACTAACAGGTGCCGTGATGAAGAGATAATCAGTGTTATGCCTCATACTTACACACACACACACTGGCTGTGTTCGGAACTGAATGCTAAAGAGTATTTTTATTTTATTATTACACACCTGGAGCTGTAACATTGTACGTGTCTGCTGTTAATAGAAACCATGAACCTGCTACACAGCGGACAGTCTAATTGTTTAGCCATCGTCATGGCAACTACTCAAGAACATCAGGTGCAACTTTTCTTCCAGTAAACTGAGTGACATTAGTGATGCTTTTTTTCTATTAGCAGTTGGCAATGTCTGCTGAGATTGTTTTTCATTTCATATGATGTACATGTGAATTCATTACCCGTGCACAACTTGCTGACACAAGACTACAGTATGCATAGGGTGTTCTGAGGGTTTTTAGGACATTGCTATGCTGCTGATAGGGTTTCCTGAGAAGTTGATAGGTGGTTGATAGGGTGTCAAAAGAGCCCACCCTCAAGTCTCTATTACTTTAGATGAATTATGGTTGAAGTTTAATAACTTAAGAGTTAGTGGTTTGAATAGACAAATAAGTTTGAGTGATGCTAGTGATGCTTGGTTTATCAAACACCAATAAAGTGAAGAGCAGTTCTTCGTTTGTATGAAGATGCTTTAATTATTTATATTAATTTTATACCCCAGAATCTCTGTTTGGTAATACAAAGCAGTTTTATGGTAACACCACTAAAAGAAGCACAGTAAAATGTATATTTGTTGAATTCATTTAATGTTTTGCAACTCTGTTGTTGATGTTTCAGTTTAGCGGTGCAAATAAAAATGATGTTTGTTCTCAGTATTTGAACATCTGGCCTGGAAATGCCCTTTCCAAAATAAATCCATAAATCTTTGGTCTTGATTCTTCATTCCATTTGTTTAGAAACAGGACATCTACAAACAGATTGCCACACTCTCCCTGTTTTTGAGATTTATAAGTATGCCGCTATATTTGGTATTTAACAGACAAACCAGTAATCCCCCATAATCCCACAGGGTTGCCCTTGCCAAAGCATTCCCTGACCCAAAGGCTCTTTGTAGGTTATAATTGAGTTTAATTTATGCTCTTTCATATACAGTGTGTATAGTATATATATATATATATATATATATATATATATCAGATCTCAGTGGGGAAAAATATCATGCTGGATATTTATACTGATATGGACTGGGTAATGTGTTAGGAATGAAAGGATGCCGCATCGTTTGATGGAAATAAAAATGATCAACCTACAGAGGACTGAATTCAAAGACACCCCGAAAATCAAAGTGAAAAATGATGCAGCAGGCTAGTCCATTTTGCTGAAATTTCATTGCAGGAACTCAAAATGGTACTCAGTAGTTTGTATGGCCCCCACAGGCTTGTATGCATGCCTGACAACGTCGGCCTGGGGTATTCTCTCCCAGATCTGGACCAGGGCATTACTGAGCTCCTGGACTGTCTGAGGTGCAAGCTGGCGGCGTCGGATGGACCGAAACACAATGTCTCGGAGGTGTTCTATTGGATTTAGGTCAGGTGAGCCATTCAATGGTATCAATTCCTTCATCCTCCAGGAACTGCTTGCATACTCTCGTCACATGAGGCCGGGCATTGTCGTGCACCAGGAGAAACCCAGGACCCAGCGTAGGGTCTGACAATGGGTCCAAGGATTTCATCCCGATACCTGATGGCAGTCAGGGTGCCATTGTCTAGCCTGTAGAGGTCTGTGCGTCCCTGTGCGACCATCACTGACCCACCACCAAACCCGTCATGCTGAACGATGTTACAGGCAGCATAACGTTCTCCACGGCTTCTCCAGACCCTTTCACGTCTGTCACATGCTCAGGGTGAACCTGCTCTCATCTGTGAAAAGCACAGGGCGCCAGTGGAGGACCTGCCAATTCTGGTGTTCAACGGCAAATGCCATTTGAGCTCCACCGTGCCGGGCAGTGAGCACAAGCATTGTTGCAGACCATGTACACCCTTTCATGGAAACGGTATTCCCTGGTGGCTGTGGCCTCTTTCAGCAGGATAATGCGCCCTGCCACAAAGCAAAAATGGTTCAGGAATGGTTTGAGGAGCACAACAACGAGTTTGAGGTGTTGATTTGGCCTCCAAATTCCCCAGATCTCAATCCAATCGAGCATCTGTGGGATGTGCTGAACAAACAAATGCGATCTATGGAGGCTCCACCTCACAGCTTACAGGACTTAAAGGATCTGCTGCTAACATCTTGGTGCAGATACCACAGCACACCTTCAGGGTAGAGTCCGTGCCCCAACGGGTCAGGGCAGTTTTGGCAGCAAAAGTGGGACCTTTCCATTCCACAAAAGGTTCTTTATAGTGGCAAAAGGTTCTTAGATTGTTAAAATGTTCTTCACACTAAGAAAAGTCTTCACACTTTTAAGATCTGTTGACTTGAAGGTTCTTTGGGGAACCAAAAACGGTTCTTCTATGGCGTCACTATGAAAGCCAACTTTTAGAATCTTTATTTTTAAGAAAGTTTTTATAGTTTCTCTCACATTCAACCTCTTTCATACAGTTTTTTAGTCCAATGTACATTTATGTTCCTATTCCATTTGATGTTTACACAGTTTTTGGGTTAATGGAACGCCAAATACCATACATTATTAACAAGCAACCAATACTATAATATATATATATATATATAATAATTTACATTTACATTACAAAATTGTCACAAAGTGTTTATGAAATTATGATTTTCTCATCCAAATGTTTTCCCTTGCCTCCAATGGATGGCTGAATATGTCAATTCATGTATGAGGACCTCAGCTCACCTAATGCTGGACTGTATCAGAAATACTGTCCTAGTTCTGCCTTTGACCTGGATGAAGCGGAATTTATCCCATTATTCTTGATTTGCCGATCATGAGGCTTTATGTGGCATGTGACTCGCAGGCTTGTTGAGATGTTTAGGATGGATTTCACTTTTCACACCCATGTGTTTCAAGATGAATGAGTTTTGGCTGTGAGGATACGCAATAATATCAGCAGATATTATGGTGCACCTTCTGCATGTTAAGTTTTAAAGCATGCTGGGTAAGTTCTTAATGTGGTTTCCCGCTCTGTTACAGATTGGCCCTGCAGAGGTTGCGTTCAGGTGGGCGTCTGGTATCGCGGGCTCTTCCTCCATAAGACACAAGTTCATATCTTTGTAGGAGTGAAGTCAGCTATACGGCCAGGAGGAGGAGATGAAATTAGAACCGTTGTGAGTTTCCCTTTTCACAACCACAAGTTTAATATGCGTTTCTGATCACAGACATCATGTGAAACATTGAAACTGTTCCAAAACCCGGTTAGATGATTTTTAAGGCATCACATGTTCCCCTGATGTGATTCTACTTCTAAGAGGTTTTGTTTTGACATAAACATAAGGCTGAATAAAATGCATCCTTTACAGAGAATGCAATCCCAGAATAATGCAAGATTATTGTGCAAGATTAGTCTGATTATTCATGCACAACACAGGCACCAAATAATCATTATTTTTAAGACAGTGTATTAGTGCTATGATCATCTAAGCATGTGTTGTAGGTGATTTCATACATTTGCCACCAGGGGGCGTAATTCACAATATTTAGGCTTATACAGGGATTCGGACTGCATCAAACTGAATCTTAAATGAATCTTCTTACTGTTACAATTGTTATAATCCCATTTAATAGATGAATGATGGTGTGTTGTACCTGCAGACTGACTGAAATTGGAAAGAAATTTAAGATAATTATGCTTTAGTTTAGACTAGTTAGTTTGATAGTGGTCTGACTGGTGGACATTTACACTACAATAAAACTAATAAAATTAAAGAGCACACTAATTTATAAAAATAAGGAACAGCAGTATTTTTAAAAAAAATAATAATAATAATACAAAGGAGACGCAAAAGCGCGCAGCGAATCAAATGAATTGGTGAATCGTTTATAACGAACGAACTGATTCGATACTTTGAATCGGACCTCAAACGAACGCTACTTGAGAGAGATTGTAGGAAAGCGTATTTCTTGTTATTATATTAGTGGAAAGCGTTAATTATTTACCTCAGATGACATTTAGGCTACAAAACACAACAGCGCTGTAGTATTTTGTCGCGCTACTCGTTTTCCCAGCAAACGTTTGGACGTTTAATGACTGTTGAAACACGTCCGACTGACACGTCCCGTCATGGTTGAAAAAATAGCTCCAAAATGAAAGTTATGAAGTTATTTTTAGAAAATTTAGAAAAATTTTTTGTGTCGATTTATGCCGTCCTACCGCGACTATTTTGGCCAATGTTTTCTGGGAAAACATTAAACTATTTGAAAACAGCTAAATTTAGTTCATGCTTCTGAAAGCAGAGTTACGTTCGTTCTAGCATCTGCAGTATTTCCGATTAAAATCGTGAAACTAACTTAAGGGACGCGTGAGAAAGATACCAGAGTGAGTCTCTCTTGACAGTGAGGTAAATAGCGACTGAGAGGGTAAATAGTTCTGTCTCTTTAAGTTGGTGTCAAAGCCGATTAGCGCTGATCTCGGTCGTGATTCTGTTGTACCGTCTGCTCACTGTATCTATTTTTGTTTTACGTCCCTGCGCGCAGTTCAGATCATATTTTTATTAATATTTGCTGACTCTTTTACTGTATTTTTTTTTTTTTTTTTTTTTTTTTTTAAATCACGGGCACTCCTTTTTATAGCTGTGCGTAATTACGCGTTACGCGCGTCTGGAATCTCCTTTACGCGCAGCATCAGCGCTTTTGGCTGGACTTTAGATCATCATCTCTGGCTGCTGTGTGTGAGGATGCGATTGATGATGGGCTCAGTGTGACAATCAGGACTTTAAGATGCAGAAGAGCGTGCGTTATAATGAAGGACACGCGCTCTATCTGTCCATGGTCGCGCGTAAAGAGGGAATTAAACGTGGGTATTTGAGTAAAAAAGCGGCAGAAAACAACCGCTGGAACGAGAAGTACTTCGCGCTTTACCAGAACGTGCTGTTCTACTTTGAGAACGAGCAGAGCACCAGACCATCTGGGATTTATTTGCTGGAGGGATGCTCCTGCGAGAGGATTCCGGCTCCAAAAGTGTCCACCGTTGGGAAAGAGAGCTCAGATAAACAGCAGGTATGATCTGACCTCATATTCACTCTGCATTTCATCTGTGGTCTGGTAATTACTCGGGGTTACGATTAAAGCCACATTTGTGGTGTGAATGTGCCAGATGGGAGGAAGTTGGTTTCTACACACACCACGTGTTTGTGTCTGTTTATGAGTGTTTTTGTGTCATTGAACACAGATGAAAGTTTCAAGGTCTTGGTCAGCTTCTGTATGTATGAAATATAAATGTGTTTTGAGGACATAATTAAAAAAAAAAAAAAAAAAAAAAAAAATATATATATATATATATATATAATTTAGTTTGAAGGGCTGAAATTTTAAACTATATCTTTATTTTATCTTTTATCTAAAATATGAAAGGTAACAAGAACTTGATGGGCAGAATTCACAAAAAAAAATATCATATTTAAAACTAGATTTGTGAAACCAACACACAAAACCACTGCTCTAGTTCCATTTCCATTTCATTTTGTTTGATCATATTGCAAACATTAAAGAAAGTTACTTTTGAATGTTCTCGGAACATTCTAAAACAAGCAGTAACATTTAAATAAAAAGTTATAATCATTAAATAAAACTATTAAAAACATTTTTGTTAATTTAAATAGTGTTTAAATGAAATAGATATTATTATTAGTTGAAAAACTTAAACTAACTGAAAAATAATTAATGCTGCGTCGACAGTAAACTGAAATAAGTGTAAGTTGAAGGACTAAAATTATTAACTGGAAATAAATAAAAACTAAAACTGAAATAAAAATAAATCAAACCTAATTAAAAACAACAACAAAAAAAAAGTAAAATGACTAAAAATTAAACTAAAATTAATATGAAAACTAAAAAAATATAAGAATATTATTCACCCAAAAATGAAAATTCTGTCATTAATTCCTCCCATTAATTACACATCCATAAGACCTTCGTTCGTCTTCAGAAAACAAATGAAGATATTTTTGATGAAATCTGAGCGGTATATGACTTGTCCATAAACAGCGAAATAATTAACACTTTCGAGGTCCAGAAAGGTATTAAAGACATCATTAAAACAGTCGACGTGACTGCAGTGGTTCAACCCTGATGTTATGAAGCGACATGAATACTTTTTGTGCGCAAAAACAACATCTTTATTCAACAATATCTTCTCTTCGGTGTCATTTTCATACGTTGTTTATGTCCAGAGCTTCCGTGTTCTACATCAGAACGCCGACTCGTTATTGGCCGGCTCCTGCATCAGCATCGCACGCATGCGTCGTGCTGATCACGTGATCAGCGTCGGCCAATACTGAGCCGGCGTTCTGACGTAGAACCTGGAAGCGCTAAACGTAAACAGCATAGCGGAAAGACATTTTTAAAACCTCTCGGATTTCATCAAAAATATCCTTATTTGTGTTCTGAAGATGAATAAAAGTCTTGCGGGTGTGGAACGACATGAGGGTGAGTAATTCTGTTAACGTTACTGGAAGAAAAACTTTGAGAGAAACTTGCCAGAACACTAATCAAAGTTCTGGATCACAGTAATATATATCCTTCCTCATGTGACAACTAGCCCTGGACTTTTATGGGTGTAAAGATGTTAAACCAACAATAACAGCCCATATACTGCAAATTAAATATTTCAGCATTTAAATTAGTTGAGATATTATGGCTTCAAACCTTTATTTTATACAATTTTGGACCAATACATTTTTAAATTAAAATTTTTATAGTGAATGAGCTTTTTCAAAGAAATTGGTGAGTGGGATCTTTATTAGTCACAGACTGGTTTATTGAGCAAAGTGAGTAGTTGACTGATATTTTGAGATTTTGAACAATAACTGCATGCTTGGCTGATTAACAGAAGTTTCTCCCGACCCGTGTTAGTTTCTGTAAATATTGCGTATTTGTGCTGGTATCATTTATATATTGATATTATATTGGACAGCCACCCTGCTTATCCATTAGTCATGGAAAAGTCATGAGGTGTGGGAATTAATATTTTAAGACATTTTTACAGCCCTAAAAACAAGCATGCACATAAAGGAATATGCGCTGCGGTCGCTGCTGGTGTTAAGCAGCATCTTGCAGATTATACACTCATCTTCTGCGTATGAAGCAGATATATTCTGATCCCCGGCCATTTGTTGGAACCACACGAGACTTAAAAGCCCCTCATCAGCACGACAGCACTCAGGCCGACACGTTTGGTCCAGATTAAGGCCTGTTAAGGCCTTCGTTTCCTGACACCCTGATAAGCAGGATCTGCCGGAGTTTCCTGTGTTTTTTTATTTTTATTTTATTTTTTTTAATAACCCAAATTTCAAATACAAATTATCCAAATTTAAATGTTTTATTTGTATGCCATTATAGTGTACTTTAAATCTGTGCTAATTGTAATTAAAAATTGCGTTAGTATATCAAATATTTTTATATCGTTTTTTATTATCGTTTTTACTTTGCATTTTTCGAGTACAGACGACAACGTTGTGAAAACGATTAAAAACGACGTATTCTGCTGCCAGGCCAGTAGTTGGCGATGTCACAAACAATCTCTTCTGTTATGCTATAGCAGATGTTGCATCCACACACACACACACACACACACACACACACACATCTCTGAGATTATCAGATGTTGGCTCTGGCCAGCAGTGCACTGTCAATCTGAAACACACTTGTGTGTGTGTGTGTGTGTGTGTGTGTGTGTGGACGGCCTCTGCACCACCGACTGTTTGACCTCTAAAGTGCAACATGCCATATTTAATTTTTATTTTTTTTAATTTAATTTATTTTATTTTAATTTATTTATTAAATGTATTGATTTATTTATTTACATTTTTAAATGTAATTTTATTTTTTTGTGTAGTTTAGCATTTTTCGTTATTGCACTTTTTTATTTACACCCACTTGCATAATTCTTTTGGTGCTTTTACCGTTGTACATCGCCTGTCATCAGTCCAAAAGACTGATAAAATGAGTGGTGTGCGTTGAAGTTGAGCACGTTTGTGGTTTTGCTGATTTCTCAGTGGGCATTTCAAACAGCGCAAAGCATCAGAGAGCTTCAAAGTACTTTGTTAAAAGCAAATGCTGATTGTGCTTTGATTTCTGGGCCAACTCAATTAAACAAGCTTTTGTGATATGCAAACCAACCTGGATATTTATAAAACAGTCATTTATTGATGGAAAAAAATATATTTAGCATGAAATGGCTGCTTATAGTTTAGAATAAAATTATAATTGATTATGGTAATGTTTTTAATGTGATTCTACTAAGTAGTTTGCTCATTGGCCGATCGGCCGATATTTCCTCTCGCTCTCCAGCAGTGGGTTTATCTCCCTCTTTGAACACGTACATGATAAAGATTCAGATGCAAATGAATTATGCTTGACACAACCACCAGCGTTCCAGTGACTTGTGTTACCATGGAAATGGGGTTTGATGTCATGTTGAAGTGCCGCTGTATTATGCTTGCAGCTCTTACACATCACTGACTTCACATCAGTTCTGTTCCCCTTAAAGTCAACATTAAAATAAAAACTTACTTATTTTATTGACCACTCACTCCCTTGAAACAATGCATATGATGTAATCAAGTCTGTCTGCCTACACTCAGACCCGTTTTTATATCATTGAATAAACTACTGTTCAAAAGTTTGGGGTCGGTAATTTTTTTTTATGTTTTTGAAAGAAGTCTCTTCTGCTCACAAGGCTGCATTTGTTTGACCAAAAATACAGTAGAACAGTAATAACATGAAATATTATTCAATTTTGAATTGATATATTTAAATATATTTAAATTTTGTAGTTTATTCTCCAGTCTTCAGTGTCACATGATCCTTCAGAAATCATTCTAATATGATGATTTGTTGCTCAAGAAACATTTTTGAGTATCATTATCGATTAATCGCGATTAATCGCATCTAACATAAAAGTTTGTAAGTACATAATGTGTGTATATACATACATACATGCATATACACACACACACACACACACATATATAATATATATATATATATATATGTATATACACACACACATGCTTACAAACTTTTGTTAGATGCGATTAATCGCAATTAATCGATTTGACAGCTCTAATAATGATCAAAAATGTTTCTTGAGCAGCAAATCAGCATATTAGAATGATAGAATATATATATATATATATATATATATATATATACAGTGCTCAGCATAAATGAGTACACCGCCTTTGAAAAGTAACATTTTTAACAATATCTATCTATTTTAACAAAAACAATTTCCAAAATGTTGACAAAATGTTTAATATAACATCTGTTTAACTTATAACATGAAAGTAAGGTTAATATTATAACTTAGATTATACATTTTTCAGTTTTACTCAAATTAGGGTGCAAAAATGAGTACACCCCACAACAAAAACTACTACATTTAGTACTCTGTATGGCCTCCATGATTTTTAATGACAGCACCAAGTCTTCTAGGCATGGAATGAACAAGTTGGCGACATTTTGCAACATCTATCTTTTTCCATTCTTCAAGAATGAGCTCTTTTAGAGAGTGGATGCTGGATGGAGAGTGATGCTCAACTTGTCTCTTCAGAAGAGCCACTGAATCACTTTCACCCTGTTCTTCTTCAGAAATGTGTTTAGGATCATTGTCATGTTGAAAAAGTGCATGACGACCAAGGGCACGGAGTGATGGTAGCATCTTCTCTTTCAGTATAGAGCAGTACATCTGTGAATTCATGATGCCATCAGTGAAATGCAGCTCCCGACACCAGCAGCACTCATAAGGTCACTGCCACCACCATGTTTCACTGTAGGCACCATGCATCTTTCTTTGTATTCCTCACCTTTGCGACGCCATACAGTTTTGAAGCCATCAGTTCCAAAAACATTTATCTTGGTCTCATCACTCCAGAGGATAGAGTCCCAGTAGTCTTCATCTTTGTTAGCATGGGCCCTGGCAAACTCTTTTTTTAGTGCCTGGGCTTTAGGAGAGGCTTCTTTCGTGGACGGCACCCATGCATACCATTCCTCTACGCCGTATTGTGTCACGGGAAATAGTCACCCCAGTTTGGCTTTCTACTTCTTTAGATAACTGCAGTGAACTTGCATGCCGATTTTCTTCAACCCACTTTTTAGTAGAAGACGCTCCTGCCGTGGACAACCTGGACGTCTCTGTGAAATAGTTGCAGTTCCATTCATGCAGCCTTCACCTTTCTGGTGTAAAGAAATTATTTTCTTTCTCAGGTGACATTTCTCTTCCGTGTGGTGCCATTGCTGACAGCATGAAATAGGAAGGGGTTTCAACACCCTTTTATAGTCAGCTGTCTGCTGGACACCTGTGTAATGAATAAACATTTGTAGTCTAAAGTTTAGCTTTGCTCCAGAGACTTTCAGTGGGGTGTACTCATTTTTGCATCACCCTAATTTTGTTCTCTAAGTTATATTATTAACCTTACTTTCATGTTATAAGTTAAACAGATGTTATATTAAACTTAGTTTTGTCAACATTTTGGAAATTGTTTTTGTGTTCATTGAGATATTGTTTAAAACGTTACTTTTCAAGGGGGTGTACTCATTTACGCTGAGCACTGTATATAATAATACACTATATTGCCAAAAGTATTGGGACACCCCTCCAAATCATTGAATTCAGGTGTTCCAGGTGTTCCTGATAAAATCAAGCACCTAGTCATGCAGACTGCTTCTACAAACATCGCGATTAATCGATTTGACAGCACTAATTATTATCAATCAGTGCTGCTTCATATACATGTATATGGAAACCGTGGTGCATTTTTTCTTTTCTTAATTCAAAAGAACAGCCTTTATTTGAAATAGAAATATTTAGTAACATTCTAAATGTCTTTACTGTCACTTTAAATTTAATGCATCCTTGCCAAATAAAAGTATAACATTTGTTTTAAATGGTGGTGTATATGTGAAAGTTTATGTAATAAAATATATTGCATTTATACTCATTATTAATCACTGTAAGTCAATACTTTTATACTGTACGTTTTATGTTTGTGTTATAGTTATAAATTGTACTGATTTGATAATATTGATATGTTATGTGATATGTTAATCGCTATGTAGATAAAAAATGGAAAATATTTTTGAATCAAGCTGTTGCGCTGTATATTAATCCCCAATAGATGAAGTCCGTTCCTGCCGTAAATATGTATGAATATTTAATATTAAAATGGGTTTTGAATGCCATTGCATGTTGATTGTCATATAATTTTCTGTATTCTTACAGATGTAAACAGGCCGCACACATATGTGCGAGCATCCTTTTATATTGTACAGTGCTGGGTTGCCCGTCTAAGAATAGTAGCGCTTCTGGCAGCGTGTTTCTCTCAGACATGGCTATTTCAATGAAAGTCTACAGTGCATGACTTCGGAAGGGCAATCTGTGTGCATGAACAAAGAAAACATGCATATAGGGCTGCTTGAAAAAAAAATTATGCAAACAAGTCAGATATGAATGTGAATTTTGACCCGTCAAGCATTGTTACTGTAATTGGACAGAGCAGATGCATATAGCTGTGATTTAAGTGGGATTCAGTGGGAGATGATCGTTCTGTGGGTCGGTAAAAGTAAAACAGAATCCAGTGTATTTGTGGGCCGGTCGTGTCTATTGTTATCTCTCGGTTTAAACAAGGCCTGAGGCTCAGGACAGCGCATTAAAGATAGAGTTACATAACCACACACACATACACCAGCCATGCATCATGAGAACACAAACGAGCCCTTAAGCGAGCCTACGTCCTATAAAACACACTCACAGTTTCTCTCGCTGTTTCACTCCTGCACTTATTTGAGGGTAAACCTGTCAAGAACATGTCCAGGTCAGAAAATGAAAATTCCCTTCCAGTTTTGGGGTCTTCTAGAATAAGTTTTCATGCTTAAAAATTCAAGAAACACATTATTTTCCTCATATTCTCCATTGTTGCAGCTCCTCTCTTCCCAGTCTGTCAGTAACACTCTGTTTAGTTCCTGTCTCCTCCTTCTGAAAAGCACAATGTGCTCTGATTGGTCGGCTGGAGCAGTGCTTTGTGATTGGTCTAGCGCTTTGAGTGTGTTTGGAAAAATGTCACGCCCCTCACCATAACCGCCAGTTTCAACACACTACTAACTAACTCAACCAGGCCCCGCCCCTTTATTCTGCGTATGCATAATTTATTGTGACGTGTTTGTTCCCGGAAGAAAACTCAAGACTACAATGGAGGCATTTCAGGGAGTTCAGACACTGACTCAGATCCTTTTTATGTTCAAACAGCAACATTACACACTAAAAAAAAGCTGAAAATGTTAAAAAGCATAATAGGACAATTTTTTTTTCACTGTTTGTTGGCTTGGTGTTTTGTTATTTTGTCTTTTTTTGAATGGCTGTTTCACATGCCGCTTTATGACTTAGGGCAAAATTACTCAGTAACACGTCTACTGTCATTTCCGTTTAATGAGTGCATGCAGGTTCATGCTAGTGGCTGCTGGAAGCGTCTCTATTTAGGTCAGAACTGTTTTAATGCTGCCCACCATGGGCCACATGCAATGCTGAATGTTGATTGTGGCTTATACACTTAATTTCTCATCTTTCCAGCATTACTTCCTGGTGATTTTCGGCCACGATGGGCAGAAACCTCTGGAGCTGCGGACAGAAGAGGATGCTGACTGTAATGAGTGGGTGGAGGCCATTCAACAGGCCAGGTACAATAAAAAGACAAAACACTCAACGTCTTTTGAGAACAAAATGTGTTTTTGCATTTGGAAAATGAAAGGAAAAGGAAAATCACTCAATTGTTTCTTCTAGAAAGCAATGTACACGGAGACTTTTGCTTCTCAGATGTTTCTCTTGAGAAAAAAATAAGTAATGTTACAAACTACACTCTAAAAAAATGCTGGGTTAAAAACAACCAAAGATGGGTTGAAAATGGACAAACCCAGCGATTGGGTTGTTTTAACCCAGTGGTTGGGTTAAATGTTTGCCAAACCTGCTGGGTAGTTTTTATTTAACTCAACTATTGTTTAAAAATTACAGTATGACTGGCTTAAAATAAACCTAAGATAGGTTGGAAATTAAAAATCAGACACATAATTACTAGAGGCAACAATAATAATCAAAAGGTGAACATTTATCAATAACCTATTTATTATTATTCATTAAACGTATTAAGTAAATTTGGAAATTAACATGTATTAATATTTTTAATAAATGAACATTTATTAATAAGTTTAATGAATAATAATTAGTCAAGTCAAGTCACCTTTATTTATATAGTGCTTTTTACAATGTAGATTGTGTCAAAGCAGCTTTACATTAATAACTGGTACATTATTTTGGCTGCACAGCAGCTCTTAAAGAATAGTGTCAATGCAGGCAGATCAAAGCACTGTTGAATATCGAATGTCAAATATCAAGTGTCCCCGACTAAGCAAGCCAAAGGCGACAGCGGCAAGGAACCCAAACTCCAACAGGTGACATCAGGTGGCAAACAGGTGGCAAACAGGTGTTAAAATGGAGGGAAAAAAAACCTTGGGAGAAACCAGGCTTAGTCGGGGGGCCAGTTCTCCTCTGGCAAACAGTCATTTGTTACGACTCAGGTTGCTATCATAAGTCAGATAGGATCGCAACATTCAAAGTATTTAATTCAGTTCCATCCAGCTGAGGATCGTATTCATCACACAATAATTAAACAATAAACATTTATTGAATTGCTTATTAATAAATGTTCATCTTTTGATTATTATTGTTGCCTCTAGTTGTGTCTGATTTTTAATTTCCAACATATTTTGGGTTCATTTCAAGTCAGACATATAGTCATTTTAATTAATAGTTGAGTTAAATAAAACTACCCAACAGGTTGGTCAAACATTTAACCCAACCAGTGGGTTAAAACAAGACAAGTCATTTCACTCGGCGGCCATCTTTGAAACGCCTCTCGGGCATGCAAGTGTAGCTCCTATCTCTTTGAATGGGGAAACATCAGCTTCTCTAAAGCTGTTTGCCAAGCTTTCAATTAAATTTAATATTTGAAATCACCAATGAAATCTGACAACAACTGTCTCATAAATGTTGTTTCTGAATGCTTAAATTGTGACAAAAAAGGCATTTTTTCAGGCTAGATCTATAGTGTCAGGAATATAGGAAGCGCGCGTCTGACTGTTTCTATAGGAACCGGAGCTTCTAACGGCCGCTGCAGTGACGCGATGACTTTACCAATCGGCGATTGGCTCTTATTTAGAAGGCGGGACTTATTCCGCCATATTGCACGTTGCACATTCTCCCATTCAAAACAATAAGAGTGTGTCACTATAGTGTGTCTTGTGTTATTCTATAGTCTTTGGTTAAAACAACCCAGTCGCTGGGTTTGTCCATTTTCAACCCATCTTTGGTTGTTTTTAAGTGTAGTTTGTAACATTACTTATTTTTTTCTCAAGAGAAACATCTGAGAAGCAAAAGTCACCCCGACTTGGGTTGTTTTTAACTCTCATTGTATATCAGAAATTGTCTCATTTACGTCTGTTTTTATTCATCCAAAGGGACTTTCTGAGACATCTGAGATGAAGTTTATATTAAAAAAAAGAACTCCACTGGTTTTCTTCTGGGTTGGGTTTCAATCCAAACCCATGAAACCCAATATATAATACAGACGCAATGCATGCCATTGTAGCTCTTCTTTTATCCGTCCGCTCAATAAATTATTAGTTTGAAGTTTGTCACAGTTGTTCCAAGCAGTTTTGTCTGAAGTCTGAAACCACTGAAAATGCTTCTCTTTGCATTATTTTCAAATTTTACAATTTCGTACTGAAAAATGGTACGTCACAGTTTTGCATGTGGTTTATAGATCAGGACCTCAGTTCTGCCTTTACTAAACTGACTTTAACTAAACGCTTCATTATAGCAGCATGTAGTTTTGATGGATTTGCTATGAGGTGTAAAAGCAAGCAAGATTTTATCTGTCAGTATCTCACATTTCACTCTTCATCAGTGTTGGGTTACAGGTCAGTTATGAGCGGTTGCACACTGCACGGAAATATAATGCTGAATGCAAATGATAAAATGCAACTTGCCATATAAGCATGGATAGCTTGGATAACAAGGCTTATACATTTTTTAAGTGAAGAAGAAACACTATTTTTATCTATATATCTATATATTTTCTTGTTGACATCAAAGGTTGTGCATCCAATCAAACATGGTATTTCACTGCATATTCATCTATCACTTGGTAAATTTACTCAAATTAGAAAGATGCAACATGGGCAGGAAAATACGGCCCACACTGCATTAAATTAGGGTTCACTTGTAATGAGAATAAACATGGTTTCTGTCAAAATATTAACATGGTTTCTTTTGTGTACTTGCATAGTTTGTTTGTTTGAGGCTTTTAAAAGGCTCAAGCTTCATTTATTTAGTGCTCAGGTTTTCTCTTTGAAAATGTTTCTAACCAGCTTTGTTCTTCTGCTGACGCTGGCAGTTATTCAGACCTGATCATAGAGCGGGAAGTTCTCATGCAGAAATACATCCATCTGGTGCAGATCATGGAGACGGAGAAAGTGGCGGCAAATCAACTGCGGACGCAACTGGAAGACCAGGATACAGAGATTGAGAGACTGAAGGCAGAGGTCAGTTCATCTTCATCAGCTCCATCTATGTGCGTTTAATTGTTTTCCTGTTATGTAGTTTGCAATAATTCTGAATTTTTTTTTTTTTTTTATGTTTTTCAAAGAATTCTTTTCTGCTCACCAAGGTTGATTAAAAGTACAGTAAAAACATTAATGTGAAAAAATATTACAATTTAAAATAACTCTTTTCTATTTGAATATATTGTAAAATGTAGTTTATTCCTGTGATCAGTATCATTACTCCAGTCTTCAGTGTCACATGATCCTTCAGAAATCATTCTGATATGCTGATTTGCTGCGTTATCTGTGTTATAGGTTGTTGTTCTGAATAAAACGAAAGAGCGAATGTTGCCCTATCAGTCCAATCAAGAGGAAGAAGATCCAGATATCAAGAAAATCAAGAAGGTATATAATTGTCTACATTTGGATTGTCATATATTTATAATTTAATTATATAGCATATGAAAGGGGTCATGAATTGAAAAAAATCAACTTTTCCTTGAGCTTTTGATATATAAGAGGTCATCGTACTATAAGAATATCCTGTACGTTTCAGAACTGAAAACTTCCTTGTTAGTCCAATAAAAGCTTTTATTGACACCAGGCCCAGCGAAAGGTGAAACTCCGCCTCCACAGAAGAAATCAACGCCTACTTCATCATTGCAACGCTAGCCCCGCCCACTGGTGTGTTAGTGAGATGAGGAGGAGAGCGATACAGGACTAAAATAACATTACCTTTCAAAGGATCCTAATGCTAGGAATATGGTTATTTATTTTCAACAATGTGAATGTCTCAGTTGAGCTTTATTTATTTGTATTCGGTACAATCGCATTTCGGCGCAAACAGACTTTTACGATATGGACTCGACAGTAATGCAACAACATGTCAGTAACTGTGTTAATTCTAATGCCTGATCTGATATTAATGATTCATGTTCAGTCAGATGTTCTTTGTCTATGTGTCAGTAAATCAAACCAGTGACTAAACGCTCAACTTCACATTGTTTCTCTTAGTAGGATGAAATAATCTGTTATTTAAACAGTGATTAAATTATATATAGAAAGCGAACAAAGAATGCTTCCTTTACAATCGCTGGAGCTGTCAATCAAACAGCGTGAGTTTATCAGTTCTGGACTCTCGCCAAAACTCCCGTTTTATTCAACGAATCTCTTAGTTATATCGAGTTTGCAGTGTTAGTTATGATGAAAGCATTTGTTAGTGTGCAGAAATTGAGTTTCAATGACGAGATCTCTCATCAACAACATGTCTGTGATCGGCTACAATGTTCATCACTACAACCTTTCATGCCACGATCTAAATATAATGCCACAGATCTAACTGTAATGCTATAATCAACACTTTTCACGATTAGTTAACCTTGAGAGCTGTAATAGTAAAAATGTGTTAAAAGTTTTCGAGAGAGTAATACTTAGCTATTTCATATGCAAAGATGTCAGCCAATCACAGCAGTGGGCGTTTACTCTGAAGTCTTACAGCAGACACGCCCCTTAAAACAGCGTTCAAATCAGAGGGCTAAAATCAGGGTAGGAAAAATGCTTTTTATTTCTAAATTGTGACCATTTTTGATGTAAAAAGCATACTAACATTATAAGTGCACCTCAGGAAACATTACAAAACTATAAAACAATGCAGTTCATGACCCCTTTTATATAATTAACATATCTCACCTGCTTGTATTGTTGCAAAATGTAAGCCATTAACTCTAATCTGCTAAATGTGACTAACACATGAAGATATTAAGATATTATAAACAATATCAAAGCTGCTTGGAAACAATGTGTATTGTGAATATTTTATACAAATAATTTCAACTTGACTTACATTTACACAGTCATTTTTGCTGTTGTGTCTAGAGTAAGCGCAGTTACTCGGGCGTCTCCTTTGCGTGTTTTCTGGCAGGTGCAAAGCTTCATGCGTGGTTGGCTGTGCAGGAGGAAGTGGAAGATTATCGTGCAGGACTACATCTGCTCACCTCACGCTGAGAGCATGAGAAAGAGAAACCAGATCGTCTTTAACATGGTGGAGGCCGAGACGGAGTATGTGCTCCAGCTCAGCATCCTGGTCAACTGCTTCCTGCGGCCGCTCAGGATGGCAGCCAGCTCCAAAAAACCCCCCATTAGTCATGACGATGTCAGCAGTATCTTCCTCAATAGGTATATATGCCCCTATTATGCTTTTTTGAACATGACCTTTCATGCAGTGTGTAATATAGCTGTAGAAGGTCAGCAAGATCAAAGTGAGTCTTGTAAAAGAAAGAATCGATTCTAAACTGCTGAAACGAGTCTCACTTCCTGCTCAAACCTACGTAACAATGTTACAGATTTGCATAATGCCAGCCTATGGTCTTCATTGGTTGCCCAAGAAAAACATCTACTCTGCTCCGCCCTCAAACACTGTAGTTGTAGCTGAGACTGGAAGAGTTTGGTTCGTGTTGTCGACATGACAGACTTGGCCATCTGACCAATCAGAGCAGAGTAGACCAATCACAGCAGCCTGACCCAATTAGAGCAGACTAAAAAAAATATGCAAATGTTTAAAATATGCTACTGTTTTGAAAGGATAATATCTTTTGAAACTGATGCACACTACATTTCTCTTCTTTGTTTTTTCATCATTGGTAAGTGAGACGATAATGTTTCTCCATGAGATTTTCCATCAAGGCTTGAAGGCCCGGATAGCCAACTGGCCAACGTTAGTTTTAGGTGAGTTTGTTTGTACAATTAATTCGTTACAAATTAAATGTCTTATATATCACAATTTTGTCTGACAGTTTTCACATACAGTGGGTACGGAAAGTATTCAGACCCCCTTATTTTTCACTCTTAGTTATATTGCAGCCATTTGCTAAAATCATTTAAGTTCATTTTTTTTCCTCATTAATGTACACACAGCACTCCATATTGACAGAAAAACACAGAATTGTTGAAATATCACATATTATTCAGTATTCAGACCCTTTTCTCAGTATTTAGTAGAAGCACCCTTTTGATCTAATACAGCCATGAGTCTTTTTGGGAAAGATGCAACAAGTTTTTCACACCTGGATTTGGGGATCCTCTGCCATTCCTCCTTGCAGATCCTCTCCAGTTCTGTCAGGTTGGATGGTAAACGTTGGTGGACAGCCATTTTTAGGTCTCTCCAGAGATGCTCAATTGGGTTTAAGTCAGGGCTCTGGCTGGGCCATTCAAGAACAGTCACGGAGTTGTTGTGAAGCCACTCCTTTGTTATTTTAGCTGTGTGCTTAGGGTCATTGTCTTGTTGGAAGGTAAACCTTCAGCCCAGTCTGAGGTCCTGAGCACTCTGGAGAAGGTTTTCGTCCAGGATATCCCTGTACTTGGCCGCATTCATCTTTCCCTCGATTGCAACCAGTCGTCCTGTCCCTGCAGCTGAAAAACACCCCCACAGCATGATGCTGCCACCACCATGCTTCACTGTTGGGACTGTATTGGACAGGTGATGAGCAGTGCCTGGTTTTCTCCACACATACCGCTTAGAATTAAGGCCAAAAAGTTCTATCTTGGTCTCATCAGAGCAAAGAATCTTATTTCTCACCATCTTGGAGTCCTTTAGGTGTTTTTTAGCAAACTCCATGCGGGCTTTCATGTGTCTTGCACTGAGGAGAGGCTTCCGTCGGGCCACTCTGCCATAAAGCCCCGACTGGTGGAGGGCTGCAGTGATGGTTGACTTTCTACAACTTTCTCCCATCTCCCGACTGCATCTCTGGAGCTCAGCCACAGTGATCTTTGGGCTCTTCTTTACCTCTCTCACCAAGGCTCTTCTCCCCCGATAGCTCAGTTTGGCCGGACGGCCAGCTCTAGGAAGGGTTCTGGTCGTCCCAAACGTCTTCCATTTAAGGATTATGGAGGCCACTGTGCTCTTAGGAACCTTAAGTGCAGCAGAAATGTTTTTGTAACCTTGGTCAGATTTGTGCCTTGCCACAATTCTGTCTCTGAGCTCTTCAGGCAGTTCCTTTGACCTCATGATTCTCATTTGCTCTGACATGCACTGTGAGCTGTAAGGTCTTATATAGACAGGTGTGTGGCTTTCCTAATCAAGTCCAATCAGTATAATCAAACACAGCTGGACTCATATGAAGGTATAGAACCATCTCAAGGATGATCAGAAGAAATGGACAGCACCTGAGTTAAATATATGAGTGTCACAGCAAAGGGTCTGAATACTTAGAACCATGTGATATTTCAGTTTTTCTTTTTTAATAAATCTGCAAAAATGTCAACAATTCTGTGTTTTTCTGTTAATATGAGGTGCTGTGTGTACATTAATGAGGAAAAATAATGAACTTAAATGATTTTAGCAAATGGCTGCAATATAACAAAGAGTGAAAAATTTAAGGGGGTCTGAATACTTTCCGTACCCACTGTATATATATAATGCAAATGTCTAAAACCCGAAATGTCATGTTTCAGCGGATCTCTTCGACATCTTGCTGCCAATGCTGAACATTTATCAGGAGTTTGTGCGAAACCATCAGTACAGTCTGCAGGTTCTGGCCAACTGTAAACAGAACCGGGACTTTGACAAGCTTCTGAAGCAGTATGAAGCAAACGCAGCCTGTGAGGGCAGAATGCTGGAGACCTTCCTCACCTACCCCATGTTTCAGGTGAACCTTTGTCCTTTGAGCAATGAGACTCTGAATAAACAATAGTAATACTCGAATAATGCATGTTGCATTGCTTTGTGTAAAAAGCAATGTTTAACTGTTAAATATTAATATTATTATTAGATCCCACGATACATCATCACCCTTCATGAGCTCCTGGCCCACACGCCTCATGAACATGTCGAGCGCAAGAGTCTGGAATTTGCCAAATCCAAACTTGAGGAATTATCCAAGTGAGTAAAGTGTGTATATATATATATATATATATATATGCAACTATCAAACTTTTTCTCAAGCCTAGAACAAGTCATGGTTCAATATATTCCAATTCACATTTACAGTCTGCCAACCACATAACTTTATAAATATATATTATATACGTTTTAATATGTATATTGCGATGGATTTTCTCAGAATGATGCATGATGAAGTGAGTGACACAGAAAACATCCGTAAGAATCTCGCGATCGAGCGAATGATCGTGGAGGGCTGTGATATTCTGCTGGACACCAGTCAGACGTTTATACGGCAGGGTGAGACACTTCATTACAACCACATGACTATGAGCGGCGATGTCTTGATCGCATCCTTTTCAAATAACTTAATTCTACCCCAAATACTCTGAGTGATTTTCCTCCTGTTTGTTCTGCTGTTCATTGCAGTGCCGAGCTCTACCAGCTGAGCCACAGTAACTATTTATTTATTTGATAGTTTGATTATTTTGTAAATTATTAAATATTACAGAGTACTGGCCTATTTCTCATGTAACACCAAGGAAAGTTTTTTATGGGTCAGATTTTTTTATAAAGTACCTTAAAATAGGTATTATATTTTATTTTAATTGTAATTTTGTTTTTCATTTAAAACTTTTTATATATATATATATATATATATTTAAAATAATTAATTTCATATTTAAAATAGATATGTATTATTTGTGTATTTTATTGTATTGTACTTTATTTAAAATGATAATAATATATATAATTCATTTTAAAATGAAGAAATAATTTAATATTAATTATTAATATTATTTTTTTTATTGAAATTATACAAATATAACAATATATTTATTTATATAAAAACATAAATAAGTAAAATGCATTCTTTATTTAAAATGATAAAATATATTAATGTATTTTGAAAAAATACTATTTTATTTATTTTAAAGTAAATATGTATTGTTTATTTATTTTAAATATATAATATTATTTCTTTTGAAAAATATAAAAGAAATGTTTACAAAACATTTTATACAAAAATATTTATTTTAAAATGAAAATAGATTTAAAATGAATATGTATTATTTATTTTTTATTAATATTCTTTGTTTAAAATTATATATATGATAAAATTAAAAGTATTTTAATTAAATATATATATATGATTTTCATAAAAAGAATAATAATAAAAAATAAATAATACATATTTATTTATATATATACAATATTTATATACTAATGCATCATTTTATATTTAATCTAAAAATATTAATATTTATATATATATATATATATATATATATAATAAAAATAAAAGTATATACATATATGATAAAAGTATTTTATTATCTTAAAATTAAAAAATGATTTTATAAATATGTATTTGCTTTAAATTAATATTTTTAAATAAAAATGTTAATAAAAAGGAAATAATACATATTTATATATATAAATATATATAATATATATATATATGATAAAAGTATTTTAAAATTAAGAAATTATTTTTTATAAATATGTATTTGTTTTAAAATAATATTACTTCATTATTAACATTATACAGATATAACAAGATATGTATTTATATAAAAATATAAATATTATTTTGTTTTGAAATAAAAAATCGATTTATTTTAACTACATATGTATTATTATTTTTTTTAATAATATTTTTTCTTTATTTAAAACAAAAGTTGAACAGCTTAACTTGAGTCCGTCACTAGTTTTATATGAATATCAGTGTACGCTTGTTTCAGCTCCACCCAAACACTGATCTCATCCAGCACTGCTCCACACTGACAGGAAGGTGTGAAATGTGCTCTAATGAGACCTAATGTGCTATTTTAATGCATCATGTCTCGTAGAAAAGTTTCGCTCGATGAGACAGCGCTGCCCTATCTCCCTAAAACGCTGTCTTTAATGTTCTCCTTCCTCTGGGTAAAGAGCTGATGTGTGTGTGTTTCCTGTAGGCTCTCTGATTCAGCTGCCCTCTGTGGAGAAGGGTAAACTGAGCAAGGTGCGTCTGGGCTCGCTGTCGCTCAGGAAAGAAGCTGAACGCCAGTGTTTCCTGTTCACTAAACACTTCCTCATCTGCACACGCACGTCTGGCGGCAAACTGCACCTGCTCAAAGTGAGTCGGGCCACTCTGAACAGCTCAGCAATTAAAAGAATCAAAGTGAATATCTTAAAGGAATAGTTCACCCATCATTTAGTCACCCTCATGTTGTTCCTATCACCAAATATTTTCTTATTTACACTCTAAGAGCACTTTAAGGGCAATTCAGACATCTGGGTGAACTATTACTGTTACCGTTTCATGCAAAAGCATAAAATAACTGAGTAACTTTCCTCAAAACCACAGCAAGGAGGCACATTGTCTTTGATAGAGTGTACACTTATCGAGGAGCTGGACGCCAATGATGAAGACTGTAAGTGTGATCTTAATATGAATCATAGTAGTACCAACAACCCGAAGCAAGCAAAATATCCAAGATAAACCTTATAGTAATGTGCGCATTTATTAAGAAAGTAACTAGAGCTAATTTCGGTTCCATATCTCCTCAGATAATGCTGCTGGTCAGGGGTTTAATCATCTGGAGTTTAAAATAGTGGTTGAACCTGCTGATGGTCCGTCGTTTTCAGTCGTTCTGCTCGCTCCGTCTCGGCAGGAGAAAGCGGCCTGGACCAGCGACATGAGCCAGGTACAATCTACATGCTAGTCGCTGTGAAATGCATGTTCTAGATCTTATTGTGAACAATAATAAATAATGCGTTATTATTTTTCAATATCATCATGTTTAAAGTAGACTTGAAATAGAAGTTCCAATAGACTTTTCTTCCCTATTGTGACTTTATATTGTGAAATGGCTTCTCAAACAAGAACAAATGTAGGGCGGGGCTTGATTTTGTCTGTGGGGAATTGAGTGGATGGTTGTGGTTTGCTATTGGTGGTTCTCATGTGAGTGCCAGGTTGCCCCGCCCTTGTCATTAGAGAAGAGAGGAGATGTCGCTGCAAGAGCGAGGGGAAGATATTCTGATTCAAGATTATGAGGAACATGATAAATTATTTATAATAAATACTGCAGTATTCTGTTAAAAAAGAAAAAAAGGTCCAGTTTGATTTCATGGTGACTTTAAAAGGTTAGTTCACCCAAAAATGAAAATTCTGTCATTAATTACTCACCCTCATGATGTTCCACACCCATAAGACCTTCGTTCATCTTCAGAACACAAATTAAGATCTTTTTAATGAAATCTGAGAGCTTTCTGTCCGTCCATTGACAGTCTACGCAACTACCACTTTATTTACAAAATATTAATCTTCAACACGCGTTCACGCAACAGGCATGTGTTGGGGTTGCTATCGTGAACAAACTATTTGTGAACAAACTATTTGCTATCGTGAACAAACTATTTGTGAGCAAACAAAGCACTCGCGTTGCTTTATAAAACTGAAATTAAACCACTGGAGTCACATGGATTACTTTAGGACCCTGTTTACACTTAGTATTAAAGGATTAGTTGACTTCAGAATAAAAATTTCCTGATAATTCACTCACCCCCATGTCATCTAAGATGTTTATATCTTTTTCTTCAGTCGAAAAGAAATTGAGGTTTCTGAGGAAAACATTCCAGGACTTTTCTCCATATAGTGGACTTCACTGGGGTTCAACGGGTTGAAGGTCCAAATGTCAGTTTCAGCGCAGCTTCAAAGAGCTCTACATGATCCCAGATGAGGAATAAGAGTCTTATCTAGTGAAACAATTAAACAAAAAAACAAAAAAATAAAATGTATATACTTTTTAACCACAAATGCTCGTCTTGCACTGCTCTGCGATGTGCCACGCATTACGTAATCACGTTGGAAAAGTCAAGTCAAACACCCTTTACAAAAAAAAGGTAAAACAACGGTGTCGGACGATTTTGAAGTTGGAGCAGAAAATGAGATGGAGTTTTTCACCCTACCGTGGTACTTCCATCTACATAACGCGTGACCTTTCCAACGTGATTATGTAATGCGTGGCGCATCGCAGAGCAGTGCAAGACGAGCATTTGTGGTTAAAAAGTATAATATTTTTATTTTTTTAAGAAAATGACCGATGGTTTCTCTAGATAAGACTCTTATTCCTCGTCTGGGATCATGTAGAGCTCTTTGAAGCTGCACTGAAACTGACATTTGGACCTTCAACCCGTTGAACCCCAGTGAAGTCCACTATATGGAGAAAAATCCTGGAATGTTTTCCTCAAAAACCTCAATTTCTTTAAATTCTGGAAATTCAGGAAATTTAAATTCTGAAGTCAACTAATCCTTTAACTAATCCCAGTGGACAGGTGTAAATGGGGCGTAAAACCTTTTGAGCTTGTCCACTTTTGACCACTTCCAGAGGTAGTCGAAAACGCATTCAACCAGATTTACTTTCATAGCTCATGTGGACGAATGCGTTTGAACAGCCACTAAAGATGGTCTACTCTCTGTCTACTGACCTAATGCATAAACATTATGGCAAGAGCGCTGACCAGACGGGATTTCATCTTTGTCAGCAGAAGACCCAAGTTTGGCTTGATGGTGAAAAAAGGAACCAAACACAATGTTCTCTCACAATTCCTGATTTCTAACACACTGCCATGGCCTTGTTGTCTGAGCAGAAACGAAAGCTGATGCTCTCCGTATGTTTTTCCATCATCTCCGTGTGCGTTCATATGTAAACTGCGTGAGCTTATTTTGTCTATTAGATCAAAAGATCAGAAAAAAATATACATTTACCCGCCCATAAACCCTCCACTTTAAGAAATCAGGACAGAAGTGGTTGAAAGTGGACAAAAGACACGGATTAAAACACCAGGTGTAAATAAGGGTATGTCTCCCTTGTCTGTTTGTGATATGATCGACCAAAACACATCTTAATACCAGGTGTAAACAGGGCCTTAGTTTCAATGTAAAAATGCATCTTAATACTGTAAGCAGGGCCTAAGTTGTGTAGGCTGATAACTCGAGGGACGGAAAGCTCTCAGATTTCATTAAAAAGATCTTCATTTGTGTTCTGAAGATGAACAAAAGTCTTACGGGTGTGGAACGACATGAGGGTGAGTAATTAATGACAGAAATTAAATTTTTGGGTGACCTATCCCTTTAATCAAAATATCATAACTAGACCTTCTGTGAAAATGACAGACTTCTCTCTGGTGATGTATGCAGGACTTCTCCAGTCATTTTTTTAGTGCAAGCTTGCTTTCATCTGCCTCAACTTTTGAGTGCCACGCCCACATCTCAACATCCAATCAGCAGCTGATGCACAGAGCCATGCAACCCCACCCTACATTTTTTTCTTTTTTGAAAATCCGTTACATTCAGATATACGTCATAATATGGAAGAGAAGATCTGTCACTTCTTTCTCTAGTCTCATCATGACTTAAATCTTTCACAATATGTGCATCTGTAGAACAAGCTGCAGATAATAATCTGACAGCTTTTCTAAGAATATTACAACTCTTAAAAAACATGAAAATGCATGGACCAGAATTTTTATTCTTTTAAATAATGAAGTGGAGAAATCGTAGCGATTCAGTCAAACCCAAAGAGCAGAAGTTCACACACAGGCTATTGCTAGAAAGCAACAAGAGTGAGAAGTTTCCATTATATTTGCATTGACACAAATGGCTTCATGGTTTTTGCATACTGTATTTAGTAAGAGCTGTCTGTTATACATTTTTCCCTAGAGATAAACCAGTATACAAATTTTGGTTAATATTAGATATTATAGAGATTAACTGTTTAATTCCCTCTTAGAAAAGGAGTTTGAATAGGAAAAATAAGCCCTAATATGATCCGCTTTCAATATCAGTCTAATCAGACGATTGTTTACTGCTCCTGCAGTTTGTTCATTTTGACTCATGTTACAGTTGCTAGTGCGTGAGAGTGAAGTCATTCCATTCTGTTTTACTCCATTTTTATGATGTTTGCATAGTGCATTGACAACATTCGCTGCAATGGCTTGATGACCAGCGTGTTTGAGGACAACTCCAAAGTCACCGTGCCTCACATGATCAAGTAAAACACAATTATATTAATATTTTACATAATCATTTAGCAGTATTATGTATATACTATTATTGTATTTACTAATATTTCTTTTTAGCTTTTATTTTTAATATCATTTTTAGACATTTTAATAACTTATTTAGTAACTTATTTTATTTCTGTTCGTTTATTTTTGTTTAAATGTAAGTTTTTCATCTAATATTTATATTTTGTTTTATTTCAGCATAATTTTCATGACCTAAAATGAGTTTTAAGTCAAGTCACCTTTATTTCTATATTGTTCTATACAATACAAATAGTTTCAAAGCAGCTTTAAAGCCCCTTTACACCAAGAACGATAACTATAAAGATAACTATAAAGACGTCTATATTTGCGTCCACACCAACGAACGATAATGGTCTGTTTATTCTAATCTCAAGCGCTGCGGTTTCAAAGTGTGTACAACATGTTTTTGCTGTTCTTGTTGCAGTTACACAGCTTTAACCAGCAGATGTCCTCAGCATGCATGCTATGTTTCGAGTGAATAGCTAGTGTAATCGATCTAATCTAACAGTGAATTTAGCTGACAAAGTCAACATAGTGAAATAAAAACAACGCCTAGTCTTTTTCACTGCAACTTCAAAGAAAGCAAGACAATGTTGTTGAAACTAGTGCTGGATACCTGAGGTAATTTTATGTTACACTGTTTGCTAACCTAGCATAATGATCTCATTGTTAATACTTCTCACCATTTATTCCAAGTGTATGACCGATTGTTTTCCATATATCCATTTTCTTTAAAGTATCCTTGAAAAGGGGTTTGAATTGTCAAACAGTGGTGGCTTTTTCTGTACCTCGGCATTTAACTTCTCCGCAATGTCGTCTGCCATTTTAAATGCGCGAGCCCTTAAATTAGAATGGATTCTGATTGGCTGTCAGTGTTTTATCGTTCAACAGCTGAAAAAAAAAAAGGTTCTGAAAGTGATCGATATTGTTTCTCTATATTGTTATCGTTATAGCTGTGGTGTGGACAGTGCTATACTTTTATATTTAGAACAATTTTTAGAACTATATATTTATCGATATCTTTATAGTCATAGCTCTTAGTGCACTGGCCTTACAGTAATAAACAGGAAAATAACCATCAATGATGCAAACTTCATCAAATATAAGACAAATTCAGATTCTGCTGTAAAGCAACTCTACAGAAGACAATAGTGTTATTATTCAACTAAATTCAGTTCAATGTTGATTCAGGTCAGTTCAATAACAGTGTCAGCATTCAAGTTTTGTTCTCATCCAGTAGTGTCAACAAACGCTGAACCATTCCAGATGAACTCACTGTAAATAGTTGGTTCAACTTGATTTGTTTGTTCTCACGCCACTCACGCTCATCCATAACTATGATCCGCAGGTCTGATGCCCGACTGCACAAAGACGACGTGGACATCTGCTTCAGTAAGACGCTGAACTCCTGCAAGGTGCCACAGATCCGTTATGCCAGCGTGGAGAGACTCCTGGAGAGGCTGACCGACCTGCGCTTCCTGTCCATCGACTTCCTCAACACCTTCCTCCACACCTACCGAATCTTCACCACTGCTGCTGTGGTCATGGACAAACTGGCCGACATCTACAAGAAGCCCTTCACCTCTATACCTGTCAGGTTAGAGTTCCTAGTTTTTCTGAATTTAACTTTTACTCGATTCAATGCAATGTCATTCATTTTGGTATGTTTTTCTCACATTCAAAACATGTTCTTTATCCTTGTCTGAATGCCAGTCATCATTGTGATGATTGTGGTACCCTTAATTTGAACTTCATTTTTTGATAGTGTACAGTACCATTTAAAAAGGATCGATATGATTTTTTTCTTTTTTTTAATAAATTGATACTTTTATTCAGCAAGGATGCATTAAATTGATCAAAAATTACAGTTGTTTATAATGTTTTCCAATAATAATAATAATGATCAAATAATCAAATAATGCTAATCAATTTCTATTTCAAACTGGAGCAATGGCTGTTGAAATTGGGGCTTTGGCATGACAAAAAAATAAAAAATGTTTTCTATCGTAATATAATTTACACATACACACACAAAAAAAAGAAATTAAAAAAGAAAACAGTCATTTTAAATTGTAATAATATTCATTCATTCAATTACTTTTATTAAATTTAAGTATATTATTATAAAATAAATGCAGCTTTGGTGATAAGAATCTTCTTCCAAAAACTTACTGATCAAAAACTTTTGAATGGTTATCAATTAATGGAATATTAGGGCTGCTTATTCCTCATTTCAAAGCACACAAACCTGTGTTGATAATTTATAATGATTTTAATTGATTAGTACAGTACACTTAAACATTAGTACTTTTACAGTACACTAAAAGAAGTTAAGGTTTGGATCCATCTGTATCTTCAGACCACAGAACTCACTCTTTTCCCTCGATCCTCTGCTTCCCACAATCCTCCTGTTCCTACCTCACTGTCACTCGCAGGGTTCAGTATCATTCTTCCGACCGTTTGTCCATCTCCTCCATCTGTCCAGACTACAGCCTGAAGATCACAAGGCTTGCACTGGACCAGTCCAAGTAACTCATCCCTCGTCTCTCCCTCTGTCTCTTTTTGTTTTACATGTTTGTAGTATTTTCCCTCATGTCCATTTTATAATATCAGTCAAGGTTTCTTTTCATAATTTAGTTTTTCATGATCACTTTTTATAGTTTATCACCCTTATAGTTAAGCAGGTTACTTTTGCTACTGTACTTTCAAGACTTCTATATCTAAATGTTAGTTTTAAAACACAAACTGGTATTTCTAGAAGGGAAGATTTTATTGTGAGATGCATTTATTCACAGATAGACAGATAGATAGATAGATAGATAGATAGATAGATCTTAAGACTTCTATATGTAAATGACCTCTGTTGTGAAGCAGGGTTTTATTTTAAGGTTAATGTTTGCTTTTAAACATAAACTGTTTTTCTAGAAGGCAAGATCTGGTTGTGAGATGCATTTATTCACTTGTTTCCATCTTACGTTGACGGTTCAGGTCCCTCGAGCTTTTCTTCGCCACCAACCAAGGCCCCTGGAGTGGAGAACACCTGAACAACAAATCCCCTCGGCTTTCTCGCAAGTTCTCCTCCCCTCCGCCTGTCTCCATCCCCTCGCGCACGTCTTCCCCCATCCATTCCCGAAAGCTGTCCCTTAGTTCTCCTGTGAGCTGTAAGGGCGGCGCCTTGGACCTGTCGACGGCCAGTTCCTCTGCGGCAAGCAGCCCGACGTCTCCCTACAACCCCATCATCTCCTCTCCTCCCCACACTTGCACCAAAGCCCCTCTGGACCTCAGCCGGGGCCCCAGCTCCCCCGAGCTCAGCCCCTCCACCCCAGAGGAGGGCGGGGAGCTGCCGCGGATAGATGCTTTCTGCGGGAAGCTGCGACGGAGTATTCGACGAGGTGAGCATTGTTGTGTGTCCTCTATTGTTCAGCCCCAAATGAAGAGCAGCTCATCTGAAAGCCAGTGTGACATGATAAAGTTTCTACTTGATGCTTAGAAGGATATTAAACATGAATATGGATGACTCTTGTTGAGATCTTATGTGATCTTATACTCCTCCCGCTGCTCTTGAGAGCATTTTGTCTTTTGTCACACTGCTTATTTGAGCTGTTTATCTCAATATTAGAACAATAGATAGTACAATAGACAGACAGACAGAAAGAGATAGATAGATCGATAGATAGATAGACAGACAGACTGACAGACAGACAGACAGATAGATAGATAGACAGACATACAGATAGACAAACAAACAGATAGATAGATAGATAGATAGATAGACAGACAGATAGACTGACAGATAGATAGACAAACAGATAGACTGACAGATAGATAGATAGATAGATAGACAGACAGATAGATAGATAGACAAACAGATAGACAGATAGATAGATAGGTAAACAGATAGTCTGACAGACAGACAGACAGATAGATAGATAGATAGACAGACAGATAGACTGACAGATAGATAGACAAACAGATAGACTGACAGATAGATAGATAGATAGATAGACAGATAGATAGATAGACTGACAGACAGATAGATAGATAGACTGACAGAGATAGATAGATAGATAGATAGATAGATAGATAGATAAACAGATAGACTGACAGATAGATAGATAGACAAACAAACAAACAAACAGATAAACTGATAGATAGATAGATAGATAGATAGACAAACAGATAGACTGACAGATAGATAGATAAACAGATAGACTGACAGATAGATAGATAGATAGATAAACAGATAGACTGACAGATAGATAGATAGATAGATAGATAGATAGATAAACAGATAGACTGACAGATAGATAGATAGATAGATAAACAGATAGACTGACAGATAGATAGATAGACAAACAAACAAACAAACAAACAGATAAACTGATAGATAGATAGATAGATAGACAAACAGATAGACAGATAGATAGATAGGTAAACAGATAGACTGACAGATAGATAGATAGATTAACAGATAGACTGACAGATAGATAGATAGATAGATAGATAGACAAACAGATAGACTGACAGATAGATAGATAGATTAACAGATAGACTGACAGATAGATAGATAGATAGATAGATAGAGAGACAAACAGATAGACTGACAGATAGATAGATAGATAGATAGGTAAACAGATAAAATGACAGATAGATAGATAGATTAACAGATAGACTGACAGATAGATAGATAGATAGATAGACAAACAGATAGACTGACAGATAGATAGATAGATTAACAGATAGACTGACAGATAGATAGATAGATAGATAGATAGACAAACAAACAAACAGATAAACTGATAGATAGATAGATAGATAGATAGATAGATAGATAGATAGATAGATAGATAGATAGATAGACAAACAGACAGATATAGACAGACATAGACAGACAGATGATAGATAGATAGATAAACAGATAGACTGACAGATAGATAGATAGATAGACAAACAAACAAACAAACAGATAAACTGATAGATAGATAGATAGATAGATAGATAGACAAACAGACAGATATAGACAGACATAGACAGACAGATGATAGATAGATAGATAAACAGATAGACTGACAGATAGATAGATAGATAGACAAACAAACAAACAGATAAACTGATAGATAGATAGATAGAATTGTAAACACTCTATTTTCTTTGTTTATCAATGATAATAATTCGACATCACTCTAAACACGACTGCGGTTGTTGATGTTTCTGACAGCTGTACTGGAGTCAGTATCATTGGACAAGTTCATTCCTGAGACACCCACGTCCAGTGATTCTGCAGACATGTCTCCATGCCGTTCCCCGTCCACACCGCGACACCTTCGCTACCGACAACCTGCAGGTCTCCTGAACTTCTCCAATATACATATTCTACACTTCAGTGACATTTTGTTCTTGTTGGTCAAGGCTTCTTAGAACAAATACAACATTTAGTTTTAGTGCAAATCTTTAAAGTATGTAGTATTCCAGGAAGAAATACTCATGAAATTTTTCCTTTGCGTTAACTTGTTTAACAGTGCTTTTCTCTCATTGTGTCCTCATAGGTCAGTCTCCCGAGAGCTCCCGCTGTGCTGTGTCCCCCGCGTCCGCCTTCGCCATCGCCACCGCCGCAGCTGGACACAGCAGCCCGCAAGGTTAGACGACACTGATGGGGTCAGACAGCTCCCCTCGCCGCTGAAACGGATCTCCCATCGGGTCTTTGTTCAGTCATGACACGGCTCTGGGGAATCTAACAGGATTCTCCTACTGTCTCTCATTCAGGATTTACCAACCCAGAGAAATCGTACGATAAAGAGTTCCTCATCCGCAGGGCCGCCACCAACAGAGTGCTCAACGTCCTGCGCCACTGGGTTTCCAAACACTCGCAGGTTTGTGTGATTTGCATCATTTCCAGCCTGCCAGTTTTTCCCCGACAGCCTGTCCTTGAGCGATTTATTATTATTAATAGAAACACGACTTGCACGGAGGACGCCACGTGTAGAAATTTTAACTATCTAAAATAGATGTCACCATACTTTCCCCATTTATTCATTTTAATTTTACATTCAATATAATTAAGTTGGCTTGAGAAAGACAACTTACTGATCTACTATTTAAGATTATTATTATTCTTATGAGCCAAAATTTAAACAGTATCTCCTCCTAGAGCTTTTAAGCTACAAACACCAAATTGGGCTCAGACCTTCAGACAGTTGTGACTCGGTGTGCTGTATTTTTCAAACTTATCCGACTTACGATTTTCATTAAACAGACAAAAAGTCCCATACACTTTCATTTTGGGGGTCAAAACTTTTATACAATAACTCTAATAGAGTATTTAAGCTTCATCCACTATGTATCTACCACTAGCAAAGCCTAGCAACTAGCTTAGGACATGCTAGCAATGTGCTAAATGCTAAATCATGTTAGCAAACATGCTAATTAATGCTATCAACATGTTACATCATGCTAAAACATGCTAATAACATGCTAATTCATTCTAACAACATGCTTAAACATGCTAGCAACATGCTAATTAATGATAACCACATGTTAAAACATGTTAGCAACATGCTAAATCATGTTAGCAATGTGTTAAAACGTGGTAATGTTAACATATTTCATGTTAACAATATACTATAACATGCTAATTCATGCTAGCAATGTGTTAAAAAATGATAACATGCTAATTCATTCTAGCAACATGTTAAAACATGCCAAGTACCCAAAACATCTGTTTTTCTGATAGACTTTATTGTCTTCAAATTATTCAAACTTTAAACTTAAAAAAACTTTAGAAGTAAAACCTTCAACCTTTTAAAACGTTTTCAAACTTTCTGGTCTGGCTTTCTCAAGCCAACTTCAAAGTTTGTCATCAAACTTTACTCATCTAGTTAATTATTATTTTTTCATCAACTCACAAACCCCCTTTTTTAAAGTTTACAAAATGTCATTAAACAGTAGATTTACATTGCTATTAAGATTATATGATTTATTAGTTACATTTTATGATCTGCATTCAGCATGTGACTATCAGGACAGACCTGCAGCCCACCAGTTTCAGACAGCTGCTATGACGTGGCCTCACACCTCATGAACGCAGCCTTTGTCAGACCTGCTTTACGCTTCAGTCCTTCATCATGTGCAATAGTGACTGCGCTGAAATGTCAGCGGACCCCCGAGGGCCCCGCACTGTTAACACATGTCAGGAACAAAGCAGCATATTACTTTGCACCACAGCTACATGCAACCAGTCAAATCTATTCCATTTTCTAGTGTGCAGTGCATTTGAAGGAAACCAGTGGTTAATGTATTGTAGTATGTATCATACTTACATTGCATTACACTTACTTATATCATTAGCAGATGCTTTTATCTAGTGATATATGAATAGTGAGTATTATAATGACTGATGCTGATATCTAGAGAGCAGTATGGCTGATATAA
The DNA here is from genome assembly GCA_037101425.1 of Elopichthys bambusa. Lineage (NCBI taxonomy): Eukaryota > Metazoa > Chordata > Actinopteri > Cypriniformes > Xenocyprididae > Elopichthys > Elopichthys bambusa. The sequence goes on from CM074433.1 coordinate 44,753,466, forward strand.
CGGCAATAAATTGCTTAAACTCAAACATGTATTTTACATAAAAAAAAGAATTTTTTCAAGCTGCCTTGAAATAATACTGTAGATTCTGTGAAATGCACTATACAAATAATATTGTCTTGGATATTTACTCAAATTCACTTAAAAAATTTAAAAAGTAGATATATTTAAATACACTACTGTTAAATAGTTGGGGGGTCAGTAAGATTTTTTTTTTTTTTAAATATTAATACATTTATTCAACAAAGATGCATAATATTATGGAAGCTTGTTTCCGCCATGGAATTAAAAGATAATTTATCTCGCAATTATTACATTTTTTATCGCAATTGCGAGTTTATATCTCGAAATTCTGACTTTCTTTCTTGCAATTACGAGTTTATATCCCATAATTCGGACTTCTTTTCTTAGAATTGTAAAATATATTCTAAAACATGTTAGCAACACATTAAATCATGCTAGCAAAATGCTAATTCATGCTAGCAATGTGTTAAAAAATGCTAACAACATGTTAATTCGTGCTAGCATCATGTTAAAACATGTCAGCAACATGCTAATTTGTGCTAGCAATGTATTAAAACATGCTAGCAACATGTTAAATCATCTATTTATTTATCTTGTCTGTTTTTTGTGTGCTATCAACGTATTAAAACATGCTAGCAACATGTTAAATCATTTACCTGTTTTCTGATAGACTTTGTTGTCTTCAAAACACTTAAACTTTAAACTACTTCAAAAGTAAAACCTTCAAACTTAAAGCTTTTAAAACTTTCTGGTCTGGCTTTCAAAAATCCATGCATCCGAGTTTACTTGCTCATAGAAGACAATGTTCATGTTTGTTCTTCATGAATGGTTGGGTTAGTTTGGATTTATGTACTGTGTTCAGGCTTTATGGCCATAAATGCATGAATTACAAGAACATCCTCCCGTTGAAAAGGGCACAACAGTGATGCTCAACGCTCATGAGTTTCGAACCTTTCCAACACTAAACATTAGCCAGAATGGCCACTACATCATTCAACCCTGTTTTACGTCTGGTCGTTGCAACTCCATGTGTTTGTCTTTGCAGGACTTTGAGATGAACGTAGAGTTGACGACGACTGTGGTCGCTCTGCTGGAGGACGTGCTGCGAGATCCAGATCTTCTGCCTCAGGAGAGGAAGGCCACAGCTAACATACTGAGGTGAAACACACTCCAGTTTGTGTGCTTTGATTGATAAATCTTTAAAAATCTGAGAGAATAGTTTGATGTCTCAATGATAGATAGGTGGGATCATTCAAACAAAATATTTAATCAACTACTTACATTATGTTAGCTGAAGCATGTAAACTGCTGTTCAAAAGTCGGTAAGATTTTTAAATGTTTTTGTAAGAAGTCTCTTCTGCTCACCAAGGCTGCATTTATTTGACCAAAAATACAGTTAAAACAGTAAAATATTATTACAATTAAAAGAACTGTTCTCTATTGTAATATATTGTACAATGTAATTTATTCCTGTGATCAAAGCTGAATTTTCAGCATCATTACTCCAGTCTTCAGTGTCACATGATCCTTCAGAAATCATTCTAATATGCTGATTTGCTGCTCAAGAACCATTTATTGTTATGCTTCATATTATATTATTAAAATTATAAATTTTTCCCAGGTTTCATAAAAAGTTCAGAAGAACATCTTTTATTTGAAATAGAAATCTTTTATAATTATAAATGCCTTGAACAATTTAATGCATCCTTGCTCAATAAAAGTTCTTTTCAGAAACAAAATGTTACTGACCCCAAACTTTCGAATAGCAGTTTGTGGTAGACAAGATTTGGGAGAAATTCTATTGGATTTTGTGAAATGGATGTAAATAAAATATGTGTTCTATGGGGGAGCAAACATATGTGTTGGATAAATAAATAAAAGACAGAGCTTTCATTTTAATTGAACTGCTCCTTTAATCTTTCCCCAGTGCACTTTCTCAAGAAGATCAAGATGATTCACAGTTGAAGATTGAGGATATTGTCCAAATGGTTAGTGTCACTGACCCGAAGTGTGTAAAGATGTGCTTCTTTCTTCCCTGTGTAATTTTGCGTGTGTTTTCTAGTCCGAGTGTCCGAGAGTCGAATGCTTTGAGTCACTGTCGGCAATGGAACTAGCGGAACAAATTACTCTACTGGACCATATTGTGTTCCGGAATATTCCATACGAGTGAGTACTTCATCAGAGCATAAATTAATACTCTAGAGTGTTTTATTCATAAATTGTTGGTGATTTACTACTTAGTAGTGTTTAATGAAGATGTTTGACTTTCTAGGGAGTTTCTTGGTCAAGGCTGGATGAAAACGGACAAAAATGAAAGGACTCCGTACATTATGAAGACCAGTCAGCACTTCAATGATGTAGGCAAAAATTATAATCTATAAACATCAGAAGTTTGGACACACATCCTTAGATTTTAAGATAATAATGACTGAGTGTGTTTGCACAATTAAGATTTGTCTACAAAGCTAATTTTAGTCATTTAAGCAGAAGCTTTTGGAATAAAAGATGGTTAAGATGGTTTTTTACTAGTATTTCTGAACATTATTTTATATAAAATATATGTTAAACTCAAAAACTGATAGAAAATCAAAGCCATCAATCTAAAAAAGTTTGAGGTTGATATCTCAAAAAATGAGCTTTCAGTAAGGTTTTGTTTGGGTGAAGTACCAAACTTTTTCCATTAGATCCCAGCAAAGCTCCAATGGTATAGACAGCACTGGGATTTGTTTTTACATCCATACCAACACACCCACACAATTATAGCTGCATAATTTATCCAATTGGCTCTATAATATGCACAAGAAAACAGGAATAAAGCGAGTATTTGCTTTATTGGCCAAACCTGAGAAAATGGCACCATATGGTAAAAAATAAAATTTTGAAGCCTTGGCGACAAGCAAAGCCTATTAACAAACACTGCATTATTTTTATAGTTAAATGGCAATGGAATTAAAAAATGCTGTTTTAATGGGGATATTTTTGTCCTTAAGGTCCTGAGAGGAACTATTTTGTGTACCTAGTGTAAAATAGATATATTAAAGGAAATGAGAAAGTGAAATAGTAAAATTCCAATATAAATACACACTTCTGCCAAAATGTATACAGTTGGCATTAACATAGGCAAAATGAAAAAACAAAACAAAACTGAAGACAAAAAGTTTTTAAGGATGCACTAGGGTTAATTTCCTTCATGTGATGTGTATCAGAACGAGTCAGTATAACTGAATGATTTTTTTTTTCAATAGATGAGTAATCTGGTAGCGTCTCAGATCATGGCTCAATGCGACTTGAGCTCCAGAGCCAACTCCATTGAGAAGTGGCTGGCTGTGGCGGATATATGCCGCTGTCTCAACAATTACAACGGAGTCTTGGAGATCACGTCCGCACTGAACCGCAGCGCCATCTACAGGTTAAAGAAAACATGGGCCAAGGTTTGTAAACAGGTAGGTTGAGAAAGCCTTGCAGTTAGACGCATTCCTGGTTCACCGTATTTTGTTGATCCAGGAACAACATTCCTGTGAATGTTGGGAATTCCTAAAATCCCTAAAATCAGAGGGAAATCAATAACACTGATGTAGAAGCACCTAACCCTGGTTGTAAGTTTAAACTTCTCCCTCAAATCTGATTTGATGATTATTGTTGTTGCAGGATCAACAAAGATGTTGATCCAGGGACATGTTGTACTTGGTGAAATCCTTAGATTCCATAGGATTGTAAACATTAAACACAGCATTTGTGTATTTTCTCCATTTTAACCATGCATGGATTTTGTTTATTGTCAGACCAAAGCACTTATGGACAGGCTGCAGAAGATAGTTTCATCTGAAGGGAGGTTTAAGAACCTAAGGGAAACTCTGAAAAAGTAAGTTTGTGTTTGTTATTTTTACACTGAATATTATGGAAGCTTGTTTCCACCATGAAATAAAAAACGGTCATTTCGACTTTTTATCTTACAATTCTGACTTCTTTTCTTGCAATTGCGAGTTTATATCCCACAATTCTGACCTTTTTTTCTCAGAATTGCGAGATATAAAGTCAGAATTGCGATTTATAAAGTCAGAATTGAGAGATATAAAGTCAGAATAGGGAGTGATATAAAGTCAGAATTGTGAGTCATAAAGTCAGGATTGCGAGTTATAAAGTCAGGATTGCGAGTTATAAAGTCAGAATTGCGAGTTATAAAGTCAGAATTGAGAGTTATAAAGTCAGAATTTGCGTGATATAAACTCACAATTGCGAGAAAAAAAGTCAGAATTGCGAGTTATAAAGTCAGAATTGCGAGTTATAAAGTCAGAATTGCGAGTAAAGTCAGAATTGCGAGTTATAAAGTCAGAATTGAGAGTTATAAAGTCAGAATTTGCGTGATATAAACTCACAATTGCGAGAAAAAAAGTCAGAATTGCGAGTTGTAAAGTCAGAATTGTGAGTTATAAAGTCAGAATTGTGAGTTATAAAGTCAGTATTGCGAGTTGTAAAGTCAGAATTGCGAGTAAAGTCAGAATTGCAAGTTATAAAGTCAGAATTGCGAGTTATAAACTCACAATTGCGAGAAAAAAAGTCAGAATTGCGATATAAACTTTTTTTATAAACTTTTTTCTTGCGAGTCTGACTTTTTTCTTAAAATTCTTGCAATTGCGTGTTATAATGTCCAATTGTAAGAAGATAAAAGACATCACGTTTTTTCTCAGAATTGTGAGTTTATATCTCGCAATTCTGACTTTATAACTCGCAACTGTGTTTATATCTTGCAATTCTGAGATTGCATCAGAATTGCGAGTTATAGTCAGAATTGCATTATTAAAAACTCGCAATTGCGAGAAAAAGTCAGAATTGCAACTTTATATCATGCAATTCTTTATATCACACAATTCTGACTTTGTGAGATGCAAACTCGCAACTGCGAGATAAAAAGTCGCAATTACCTTTTTTATTTTTTTATTTCGTGGCGGAAACAAGCTTCCAAAGAATATAAAAACATACACTGTAACTTTTTTTGGTGCTGAAATGAATCCACAGCTGTAACCCTCCGTGTGTGCCCTATCTGGGCATGTACCTGACGGATTTGGCATTTATCGAGGAAGGAACGCCCAACTTCACAGAGGAGGGGCTCGTCAACTTCTCTAAAATGAGGATGGTAAATGCTCAAATTACTCCAGTTTACATCGTTCTTGAGCTTGTGGTGTCAGGATGCTATCAGGATTTTCAAAGATGCAGTTCACATTTTATAGTCATCAGTAAAGAGTTTTGACTTTTGTTGTGCTTCACAGATCTCACACATAATACGAGAGATCCGACAGTTTCAGCAGGCGCCCTACAGGATAGAACTGCAACCCAAGGTACCGTCTTGACGTATAGCGAGACCTTATGGAAGCAGTAGATACAGAATTGCTTTAGGCCAAGTGCACACTACATTGCTCATGCACAACTGGCTTTAACTCTGTACATCCCGACATATGAAATAATACTCAGAGAATGTTTTCTGAAATGGAACAGAGGAAAAAACGGCTGAATTTTATTCATAGGGCAAAATATGCAGTTTGGTGCAGACTTAAAACATGAAAGGGAAGTGAGCTTCAGTCTGGTTGTGTGTGTTAACAACTGAACCAAGTGTGTAGTCCTGTTATGATTCACTGTTCTTCTCTCAGGTAACACAGTTCCTCCTTGACAAGACTCTTGTAATGGACGAGGACACACTTTATGAATTATCTCTTAAGATTGAGCCAAGACTCCCTCCTGCCAACTAAGCGTGACAAGAATGTTTACACCAGACGCAGATATCAAGTAAGAGAGTTCTGTAGTCAGTTTGTGGGAATCAGTACTTCCATCTGAACTAAAGTCTGTCCATTATAGAAACGACAATCTTTCTATATATTTAATTCATTCATTTTTTTTCTTCTGTAAACTCAGGTATAAATGTGCCTTTTTGTAAATATTATGTACAGTTATTATATTCTCCGGAATATAATGCATATTTCTAGCATAATACATTTTAATATCAATTTGATAATTTCTTGAAATGTTTTTTCCTGAATGCAAAATATCAGTCTGATCATTCCTTTAGTATAGTATAATGAGAATCATATTTGTGTGTGTGTGCAAATGTCTGTTCAGATTTTCGCTGAAGTGTGTGATTGATGTTCGCTGGTCCTATTTTGACAAGTAAGTTTCTTAATCACTCGTCCATTAAAATCCACCCATATGTATGACAATCATGTCAATTCTTCAATCTGGAGTTTGCTGAAATGTCGAAGCTCAAACAAGCACCTTTACTGTTTATCAAAATAAATATTTGTCATTTGTTAATGTTAGGGATCATTTGTTTACACAGCAGGTCAGCTGCATTTTGCCACGAGGCTGCATTTGCTCATTTAGCATGTTTTTGTTTGTAAAAATATTTGATATTTTTGGCACGTGTTTGCATGAATCTGTATTTAATATACAGTAATCTTAGAAAATTCATTTTCATTATATTTTACATTTTTGTCTTTAACTTATGGATTAACAATTGCAGGTTCTATTGTTCAAAGCATTTATGTATATTCTACACTTAACTCTTTCCCTGCCAGTGTTTTTTTGATCATTTTCACAAAACTTTCATGGCCCCGAGAATATTTTGTTGTACAAATATCTGAACACACAATATATCAAAAGAAAGAACAGAGCCTGTCTTTTACACAAAGACAACATTTTATTCTAGCTTTGTGAGTATGAATGTGAGTGTTTCATAAAAAAGCAATATTTTGAACAAAAAAATGAGAAAATCTCTTTTTTGTCAAATATCTCGTTCGTAACGGATTTAGAACAATGATCAAAATATAAATGGAGTAGATCGAGTCTATCAACACCCCCAAAGCTTCACAGTCGTTTCCTCTTCATGGGTTCAACATTTCATTCGGTAATGTTATTCAGTTTTGATATATATGCTGTTGAATGTTTGATGATCACGTTAGCTTACATGCTTCTTCGCTTGTTTTTGGATTCTGTACTATTTCAGAAGATGCATAATAACGCCCCCCCCCAATGAAAGGGTTCGCGAATCTGGCCTTCAAAGTCCACTTTCCTGCAACCTTAATCAAACATGCCTGAACAAGCTTATCAAGGTTTTCAGGATTACTAGAAAGTTACAGGCAGGTGAGTTTGATCAAAGTCATTTCGCTCGGCGGCCATCTTTGAAACACCTCCCCTATCTCTCTGATCACCAAGCTTATGAATAAATTTCATATTTGAAATCACCAATGAAACAGCTGACTCACAAATTTTCCTTCTAAACCCTCAAATCATGACAAAAAAATTACATTTTTTAGGTTGCACATGTGCAGTCCTAAGCGCGCATCTCAGAACGCTGACTGTCGACAGCTGCAGTGACTTTACTAATTGGCGATTGGCTCTTTTATTTAGAAGGCGGGACTTATTGTGAGTTGCACTTTCTACAATTCATAGTAATATGTGTGCACCGTCTTTGTGTATCTATTTAGATTTGATCAGGGTTGGAGCTAAACTCTGCAGGAAAGTGGACCTTGAGGGCCAGAGTTGAGAACCCCTGCGATAGGTTGGGTTGTAAATCTCATCAGTGGGGGGTGAAGAGTTAATGACACTGTTAAAAATGACCATGATACAGTGATGGTAATGCCAGTGTACTTTTGTACTGATTGATTACACTAGCCACGTTTCCATTACCCTTCAGATTGTGCAAATTGTAATTGCGAATTGAAATTACGCTCAACGAAAACACGTCAATTTCGCGAAAACTCCCAAATATCACAAAAAAGATTTTACGTTCGCATGAGGTGGTTTTTCAGGCAATTCAAAAAAGGAATATTTCGCAAAACTGCAATGGAAACAGAAAATAAGAAAAGAAAAGGTTGCTTTTCTTTTCTTATTTATGCATCTCTTTCCTCGCGCCTCAGCTTCACCTCATAGATGCAACCGGAGGATGCAAGAAAAGAAAACGAGGACGGGGTAATCGAAGGAAATCTTGTTTGTATATTGGAATATTCTTGATCCCCAAAAGCATCAGTTTAAAGCGTCATCAGCTGCACTCGAGCCTCAAGGGATCTTATCTTATTGAAGTTTGACATCTAACACTAATAGTATTAATCTATTAACAATTAATAATTAACATAATAGAAACTAATAGTATTAGATGTCTATGCACCTGTGCGTCTTCGCTCATAGCTCCTCAGGAAGCTTTCTCACTCCTCGTTCCTCACCTCCTCGCGGTGCATTTATATAATTGAAATTGCATTTATAGAATTAAAATGGCCTTCGAGATTTTCTTTGATCAGTTTCCAGGTCACAGTCTGGAGAATGGAGGAGCGAAGAAATGAGGAAGCATCCATTGGAGTATTGAGAAGCACCCAGAGAAGCATATATGAGGGAGAAGGGCTTCCAGAAGCCGGGCAAAATTACACTCAAAATAAAGCTCTCAGAAAGAAGTCTTTTAGAAAATGACTCATCGCGAGAGTTTTAGTCGCATAACATCGGTTAATGGAAACGCTGTCATGTCGCAATAGTTTTTTATCGACATTTGGAAAATATCGCAAAAGTTTTACGCAAATCTATAATGGAAACACAGCTAATATCTGTGTTCCATTGTATTTACAAGGCACTCCATAAAAGATGGTACTTTTTAGTGAATGCAGAAGAAGGGGTTTATTGTTGATTTTAACTTGAGCAGGGATTCATAAACCAGTACACAGTTTTTTTCATAAAGTTTACTCTACCCATCTGTATCATGACATAATTTAATTATTAAACAAATGTTTTTAAGTGTGCATTTGAAGTCTGTTTTTGTACAAATAGAAACAGATTACGTTTATTTTAACTTCTACCTAGTCATTGAGAACTTTAAGCAGCCCTGCGTTGTTGTTTTTATTTAAAGAATGTTGCTGACTCAAGCACACTTCATGAAGGAGTGTCTTTACCTCTTTTCTTATATGAATTCGCATACATGTCTTTTTTCATAAATGTACACCTAGCCATGACGTAACTGTAAATTATGAAATAAAACTTTTTTGTCTTGTCTTCTGTATGCTTGTTTTCTATTATGCATTCTGGCTGTCTTGTGCATCTAAAAGTTGTTTGATTGTGATTTTAAAAAAGTACTGTAGAAGTCCACTTTTCCAGGTAAGACTAAGAAGCTTTAAAGAGCTGATAGTGGTTCTATTTAAGAGGTTGTGTATAGTGCAAATTGCTGGACCATGGCAGCAGGTCTCAAGGACAAGCCGGACGCTAGACATGGGTTATGACCTGGCACTTACATGGAAGAGGATTGGCCATCAGGTCGGCTTCTAATCCCATATCCTGGGAGGAGCGCCAGCTTCACTCTCAGACTGTGTGCTTCCTGACACAGCCTACTGTAACAGAGGAGACTCTACAGGTAAAACTTTCTTCTACTACTTAATCATAAAAATCACTTGAATCTAGATCCTTATCCAGAGAGAACTAAAGCTAAGTTTGAGAATAAGGAAAAATTTCGTTGGCTGGTAAGAAATAGTTTTCATTAATCTCATTTTTCATTTAACTGAAAATATTGAGAATGCCAGGTACAATGTTTTAAAGCCAACCATTAACTTTTTTTTTTTTTTTTTTGCTTGGATATTTATCAAGTGCACTGCAGTGCATATTTGATAGAACTTTTGATTTACTGTAAAACTTGACTAAAATATATTGCAGATACCCATACGGCACAGGTTACTATTTCCACAAGAAGCATTTAGTGGAATCACTGTGCCATCTTTAAGGACATACAGTAGTTGTAGCATCTAACATTTACATTTATGCATTTAGCAGATGCTTTTATCCAAAGTGACTTACAAAATCAACTTGTCAAAGAGCCAACAATATTTGTAACGTACAATGCCAGGTTTATCAGACATCTAGATTATACCATAACCTAGCTATAGCTATCAAACTCTAACAACTAGATTATTTTTTAATGGTGTTCTCCAAACATTATAGACTAATCCTTGAGTTAAAAGCCTAATAATCCCCCACAACTCCGCCGAGAGATAGACTTTAAACCAGTGAAGTGCTGACGGGCCACCTGCTCAGAAGTATCACAGAGTGTTCATGGTTTTGCTGTTTTATGTAGATCTGAGTTCAGGCTGCCAGATTCTGGTTGGGTCTTGTGTACACTTGTGTGACCGGTTCAGAATGTCACGGCTGAGCACGAGGCCTCAGGATAGACTGATGCCAGTTGGGGCTTTGTTCCAAACACTTCATGTAGTCTGCTAGTCTATTAATAACACTTTCACTTTTAGAAAGTAGTGTCAACAAGGTTGGATTTGTCAATGATGTCACCAAATGTTTAAGAATCTGCATTAGAAAAACCCATATTCATTGATCATTGCTCTTAATATTTGTGGAATTGTCTTTAGTGTGGTTAATTGTAGGTTTGCAAAACTGTAGAGTTGCATTTGAAGTGAATTTGAAGTTTTGTTTGGTTCTCTTTTGACAAAATTATGTTTAGCTTGACTACTAAACTATGCCCTATATTTAAGAAAATCCTCAGAAACATTATAAAGGTTTCTCCATAATTGTCCTTTAGAAACTGGTAAAGGACAAGTCTTTAAGATTTGCGATGTAACCAGTCAGTAGGCTGCCATTTTAAATCAGGTGACACTTTTCAACCAAGGGCACCATCTGTCAACTAACAACATTTGTTTGATAGCTATAGTCTGAAATGGAGATTGAAATGGAAATAGCATATTGCTATGATCATTCTGAAAACCTTGCCACTCTGTTCTACCAGTGCTGACCCGTCTGAACTTTTTGACAAAAAAACGGTGTGAAGATGGCAAGCTCATTCGCCAAGATGATGTCGAGCCGCACCACTGGCTTGCTCATGGCGAGCCTTGGAGCTGGTGCTGTGGCAACCGGTTATCTACTGAGTGACAGTGCTGCCATCTCGGCAGAACAGAGGAGGAAACTATACCCTCCCAGGTAAGCACTAGAGTGTTGAATTCAATCACATCCCATTGATAATACCGCATGGAATATAGCTAGTCAGTGTATAACAAATATCAAGACTCTTGCTTGCTTTATGATTACCATTTGTCAATTGACACATTGCTAATTCAGTAATCATGTCTGAATAAAATGCATGAGAGGCTAATATGATTTTAACATTCATTAAATGCACCCAGAAGGGTGCGGTATGTTTCTATTCCATCAGAGTTAACTTGCACCTGTTCTGTAATGGAAAAAAATATGATCAGGCGTAGAGTTCATGATGTACTGTGTGATGAAGTGCCACACGTTAACTGAGTGAAAGGTAAATGGGTGGGAACATGACACTTAAGTAGCTTATGTCCTGTCCCACACATTACCTCTTTTACACTCCTCCACGCTATTAGATGCCAAAGATCAAATCAGATCAGCAGTCTAAGACTAGAAGTTTCTTGAAACTTTTACTGTGAAGCAAGTTGGTCTTTTAGGTTGATCCAAGACCAACACCCTAAACAGTCAGCTGAGAAACTGCAGTAACTGTTTCTGATCAGTCTCTTGTCATAGTCCTATAGATTTTGGATTTAGGCCAAGTTCACAAGAAGTCCATCTGCCCCAAATGCCACTCTTAGGCTTTGCGATCATCTGAGTCCACACTGACATAATCCTGGATAGACTTTCGGGTAGTAATCCACTACCGTACTAAAGTCTACACTAGTGTAGTCTCGTGATATGACTGATATCACTACTCTGCGCATAGTGAATGAGTTGAACAGTCTTATAACAGTAGATTGAAATGACCTTCTGTAGTGCCCCCTGCGGCATCAAGATTGCTTCACTCTACTGCTGATCAAACTCCTCATTTCTACAAGAATTCCATGAGGGTTATTGCCAAAAACTTGGACATAATTTTCCTCTCAGTCACTTCTTCCACAGGGTCAAAGACAGAACATGAATTATGATGTGACACTGTGTTCCTCAACAGTGCTGACTTCCCTGACCTTCGCAAACACAACAACTGTATGGCCAGTGCGCTGACCCCTGCCATCTATGCCAAGCTAAGGGACAGGGTTACCCCAAACAACTGGACTCTTGACCAGTGCATTCAGACTGGTGTGGACAACCCCGGTCATCCCTTCATCAAGACAGTCGGGATGGTGGCTGGTGATGAGGAGAGCTATGAGGTACAGCAATACATTCATACTTCTCTTCTCAAGAAAGTTTTGTTCAACCCTTGCTGAAAAGACTAGCATGCATTGTATTTGGGATGCTGGCTTCTTAACCAGCAGACTTCCTTAGTAATTCTGCTCCAGCAGATGTTTTGTTGGTGAAGGGTATGCCCATGTTGGTCAGCTATCTAGCGTCGTTGGAAGTTTTGCTGGTGAAGGGTACACCTATGTTGGTCTGCTAGCTAGACCAGCAACAAACCACTACTTAACAACATAAACCAGCTTGGCCAAGTCAAATTCATTATTGTATAAGCTGGTCTTTTCTACAAGATCTGATTTTGCCTCTCCTCTCTTAATGTCTTGCAACACCCTTGACTTCTCTGTTGCAGGTGTTTGCTGAAATCTTTGATCCTGTAATCAAGGATAGACACAATGGCTATGACCCAAAGACTATGAAGCATCCCACTGACCTGGATGCCTCCAAGGTGCACGTCTGTTTTTATCTCATCATGTAAAAAAAGTTTCTCAGAGTTCCATTTGATTTTGTTTTCATCCTGGTTGTTCTTTATCTTGCAGATCCATTCAGGCATATTTGACGAACACTACGTCCTGTCCTCCCGCGTCCGCACAGGCCGCAGCATCCGTGGCCTCAGCCTTCCCCCTGCCTGCAGCCGCTCTGAGCGGCGTGAAGTGGAAAGAGTGGTTGTCCAGGCCTTGGCTGGCTTAAAAGGAGACCTCTCTGGACGTTACTACAGCCTGACTGAAATGAGTGAAGCTGAGCAGCAGAGACTTATCGATGTGAGTTGCTTCCATAAAGTTCTTTCTGTCATGGGATATTTTGGTCCAGACTGGGTTCTAGGTTAAGTGTTTGGTTGATAATGTGATTGGGTTTAACGGAGTTTCCACACATCATGATGCTGAACTCTTCCTTTCATGCTGGCATGGCTTAGGAGCATTTTCTCTTTGACAAGCCTGTGTCTCCTCTGCTCACTGCATCTGGGATGGCCAGGGATTGGCCCGATGCTCGTGGGATCTGGTAAGGCTAGAGTGAGAGAGAAGAAGACATGGTAGCACAGCCCTATCAGTCCCCACTCTTCCAAGTTTTTTATAGGTTACATTTGACACAAGCAAATTTCCAAGCGTCTGGTTTTCCCCTTATTCTGTTCTACTTCTCCAGTTCCACCTACCTTTGTCTACCTTTCATCCTTCTGTAGGACCACTTCCTGTTTGACAAACCTGTGTCCCCCTTGTTGACTTGTGCCTTTATGGCCCGTGACTGGCCAGATGCAAGAGGCATCTGGTATGGCTTTACAAAGTTCTTAGCATGACTTGATCACCATTTGTGTTGCTAAGAAAAGTCACATAAGAAATATATTTGCCTGCAAGTAAAAAACTGCCTTCAGATAAACCATATTCATATGTAGCTTAAATTCAATGTTAGATTGAATGCATGACATGAAACACTATTGCAAGATGCTCTTGACTTCATAAAGCATGAAGGACTTACTGGCATGACTGACAGTGAATCGTCCATGTACAATATATATACATTTTGGTTTTAAGCAAGAGCTCCTTCTTGTCTCTTAAACATCCAATCATTTGCAAGGCATAACAATGAAAAGACCTTCTTAATATGGATCAATGAGGAAGACCACACCCGTGTCATCTCCATGGAGAAGGGTGGCAACATGAAAAGGGTGTTTGAGAGGTTCTGCAGAGGACTCAAACAGGTAAAACCACACCACCTTCATACTTGTCCATTAACCAAGCTGACTGCTCAAGAACGTATCTAGAGCTATATATATATTTGACCCTCTCATCTGTAAAATTGTCCCTGTTATTTAATGCAAGTTAACATTTTTCATCTGTTGGCTGCTTCTCTGTTGAACAGGTGGAACATTTGATTCAGGAGCGAGGCTGGGAGTTCATGTGGAATGAACGTCTTGGTTACGTACTGACCTGCCCATCCAACCTGGGCACTGGCCTTAGGGCAGGAGTACATGTCCGCTTGCCAAAGCTAAGCAAGGTAACAGAAATAAGCTTTATCTTATAGTGAAAGCTTGCGGAAAGAAGGTGTATTGAATGGCGTAAACCTGTCTAATTACAACAATTGCCTGTAGGACCCTCGTTTTGGCAAGATCCTGGATAACTTGCGGCTGCAGAAGCGTGGCACTGGAGGTGTGGACACAGCTGCGGTGGGCGACACCTTCGACATCTCAAACCTTGACCGCCTGGGCAAATCTGAGGTAGGTCATTCAAGCCAGTAGGTTAACAACATAGAGATTTACATGTGTAATGTAGGACAGTAAGAGCTGTGTGTGTAAACCTCACTCCCCTGGCCTCAAGAGGCACGCTAGTGACTGATGTTGGAGGCTGTGGTCTTTAGTGTCCTTGTTAGCATGCCTGCCTTTCGAATCCTGCTTGGAGCAGGTTGAGCAAGACCGGTTACACATGCATAAGATTCTGGTGTAACTCTGCTTTTCTTTACCAGGTGGAACTGGTGCAGCTGGTCGTTGATGGTGTCAACTACCTTATCGAATGTGAGAAGAGGCTGGAGAAGGGCCTGGATATCAAGATCCCTGCACCCATCCAACATTTTAAGAAGTAAGCAACACTCTTCTGATGAAGGCTGGATCCAGTACAGCAAAGAGAAACATGGACACTCCTTCCACAAATCCCAGAACTGAAGGTCTTATATGTATAGTAAGCTCAATAAAATGAACCCTAAAACTACAACAGCTTTCTTATTTCTTTGCAACCACTAACATCATGACATGTGCACACAGCAAGCAATTGCTAGAGCTCTGCTATTACAATCAACAAAGAAAATATACTTGGTAGCGGCATAGATAGCTTCTTTTGCTAAAGCGGGTGCTCTAGTTTTGTGGCGTTGCTCGCTTTGCATGGTAGACTCATCTTATGTTGCTGCCAGAAGCTTTTTACTCTTAAGTATTTAGCAGCAGGATGTTACTAACAATGTCAACACAGTTGCCCTGCTATCACAGACAGTAATGGGTTTATCACGACAACATTGAGCTAAGGTTTTAAGAACCCAATGTCTAGACACATGGCTCATGCACTACATTAATCAAACCAAGACTCTTTTTCTTGAAGATTTCTTAATGAGTCTGGGGTCTGACTTAACACAATGTCACCACCTCAAAGTCTATTTAATCATCCAAAGTAGTGATGCAATAAAAGTCTTATCTATTAAAAATATATTTTATTCCTCTATACTTCTTTCAACATTTGTAAAGTGCTCAAAGGTCCATTTGACACGCCCCTCTTTACACAATGGTTTGAACTGTAATTAATTGAACGCCAGACACTGACTGGCCATCGCTAGACTAATCCAGTGGGGCTAATTTCTCCATTTAGAGCTGCTTAGTGACGTATCTAATAATGCTAATCTTGGTTCTATACTTAAGACAAAAAGCGGGTTAGGGGTGGGGGTAAATATGTGTCTGTGCTTCAACAAAATGGGTTCACTATGTTGTCTATAGAGGCCACTGAAAAAATACAGAGGGGTATTTTTAGACGTCCATGCAATCAAACCCCATATGTAGCCAATGATGATAGTAATACAATATTTTCCATTACTGTACTTTGGAATAACCACCACTTACTTTTTGAGCAGGAAAATGTTAAACCATGTAACACTTAATATGGGAAAATTCAGCCAATTATAGATTAAATGATGTAATGAACCTTATTATATATGCCCTGAAAATGTTTTAAAGAATACTGTGTGTGATGCTGTAGGTTAGGTATGACTACCATTATTGAGAATTTATTGTGTCATGTTTTTAGACCTCTTTTTCGATTCAAGTCGAGGCAAATTACCAGTAACTTTGTAGTTGCAGTCCGCAATAACTATTAGTACTATGGTATTTTGGCGGCAACATGGTAGCTTGTTGTAATGGGAACACAAGTAAACTTCTTGTTCTGTAGTCTATGAAAAGAAATATATTATAATGGAAACTGAACAAACTGACCCATTTACCTTGAAATCCTTAATCCAATATATTAATCAGATCTTATGGCGGTTAATTTCAGCGAACACGTCTTCCTAGATCAAACGCATCAAATGGTGCCCCCTAATGGTCATGATGATGAAGCGCTTCATCGCTTTTTTTTATTTATTTTTTTTTAAATAAACTACAGTAATTTTCAAATTAATGTCATACCAAGCTTCCTTAAACCTTTACAAAATAGTATTCATTGCTTACAAAATTACTAATAAGTACAATGCTAACCTTTGTCTAATTTTCTGCCAGTTAACTAGTGAAAAGAGGTCCTAATATGATTTCTTCACAAGTAGTTAAAAAAGGAAGCATCATATTTGTTTAGTTTCAGACATTTTAAAAGACAATTTCACTTTAAATGTTTGTTTGTCAAAGAAAGGTCTAGAGATATATGACATTCAGTCAGACACAAAGTAATTTTTGCTTTACTTTTTATGACATCATAAACATTATATTGGTGACAGTGACTAGTTTGTGATTCAATGAGTTACAAACTGAGATTATGACGAACATGAAATCTTATTCCACAAAAAACAGTGCAACCTAAGAAAAAAAAAAAAAAAATTACAGAGATGAGAAAGAAATATAAAAGAAACATTTGCCACACACCTTTGATGTATTATATGTTTCCATTCAATGAACTATTGGATTTGTTTTCCTCAATGTCATAAATGTGAAAGTGAAAGACTTAACATTATACTCTGGTTCACCGTAGTATTCTGCTATGAAAACGGTCAAGATTTATCACACAGCAGAATTACATGACCTGAACACATCTCTGTGCAATTTAAGAACAAATTAAAAGGAACAACCTTTTGCCCCCGTCCTTCCCCACCCCCAAATCTCACCACTTTTATCAAGTTCTCATTTGCATGTTCCCCTGATCACAATTTCAACACACTTCGACACCCAGAGGCTGAGAAGTCACGGGTCTTTCTGCCGAAGGTGAAATGCGGCTGGGATGCTGGACGCTGGATCCACGGGTGACCGAGAGTGAGGGCGGACTGGCGGGGACTCGGGTTGGGGGAAACGGTTTTGGAGGAGTGGGCAAAGCAGAAACATGGGAAACGTGCCCATGCGATATCAGTCCACTGGCCGTTTCTCACCATGTTTCTTTGTAAACTCTTCTGCATTCTTAAAGAATTTTTTACGGTCTTTTGAATATTCCTCCGCTAGGTCAGCCCTCAGCGGGTGTTCTGGTTGAGGGTCGTTGACAAGGGCGATGAGAGACTGGATTACTGGTTAAAGAGAGCAAAAAATATATATTTATAGGGATAGTTCACCCAAAAATGAAAATTCTGTCATCAATTACTTACCCACATGTCACTTCAAACCCACAAGACTTTTATTCATCTTTGGAACACAAATGAAGATCTTTTTAATGAAATCTGAGAGCTTTCTGTTCCTCCATTGACAGCCTATGCAACTACCACTTTCAAGCCCCAGAAAGATAGTAAAGACATCATTAAAGTAATCCATGTGACTCCAGTGGTTTAACATCAATTTTATGAAGTGCCGTGAGTAGGGCTAGGTATCGAGTTCGATACTTTTTAGGCACCGACCGAATTGCCTCGATACTATTGAGGATCAAAAAATGTCTTGTTGTTAGGTACCAAATTTCGATACCTAAGGGATTCATCTCATCAATATCAGCCAAGCATCCACAGAATTTCGGTGCGGGATACAGGTATTAAACATATTTTTACTCATTCCTGCAAGTTTCGCACTTATAATGCGGAAAATTCCCGCAAACATTCTGTGGGCTGAACAAGGAAATGAATCATTTTGAACGTAATTTCACAAATAGCGACAAGTGATTATCTCTTTCAAAATGCAGAATAGGCTTCACATAATCACATTGCATCTGTACAAGTGAGCAGCACGCCGTCGAGGACATTCTCTCGCATTTCGGACAGAGAGACAGTTTTCCGTGAGCTCATACCCAGAGCAAACACTCATATAAAGCTGCCTGTGAATTTGCTCATGGCTTATAAACACACAAAATTATGTCAAAATGTCCGTCTCGGTGAGTGTCCTCGTAAATGCAGTCTGTTATGTCAAAATGAACAGCTGAAAAAAGAAGTTGGATCATGTGTACCGCTATATTGGTACATCTTGCTTTGTATTTGTTCTTGCTTACTTGATATGAAGTTTAAATCAAGCTTCCTTGTGTTGTGTGTAAACTCATACGAAACAATTGTAACCCCATTATAAAAACACAAATATACTGAGTGAGCAAATAACATTAGGTGAGAAAAATGCCAATTAAAAAATTCCCCTAGAGTCACCTTTTCCAAAATGAAATTCAGGCTCTGAAGCAGGAAAACCAACGGTTTTTTTTTTTTTGAGGAAACGTAATCTTGTTAAAACGGATTTCATAAAATCATTATCGAAAAAAATATCGTTCAGGAAATTTTGCCCTAGACGTGAGTGCTTTGTTTGTGCAAAAAAACAATTTATAGAGATGCACCGATGTATCGGGCAACAATCGGTATCGGCTGATTGTTTAAAAACTGCCAATGGTCAGGGCCGATTATTTCCTGTCAATCAAAAGGTTGCGGAAAAACGTGTCAGACTGCAACTCATACATACTGTATGTGAAGAAAATTACTCGTGTTGAATTTCAACACATTAACAGTTTAAAAATAATTACGTTAAAGCAGACTCTTTTTGACCCCATGAACCACCCGTAGTTCAAGCCAGGGTTGCCAGAAGAAGATTTGTGTTTTATTACTTCTGATAAGAATTAAAGTTTGAGTTTTCAAATTCTGTCCATTTTATCATGAAATTCAAACAATAAATGGCGTTTTGACGCTCTTAAATGTGACGTGTCAGATTGCTGTAATGCCTCAGTTCAGGCGTCTTTTCTTCCTCTTCAATACAAGTTATATCTCGAAAAACATGAATGAACATCAAAAGGTATGTTGAAAGATATAGTACAACTTACCGTATCATGTCTCATGTAATCACTTTGTGTTTCAACCGCGGAAAGACGTCAATAAAACAGTATGTGAACAATGTCACATCATGTCACATTTACCTCGGCAATGTTTTTCAATGTTCACAGTACTTTAGCTATCTATATATATATATATAACGCCTCTGCTGTTAATTGTAACCTCTAATATTGTAGTGTACCAAATGAGAGGGTTCCCTGTATATTTTGCAGCCTTATTTGGGAGATTTTTTTTTCCCTTAAGAAAAACCAAACTATCGGTATCGGCCAATATTAGTCTAAATAATCGGCTATTGGTATTGACAGATACATTTAGTATCGGTGCATCTCTAATAATTTACCACTTTATTTAAAAAAAAAATTATCTCCAACGCGTGTTCACATGTTGTCAATGGAGGAGACTATTCACTGCACTGAATAAACCGCTTTTGTGAGGAAATAGCTTATCATTTAATGAATCGCACTTCTCATTCATTTTTTGGTATCCGCAAACAGTGACTGGCTGTCGCACAACTCTTAACGAAATTCAATTACGTCAAGGCCGTAATGTGATTGGTTATCGAGGCACACGTGATCCAAGTTATCCGTTACGCTTTCTCCAATGGTAGAGCCACAGACCCTCATACCTCCCAATAAGACCATCTGAGCAGACGCGTGCGTTCACGAGAGCCACACGACACGTGTGTTGTGTTAACATGAGAGCGGATGATGTTACGTTGGAGATTAATATTTTGTTAATAAAGTGGTAAATTAGGTTTTTTGCGCAAACAAAGCACTTGCGTTGCTTCATAAATCTGAGGTTAAACCACTGGAATCACATGGATTACTTTAATAATGTCTTTACTACCTCTCCGGGTCTTGAAAGTGGTAGTTGCGTAGACTGTCAATGGAGGGACAGAAAGCTCTCAGATTTCATTAAAAAGATTTCATCCTTAGATGAATGAAAGTCTTAAAGCTTAGAGACGTGCCGTACCTTGGTCAGTTTTGGTTGCAGGTTTCCAGTTCTCAGCACTTATAACAGGCAGGCACACCTGACCCTTCTCATCGATGTTTGGGTGATAGATCTTTGTTTTAAATGTGATCTTCGGAGGTTTAAAAGGGTATTCTGCAGGGAATGTGATCTCAATCCGGAATGCACCTTTATCGTATGGAGGGTTGTCCTGAAAAACAAAACGGGGCACATGCAAAATGATTCAACATAGAGAGCTTTTCTGATTGGATACTAAAAGGAAGGTAGCAATGACAGTTTAATGCATGATATTAATGCTATAAACACCTTAAGTGATTTTAGAGAAACACATTTGCAGTATTAAAACCTATGAGATGCTTTCAGACTTACAGGAACAATGAGTCCTTGCCAGGTCAGAATGTTGGACTCGTCCACCTGAATGTTGCGGAAATTTTTCATTCCAGACTTGCGGATTTCATCAAGTTCCTGTAAAACATAGCATATGATCCAGCTGCGGTGACACTATGAAAAAATCGGACACTTCTCGAATCGCTGAGAGATTTGAGAAACCATAAAGTGAGAACAAGATACTTTCGGTTTTACTGTGGTCATGTGCCCAATTGTAATACACACAAAATAACATATCACAACCTTATAGTTACATTTACATTGTAAAAATTCAAGTTATTTTCCTTTAAACCTGTTAAAATTGGCACGGATTCAGGCAAAATACTGAGAATTGTTATTTTTATGTCTTGCACATTTAACAGGCTGCAAAGCCTAAGAGTTTGAAATATAATTATAAATCAATAAAAATTTAAAGAGATCATATATTTATCAAAGTGTCATTAATCAAGCAGATTTAGTAAATTATAAACGATTTAAACAAAGACAACAGACATACTTCCTGTTTCTCTTCCTCATTGCATCATAAATTAAACATTAAGACCGCCCTGAAAACTTCGTCTGTCATATTAAACGATTTATTTATCGTTATATTCTAATTCAATCATCATTCGTGACTTGTTTTTAGTTGATAAACTTACCGATAAGGAAGTTTCTGTCTTATCTATTAAACTAACATCATCTGTCAACGAAAACAGTCTTTATTCGACGTGCAAAAGTTTATTCTGATCCACATCATAAATTAGACTCATCCAGAACACTGTTTATTTCATATGCGCTTTATTTGATTGTTTATTTTAATTTTAAGTGTATATTCGAACTACAGCTAAGCTCGTTAGCTTCTTCCTCATCATCCTCATCACATTTCACACCAGAGTGCTCTAAAGTTTCAGGTTTCCGACGAACAGCGATTCAAGTTCGCGATATTTCTGTTTGCGTAAGTAAAACGAGTAAAATCTGTATTTAGTACGCACAAAAGTAGATTTTTCGGAATATTTACCTTATGCAGTCGCCTGCTCGCCGCCATCTTGGATTTGCTTGTACCCACAATGCAAAGCGCGTTGAATTCGCTTCAGTCAGTTCAAAGAAATTATTAAAAGATTTCATTTAATCAATATATGTTGCAAATGACTTAGAGGGTTCTTTTTTTCAGCTGCTTTAAGGATTAAAACAAATAATGCTTGAGGCAACTTAAAGAAATCTACATTTGAATAAATTAATAAACGTTTATATAGTTATAAACAATATCTGCTGTTACTTCCTCAAGTTGGTTACAATTTAATTCGTTTTATAAGCATGTTAATGTACACTCAGCAGTACAACTGTACAAAAGATATACAAAATAAAACAAAACCAGATGGAGATACTATCAGCGCTTAAATAAATGGTACAGCGGTCACGTGGTACAAGTAGGAGCTCTCAGAAAATTCCCAGCTTACAAGTTGTAATTACGAGCACGTGAACACTTTTTTTTTTTTTTTTTTTTTTTTTTTTTTTTTTACAAGTACGCACCTTATGTTAACGGAATGGACAACTGAAAAATACACATTTGTTTAGATGACAACGATTCTAAATGTTATAAATATTATTACTTGTCCATATATGTTATATAGAGAGAGATAAATATTTTTCATATTCTTACGTAGAACTACAATCTACTTTAATAGCCTGTAAGAAAGCGATCCAAAACGAGTCCACTAGAGGGTGTACGAGCACTTTAGTGCTACACATTTTGACCCAAACACAAACTCCTACATGTGACAGAATAATAATCACTCAACTGTTTGGATCACATTAAGGCTGTTATTTTAGGCTTCACATGTCTGTTTATTGAAGTAGCCTATATGTAATGGAAAAACTAAAATGTGAAAGAAGAAATAGAGACTAAAGAGGAATTTTTGCCATCAGATAGCAAACATACATACACATTGTAGTTGTAAATATTTCTTTCTCTTTACATCTATACGTCCCATTTCTAAAGTACTTTCTATAGCTCATAATCTTTTAACCTAGTTCCACTTCTACTGCTGTAACACCAGAGAACGTTAACGTATAGACAACGTACATTGCTTTATAAAAACCTGCTGTTCTTGTTGGTCTCTCAAAGCATCAGAAGTACGCAACAAACAAAAATATGGTATGGCCTCAATTAAAGTTATAATATTATAATAAAAGTTTTGATTTAAAAAACATTCAAGCATAACCAAATTAATGAAAACATGGACAAAGAACGTGATGAATAAAACAATTATTTATTCAAATAATATACAGGGATATTTTTATGATATTTTTTAAAGATATTTTCTAAAATGTATTGTAGGTAAGGTGCACTTAATATATCACAATATAGGCCTAATATATTTACATATGAAGTAATGAACACGCTTGAATATAACTTTTTAATTTTGCAATTGTATGACAATAGTTTATTACATCCTAATATAACTTAAAATCAGTCTTTAATACATGACTACACACTGTAAAAAAAAAAAAAATTGTATGATTTGTTGTCACAACATTTTTTCTTTTGTCAAATCAATTTAAATAATTAATGTGGTTCAGATAACATAATATTTTGAGTTTCTGTTGATTAAATCAAGCTCCTTTATTGTATTAACTCAAATTTTTCATTTCAATAAACTCATAATTTAAGGCAACCAGGTAACCAACTTTTTAAAAGTTAAACCAACAGTCTTTTACAGTGATAAAACAATAGTGGATTTTACATTAAATTAGGTCAGTTCAAGAATAAATTATGCAATTTTTATATTGTTTATTTTAAAAGAATTAAAAGTGCAGTTTCATGCCTATCCTTGTATTGTTCAGCCGCTCAAGATATGGGATTTAGAAATGAATAACATTTAGAGTAACTTACAGAACAACACTGACATGAATTGCATGTTTTTCCTTACAATAATGCCCCATACACAATACATACATAACCCATGAAGATTAATACCTGACAAATCATATTATAATGTCTCTTTCAGCATTCCAATATAAAAGTATATGGGTAAATGTGTATTTTAGATGCGAGTTTAACCACATTTTAAATGATCTTCAGTTCACTTAGTCCTGCAGTGTAACAAATGAATTTGTCAAAGTACAAGTATTCCATGAAGTAAAATTATTATAGTAAAATTAGAAACGATAGCGCCCTGCCCAGCAACTCTACAACATGAAGATGCGCGTGCCAGAGTCACGCAGGAGCATTTGGATTGCAAATCTGGCAGCAGCAGTGGCAGGTCATGGCACGTTACACCATTTCAGCAGCCTTGGGCTGTTTAGGCAAATGAGAGTGTGTGGCTGGCAGAGGCAGGGCATTTACCCTCACTCCCCCTCTCTTTACTGCCTCTTATTCAAATTTGGGTCAGGGGTGAGGATTTCTCACGTCACACAAGCTTGCAGGCAAGATGGCGCTCGGAAAGCTGTGAGATGTGAAAACAGAATGACTGTTTGAAGAGCTTCTGTCGATGCTTTAAGGTAAAGATACTTTATTATTACACACGCGTTTGGTTTGTTGTTGTGAGGGAAACATATCTGCGATTTGACGGGGGTTTGTGACGGGTTTCTTGTTTTGTTTTTATTTTTTAAAGAAACACTGATTCCTCCAGCATACTGCTCTTATCGCGTGCCCACTGGGCTTTTAATGCACACACCGCGCGAGCGTAGCCTGGCAGAGGCAGATATGTGTGTTTTATCCAAAAGCCTTATACCTGTTTTAGCAGTGCGTAAGCTAGAGCCATTGGCAAAACCTTTAAGACATGATTTAGGTGTATACTGCATCTTTATACTTAAGTAAAAATGACCAGTCTTCACCTTGATGGCAAAACCCGATCAGTGGCCCTTTATGTGGACAGCATTCCTGTTTCACCCCTCCCTCAGTGTGTGTTTTACCTTTTAACATGTATAATGGAATATTTTAATGCATGCATTAAACATTGAATTGAACATTTATAATGCTCTTATCATGTAATATGTGTGCATTTAGATGTCAGAATGAATATTTTATGTTATCCATGTTTGTTTCACTAAATGCATGAATGCAAATCGCAGTTTATTAGTGGACAAAACGAGTGGAAACCTGATTTATGTTGGTATCTGTCGAGTCTTGTCTGCTGTGTTTGTGTACTTGTACATTCGGGTCATCATGACTTTGTATAATGATGATGAAGCAAGGCTGGTGGAGTGATTGAGTTGGTTTCTTTTGCAATAATGATCCATGTGAGACATATAAGCCACTTTTTACCCAGCATAGTGGTTTTATGTTTCAGTTTATATGTATATTTTAGGTGTTGTGACAGGTCACCATTGCCCCTGTCACTGTAGTTTTGGTTTCTTACTGCATTCAATAAGATATTCCAATGAAGATTTTTAGGTCGTTATTCTTTGTATCTTGTAATACATGTATGTAGATCTCTCTTTATGAGGGAAATCTATGTTAGATGCTTTGTTATTGCATTATGAAGTGCATCTGAGGATCTAAAGTGCTTTTGGTTATTTCAATGATGCATGAATGTTATATTAAATTATTTTACTTCTGTATCTTGAGGAGTGCTTGAAGGACCCTTTTAATCTCATCCATTTTAATGGGCTGGGGGAGGGGGCTTGTTTTACAGTGGTTGGTGGGTTTAGATCAGTGCCACACCATTAAAGCAACTCCCTTTCTTGGTGACAGTTTGCTCGAATGAGACGTATAAGAACTTTTAACCAATGATATTGTGATTTTTGTATAAAATGGGCACATAAAACTTGTCCCTGATATGCCTCTTGTCCATGCTGTCGAGATGAATGTTTTCAAGGTAAGCAAACCTGCAGATGTAAAGCAGGCGCTGATGTTTAGGTCCATGGTCCGGTGAGGCTTATCTTCAAATTGTAGAGGCTGCGTCCAAACGCTTCTCTGCAAGCTCTATCATAATTGTTTTGCTGTCCTCTACAAAGGTCAGAGAAAACGAGAATAAAAGATGTGTTTAACAGATGTAGTGGCATTCATGTTAAGATCTAATCAATACTCTTATGAAAGGCAGCTCTTGGTTTCTGCTTTGAATAATGCAGATGATCAGATCTATTGAGTGAATGGGGCGGGAACGGCGCTTGAAGACAGTTTATTTAGCCATTATCATTTGGAAGATTGTTATGAAATGTGTTGTGGGTTTGCTTTTTCACACTCACTTTTTTTTTTTGTTTGTATATTTGTTTGGCTTTCAAAGGAGCACTTTTCCTCCAATTCTTCATGAAATTTACGATGCTTTTGACAGCTTTATCTGTTCATCTAGTCATGCCACCTGTACTAGTCTTGTCTGCTTGAGTAATAATGATGAAGTATGTTTGACTTGTTATTCTTCAAATTCCCCTTCTGGTTTTTAACTGGACAATGGCTTGTTTGTTGGTTGATTTGAAATGATTCAAGTCGAGTCCATTTAGATTCTTCAATATAGGTTAATAGCCCCTATTTAATTGTTTAAACCCTTTTAAACCAGTTTAGATGTTCATGTGTATATGTCTGAATGCATGCATTGTGTGCATGTTGCTTTAAGGCATCACCCATGTCTGAAATCTTGTCTAACATGCTTGGCATGTTTACTGACTATCCTTTTAACCTAAAACCTTTTAGCTACTTCTTGGGCAAAACAGACATGATTGTGTAGAGATGTTGACGAATATGAATGTGATTTATCTATTGAGGGTTATTCCAGGGTTGCCCAATCTGGTTGAGTGGTTGGTTTTGCCCCAGATTCCCTAATTCTTGGTTTCAATCACAGATAAATAGCTGCTCATATATGTTACATTGAGGATTTAATGCGTTGTGATCTTCTTTTTGGTTTCAGGTGATTCTGTTTTAAGTAAAAGTGCGAAATGCACAGAAGTTTTGTATAGAGAGGGCATTTGAAACCGGTTTGTGAGAATGTGGTTTTGCTGTCCTCTGACAATTTTAGTCAGTAGTGAGTTTAGCCTAGCCCACAATGAAATGCACATGAACCCTGATGCACTTTTGGTTTATCCACATACAGCAACGCATGCCAAAAGAAATGTTCTGCAGTTCTCCAACAGTATGGCACTACTCAAAATGATCAATAGTGTAATCACAGTGCAAGTTGACTTTTTGTAAGAATTGATTTAATACATGATTCTGGTCTTATGGTGCATGATTCATTGCTGCATGCTATTCCAAATAAAAATCTTACTTAATCTCACTCTACTTCTCAAGCAACTTTGAAGCAATTTTGTTGAATAATATCCATTTTTAATTGTCAGATTACAGACCTAAAAATAGTTGAATAAAGTGAAATATAGAGCCAGCAGCTTGTTTGTCGTCATCATTAAGAAGGTTTTATGCATGTTTTTTTGTTGGAAATAAAAAGCCAATACTCTTTTGTAGCTCAAATAGGACGTAACATTGAATGAAATGCACACAGGCAGTGGACGAGCGCCTTAAATTCTTCAGATAAGTGATATTGTGTTATCTCTTAGTTGAGGTTGTTCATCAGATTATTTGGATCAGGTTTGCTTTGCTTCGAGGTTGGCCCAGGTCTCTCGAGCCTGGTGGTTGGTTACAGTAAGCACTTAGATCTTAATGTCTGTAGGCACTTATGAAAGTGTTTCTTATCAAGTTAACCCACCTGATGTTATAAAATCCAAACTTGCATCAATGTTCTTGGAGATTTTACTGTTTTATAGTTTTTAGTCACCTTGAATCTTCATTGAAACTTTTTGGCACTTTAAAAATGTATTATGTTTATAGTTGCTTTTTGTTCTTAAAAATTTGCTGTAGGGTAGATATTATGTGTAGATGCATCTCATGAATAATGTTTTGTTTTGCCAATGCCCTCTTTCATAAGAGCAAAAGTGCTCTCTGTGTTTTTATGGCATTAAGACAATAAAATCGGGGCCCCAGGGGTCCGTGCCACCGGATAAGCTTGTTTATGAGGTTGAGCGCAGTCCTTGCCAGACTTGTTTACCCGTGTTGTTACTGGCCCCTTTTGCACTTTGACTTTTTTTTTTCAGGCAGCAATCTATCTGATTAGAGTAGTTGTTTCATCTCTGGGATGGGACTGCTGGTTTTTGAGGAGAGGTCGGAATGTCGGCAAAGCAATTGAAAGACCAGCAGCATCTTATCAAGACTTGTGTGCAACTTGTAGATAAATGTGTTTCTCAAACGTCTGGTGTCTTTTGTGTTTTGGGCAGTGGGTTTTGGGTGATATCAAAGTTTGCCCTTACTGTTGTGGTTTATTGTTATCTAGGCAGATTTTAACTGTATCACTGTACTTAAGGGCCTATAAATAACATGAGAGATGGTATTGATATCATGCAAATATGATAGTTTTAGGGCTGGGCATACTAGTTTTTATTGTGACGAGTAAATTGAGATATTAGAGAAGCCATTCAGGGTTAAGAATTTGTTCAGATTGTATACATAAAATATATATTTGTGCATTCTTGATTATTATTTGATAATTCATATTTAATTTGGTAATTTAAAGCTGTTGCACTGCATTTTTGCAATGTACTACATTGATACATTGGTGGGAATTAAATACCCAGTGAAAGTCAGTCCATATTTATTTTATCAAACTTTCCTGAGTAATCATTAGTCTGCTTTAAGCAGTCTTGAACTCTGCTGACTGAAATTCTGCTGACTGACTGGTTTCCTGTCTCCATTATTGGTTTTGGCTTGGTTGTACATTGCCATCGTGAATTAGCTATAAATAGTTAATCTGTGTTAGACTGACTTCACTGGAACAACTGATAAATATTCAGCATGGTTTATAAATGTATGTTTCCCCCAATCTTGTGGGTTTCAGAAGTAGTTATTTTTAGGCTTTCATGTAAATCTGTATCATAATGAATTTTATTGACTCAAATATGCAAGGATAAGCTTTTACAACAATACAGTTAAAAAAAAAAAAAAAAAAAAGTTTTCAGTTGGGTGTTCCTCAGGGACGGGTACTCCAGCCTTGATCATTTTGGTTGTTAATTGTTCATAAACAAGGCACTGAATAATCGCAGTGTGGTGAAATGTGAAAATGTGTTTGGGCATTGTTCAAAGATAATTCCGTTTTTGACACGCCAGTCTCGGTTGGTCTGAGTGCCAGAAACCTTCTTTGCTGCATTACAAAGATTCTGCTGCAAGCCGGGGCCTGTTCATCCTGTGCACCAAGGGTGCTGGTTTACCTGTTTCCCACCACACCCTTGATGATATCCCAGCTCAGGTTTCAAGCTGTCTGTTACACAGGCCCATCGCTGACGTCCACTAGCCTTTTTCACCCAACCCCCATATTACAACAAAGGGACTGACCCTGGAGGCTGGCATTAATGACTGCTGGCAGGGACGTTAAGCCATAGTGGACGCCCTCATAAGAAAAGAAATTGTGTTACTGTTCAGGCCTTTTATCCCTTCTCTGCTTTTAGCTGAAAGTTGAGAATTTGTACACACTTAAAGAATAAGATGCCAGCTTATGCATACTATATGTTTTCTCCACAAGCATGCTTTGATGGCAGATACCATAGGTGCTGTGGTCTGGATTTATGCTTAATAGTTTGAATTAGCTTAGAATTTCTAAAGTTTAAGACCCTGTTCTGGTTGTATGTATTATCTGATGATATGGATTGGATTGGTCGCAAGAGTTTTGTGGCTTTTATTTAATGTCTCTTCGCTTCAGGCTTATCTGTATGCTAGTGTTTCGAAATATTGACAATTTATTTTTTTAGCAGCTATACACATTTAATATTTACTATTATTCTTTGTTAGTAGAGTTTACCAAAATTAATTGTGACTTATGTTGCACTGCACAGGATTTTGTCCAATCAGATGCATTCTAGAATGAGAATACCTCTCCCCCTGCGACTGACCAGCAAGCTGTGACTTAACGATTGGACTTAAAGCTGTGACTTAAAATAAGGGACGAGTGCTTCAATATACCACACCCAATTGTAAATATGTCAACATGGGTCAGAAAACCAGCAAAGTGGCAGAGACACAAACATGTTTTTGCTACAAGTGTTTGCTGTAGAACTAAATGTTTTTTTCCCCCTTTGACAATGACTAACTTTTTTTTTTTTTTTTTTTTTTTTTTAGGTTTCATAGGTGAAGAAAAAGAAGTTGGAAATGGAATTGCCAAATCATGCCAAACAATTGCTGCTGCAGCTAAACCAACAAAGAGCCAAAGGTTATCTGTGTGATGTGATCATAGTAGTAGAAAATGCCCTTTTTCGGGCACACAAGAACATCCTGGCAGCCAGCAGTATCTATTTCAAATCCCTTATCCTTCATGACAACTTGATTAACCTCGATACGGACATGGTCAACCCGTCGGTTTTCCGGCAGGTTCTAGACTTCATTTACACTGGCAAGCTTTTGTCGTCTGATCAGTTCAGTGACCACAATTTCAATGCCCTTCTAACGGCAGCAAGCTACCTCCAACTTCACGACTTGGCTGCTCTCTGCAGGAAGAAGCTCAAGCGTAACGGGAGATCCCTTCTTAATAAACCCACCACCCCTACCAATGGAAGAACTTCTAGGAACCAAAGGCTGTCCTCTACACCTGTAACTCCAAACCAAATGTCAGGGTTAAAAGACAGTGAGAAGACAAAGAGGCATGAGGAGCTACTCAAAGATGATTTGTCTGAGGATGAGATGTTTGGGAGAAACGCCCACTGTGCCACCTCGGTGAATTCGCTCAGTCCCTCAACGAGTAAGAACGGAAGCAACGGCAGTTGTGGCATGCAAGAACTTGGCCTAGACCTTTCCAAGAAAAGCCCCTCAGGGAGCACAGCCACTGAAGAAGTCAGTCCCAGCAGCATCCCACAAGAATCACCTCAGTCTGCCTCAGAATCCACAGCCAACAGTGCCTCATTTGATGAGAACACCAACACGCCAAACCTCACCGCTGGAGAGCCCATGGAGCTGGGTGGAGGAGAATGCGAAGAGAGTCAACCACTTCCAGAAGTTGACCAGCATAAAAGCTCCCGGCAGGTTGCCCGGCAGAGGCGGCAAACCAAGAGTGAAGGCAAAAAGGTTGAAGATGCGGAACGTGGAACTTTACCCAACGGAGTCGCCAAAAGATTGAACGTGGCTGGGGAGAGGCTCACTGGTGGAGGAAAAGGCAACTCTGAAGTATCCTACCAGTGTAAAGATGAAGACGAAGGTTTAGAGAATGGACAGGAGCAAAGTGAAGAGAGCGGACAGAGCGAGAGTGAAGGTGGGCGGAATAGCACCAATTACGTCTACCGCCAGGAAGGCTTTGAGCCTGCACTCGGTGACAACCTTTATGTTTGCATTCCCTGTGGTAAAGGCTTCCCGAGCTCTGAGGAGCTGAACGCCCATGTGGAGACCCATACAGAGGAAGAGTTGTACATCAAAGAGGAGGATGATGAGTCTTATCCAAAGGAAGATGAAGTAGAAGCAGAAGACTTGTCTTCGCAAATAACCCATGTCCACGGCCCCGAGTCACGTCGCTTCAGCTGCTCGGTCTGCAACAAGACCTACAAAGATCCGGCCACTCTTCGTCAACACGAGAAGACCCACTGGCTCACCCGTCCCTTCCCCTGCAACATCTGCGGCAAGATGTTCACCCAACGCGGCACCATGACTCGCCACATGCGTAGCCACCTGGGGCTGAAGCCCTTTGCCTGCGAGGAGTGCGGCATGCGCTTTACCCGCCAGTACCGGCTCACAGAGCACATGCGGGTTCACTCAGGTGAGAAGCCGTACGAATGTCAGCTATGTGGGGGCAAATTTACCCAGCAGCGTAACCTCATTAGCCACCTACGAATGCATACCTCCCCGTCATAAGCCAAAGACACGTTGAACAGAAGACCCTTAGCAAAAAGAGTCAATGCACACCTCTTCCTTTTGAAGTACACTGCAAGGAGCCGAAAACCCAAAGCAGGATTCTCTTCTGCTGTAAATTACAGGAGGAGCCTTTCAAACAATGAGCCCCAACAATGGAAAGAATAAACCAATCGGTATGAGTTTATGGGCTTATGCTTTTTTTTTTTTTTCCCTCCTTTTTGAATATTGCTGTGAATGTAAAAAATGGGTACTAATGTTGTTGTCTGATTTCTTGGGATATTGTGACCACTCTCAACCACTGCAATTCATGCTTTGCTTTTACGAAGTCCATGTGGTCTGTCTGATATTCCTTCTTTCCATTCTTGGTCTTTGATAAAAGTGTCACTCTCGAGAGTTCTGGTGGTATAGTCTATGTAAAACTCTCAGCAAGGTTTGGGCTTGTAATGACCAAGTTATTCTATTTACAAAGGTTTAATTCTTTGAAGTGTCTTCTAAGGTCTCAAAGATAGTGTTGTCAGACATGCAAGATGGCTTGTCTGTCATCATTTATGTGGTGTTTCATAAAAGCTTTGTGCATCCAACCAAACATTTCCCAGTATACCTACTCTGCACATCACATCCATTGGCTTTATTCTAGGTGTAGCTGGAAAACAGGGTCTTTGATAAGTTTTATACTGTGGTTGATTCCGTTATCAGATTTAGCATGGAAATACCCTAATGTACCCTGCTCCTACATCTGGATGCAAGCCAATGGCAAAGTGGTGACGAGAGGCCATGGGTGTCCTTTGTCGTTTACTCGTATAGTATATAGGGGGTTTACTCTCAAAGAAAAGCCAAACTTAAAGGTACTTGTTTTTAGATTTCTTTAGATAACTTATTGATATGCTTCTGTGAATGTTTTAACTGGAAATTCTTTCCTTTATTTCTTTTGGGATCAGAGAGGGTTGGGTTGGTTTGGGTGATGGGTTGGGCAGGGTTCATTTTAGTGATGTCGAACTTCTGTCGGTACTGTTTTTCACTTTTTTGATTTACGTTTTTTTCCCTTCACTGAACAAGGCAAGTCCGCATGGACTTGTCTCATTGCTACCTCTTAATTAAGAACAATACATTCATTGGAACTATGGAGGTCTCTGAATATAGATGTATAAAGTTTGCTGAGGCTTTCAAAGTAGTTGTCACCTGCCCATCAACAAAGGTTTTAAGTTTTAAAAGCATTAATGTAGAGAATAGCTTCTTTGGGCGCATGTATTTAAGGTATTGAGAGTTTTATGTCAGAGAAATCCAAAGATAAATTTAATATTGGGGGAGAATGGCTTACCAACAAATGTTTCCTGTAGAATATCCCTACCAAAGGTTTTAGATTGCATTGCAAGAGGTAAGGATGTACTTTTGTCTTTTAGTTCTTGACGAAGAGCAATGTAGAGGGATGTTAGTTTGTACTTGACATTTTACTAAAAACCAATGAACTTCTGGTGGATGGTGGGCCACTGGCTTTCCGTTTTTTGAAGTTTACAGTTAGTTTCTCAAGAGTGTCTTTTGGTTTCTTTCTTTGTCTGCAGAGAGACTTTGAAGAACTTCAGGAGGACTAATTTGTTTTAGTTCAGAGCAAGAAAAAAATCGTAAGAGAGCATAACGAGTGCTGTAGGTTTTTGTGTTACATGTCGACCATACTTGGAAAGCTTACTGAATGAGGAGGAATTGATGCACTGGATTGCTTATTAGCCATCAGCCCCAAATAAAACCTTTCCAAAACGATGCTAAGTTATGTGGCGTCGCTTAAAAACCATCATCATTTATTCATTCGAGGTATAGGTATTATGTAAAGTGTGCATGTTGAAAATTTATGGTTATTCCAAATGCTGGTAATTGTGTCGGGTGAATGTTACATGATCAGTGTTGGTGCAAACGCTGATGGATGTATTTATAGTTCAGTGCTGAATTCTTTGCTGCCATAATCATTTCATAACTCAGTTACAGATTAATTATTTCGCCAATCCCAGTGTATCACATTCCATGAGTAATTTTTAGCCTTCTTAATGTAAAAGTCTTAATGGCATTCCTTTTTTTGGGGGGGGGGGGGGGATATTTGTTTCTGGTTCTTTCTCCAAAGTCTTTTGTGCTTGCTAATGATGAACTTTGGGGTGCAGCTATAGTCGTGTTAATGGAGCGATGTTTACAGATGTCTTTTTCCTGGAATCCTTTTGGTCTTTAATTTGCCCGCTCAAACTTTGGAGACGTTTATAATTTCTCTATAAACTCATTCCAACTCAATATTCATGTCTTTGCACCAAAGCTAACCCAAATAGCCAGTTACATATGAATGCAAGACAGTCACCAAAAAGTCTTATTTTAAAAGTCGTGCATATCTTGGATGTTAAAATTGGTTTTGTTACAGTATAAGTGCGCTCTGGTGTTGATGAACATCTCAACTCAGGGAGACTTTTTAAATTTTTTGATGATGATGATGTTGTTGTTGTTGTTGTCAGTTGTACTGAATAGGATTCCAGGAAAAAGTTCCCACTGGTATCTTGCTAATTTACAAGCACTTCATTTGAATACCATCAAAGAACCGATGTCTTGGGTGATACTAGGCACTGTTGTTGATTCCAGCGTTTGAAACTATAGCTGAGAGAACTGGAAGAGCAGAAAAAGGATGACAAAAAGTTTCAAACTGTGACAATAATATTTCTACTTCAAAACTTCAGGGATAGTTCTGCATATTTTGAAATGCGGAGCTTTCGACTACATTTGTAAGACTGTGTCAATACTGTGTCAATTTCTGTATTTTATTGATGAAAAGCAAAACACTAGTTTCCTACGAAATAGATTTTATGAGTGTTCCCATTTCAAAACGCCTTCAAAAAAAAACAAACAAGAAAAACAAAGCCAGAGATGTACATGGAAGAGTTTTACTTTTAAGTTCCAGAGTGTTTTTGAACAAAAAAAAGAAAAAACAGAAAAAAAAAAAGCATTCTAGTAAGCGCAAACTGTATAAACTAATAAGATGAAAGCTCATACCCAAATTTTCAGACTATTTTCTAAACCAAAGCACATTTTGAATGATTGATTGACAGCTTGTCTGACATTAAATATACTTGTGTATAATATTTCATTGTTTACATAAACTCTTTACAGTCATAGACCTCAGGTGAGGGGAGGCCAGTTTGAACCTGCTTCTGTGTATGTCACCATCTTTAAACGAAAGCAAACCGAATTGTAACCGTGTGTCTTACCCTGTGAACGTAGCCGCATGCTTTTGATTTCGGTCGGCTGCTACATTTGATTTGCGATTTTGGCCCTTCAAGACGTGCCGAGACATCCCTTATGAAAATCATATTGTCGTTGACATGATTATTTTTATGAATCTGCTGCTTTTTTTTTTTTTTTTATGTAAATACGCATGAATAAAAGTACATACACATTTACCTCAAAGTAACTTTTTTAGGACTTGCTGCATATCTATATCTATATATATATAAATATAAATAAATATATTTTATTTTTTAAGGTTTTTTTTTAGTCATCTCTCTTTCTCTTGATATTTTTTAGTTTATTTTAGTCTATTGTTTTAAAAATGTGTTGTATGTATTCTAAGCTGCCTGGGTTTTTTTTTGGTTTTTTTGTTTTTTTTTCTTTCCATTGTCCACAAAAGAAGCATCTTAAAAACTGACTGGCCTCTCCTCCGTCTACATTGGTGCAAACACTTACTGACAGTGTTCACTTTTTTTATCAAATGTCTATTGTCAGTGATGAATGTATTTATTTGTTTGATCCTGTTTTGACTTTTTAAGAGTTTGGGTGAGATGTCTTCAGGGTCTGAGTTTATTCTGTTGTAGTAAGCTGAGAGGTAAAGAAAAAGAAAAGAAAAAAAAAAAAGACAAGACAGATCATTTTCAAACCTGTGAAGATGTAGACATGAGGAATGTATTTCTCCATGAAGTGTCCATCATAAAGGATGTATCCCACATCGTTTTTGTAATTTTTATCTTACTCAAAGCATGCATGTGCTCTGGATCATGTTTTCTGTCACAGACACTTGAAGGCTGTTTGTCGATTTTTAAATGTTCTCTGTCTGTACGCCTCTGCCCACCGATACAGGAAGGGACTCTTTAGAATTGCGTCAAAGGCATTCAAGGTTGTGTTTTGTGTACCCGAAAGCTGCCGTGTTGCTGCGTGCTGTGATTCAAGGCTGCCGGTCGATTCCGTTGTTTATTACTTACAAATGCCCAACAGAGCCAAAGGTTTTTTCTTAAGAAACGCTCACATCTCTTCACTTTCTCATTAGCCAACAGAATGCAGATGCATCTTATTACTGTAAGATCACACATCTTTTTAAGCTTTATAAAATGCACTTTCTAAGTTCTCACTGAGGTCCTTTACGCAAGATCTAGGCGATTTCATCTTATCAGTTATTTACAAATCGCAAAGTTTACTTGTCTAAACAATTTATCTCACACTTTTTTGCTGCTATTGTGTAGTTTTGTCCAATTCTACATATCCCAGATAGTATTATATGTTGATGTTTTTGTTTTGTTTTCTGTCAGCATAACTGGTAAGTGTTAGGCGTTCGTAGGGACCTCAAGTTACCAAACCAACCCAAACAAACTAAACCAAAGCAAGATTTATAAGCATGTGCATAGCAGGTGGGCATGATTCCCATATGTTTTCACTTAAACGCCATATGTTTACATTCTAGAGCGTTAGTCATCCTAGCCTGTCCATAAGCATTCCAATAACTTTATATGCTGATTTAATATTTATTTTCAGTTCGAATGAAAGCAGCGTGTCATATTAGAGAGGAATTTGGAGGGGGGGAAGTCACCAGTAGAAGCATTAGTTTGGCACACTTGTGAAGGAAGACAAGTTGCCCTTGACGATTATTAGTTGGAATTACTGTTGCTTGTTTTCGGTCAGCCTTGAACACGGCTCGCGGACAACACGGCGGTTTCGCCTTCCTCAGAGAGCTTGTATTCAGGTCAGAGCTACATGCAGCTCGAATTCTGTCTCATGTGAATAAAACAATGTACAGAGCTCATCTCACATTCACAGTCTTAATGTACAGCTACCAGAAGTCATTTTAGAATCTTTTCATTAAAATCTTGATCAAAAAAAAAAATCTCTGGTGTCCTTGTGTGTTTGAATTCCTTCCTGTTTGTTTGCGTTTATCAGTTATGATGGAACTAAATATGACAGAATCTCTTTTTGACATTGGCTGTGCAAAGTTATAAACTACAACCAACCCAGCGATTGGGTTTAATGTTTGCCAAATGTGCTGGGTAGTTTTATTTAACCCAACTACTGCTTAAAATGAACCCAGAAACTAAAATTCAGACACAATTACTTAAGGCAACAGTAAT
Source organism: Elopichthys bambusa (assembly GCA_037101425.1). Lineage (NCBI taxonomy): Eukaryota > Metazoa > Chordata > Actinopteri > Cypriniformes > Xenocyprididae > Elopichthys > Elopichthys bambusa. The sequence continues at coordinate 44,790,087 of CM074433.1, forward strand.
AATCAATAGGTAAACCTTTATTAATAAGCAATTTAATAAATGTTTGTCCATTTTCAACCCAACTTGGGTTGTTTTTAACCCAGCATTTCTTAGTGCAGAATTACACAAATAACTAGAAATACGTCTGCCAAGAAAAGTAGTCCTTAAATTATGATTTGGACAATTTTATAGCTCTAATGTTTTAAAGGAACCTTCAAAGTGCCTTATTTAGATTTGTTTTATAGCCTTTTCTTTTAAAGGAAGAATCCATGTAGGTGCTTCTACAATAATATGTGGTATCCCATATTCTAAAATGCCCCATTTACTTCCATTGTAAGTGTACTTTAATGCATTGCTTTATATGTGTTATTGATTGAACTAAAGGATGAGTTGAAATTATTTTCTGCTGGACGTTTCAAGTTCATTCACATTCAAAGCAACTGCACTTGAGTTTCTTTACCATCCACAGCCGAACGTTGCATCAGTGAGCCCGGGGGTCACCGATGATTAATGACGAGGGGGCGAGAGAGAATCTGGTCCCCTCCCCCCCCAGCCGGGCTCTAACCGGCCGTGGCACAAGGGGTCCGTCTGCCATCTGGGAGTCCCTCTCAGAGTTTCACCAATCAGAGTTGGCGGCTCTCTCCTTCACCAGTGCTTTTCTTTCTCTTTTGCTCGGCATTCTCGTGGCCGTTTAGACCGGCCCTCCTTTTGTTCCCCCCCTCCAGGCTTGCCAGTGTATGTCAAGAGGCCAGCGTGCACCTCCCTACCCCAAGGGAAAAGAGGGTTGGCATTTTTATGGTCCTTGTGTGGCTGATTCTACGGGGCCATTAAGCCCCGCCTCAAGTGGTGTCACATGCCAAATGACCCTGAATGGGGTCAGTTTCAGGCACAATGAGTTGTATGTTGATGCCGCCTCCCCCCGCTTGCCCCGTCTGGTAAGTATAGATTAACTATAGACACATCTGCGAGGAGGCAAAATCACATGCAGATCTTGCAGGAAGCCCTTAAATGCATGAAAGGCCTTTCAGCGTCCAATGCCCATGGTCGTGGCATCTGCTGCGCGATGCAAATTTGCATCCGAAAATGTTGCTCTTGGTTAAGGCAAGCTTGTAGTTAAAGATAGTGATTTGAACAAACTCCTACACTTAATGAGCCATATGTAGAGATTTGGGCCAGTAAGAAACAACCTAGAAAAAGTCCTAGGCAACTGCAAAGCAACAGGGTGATAAGCATCATATGGCAAAAGCAATTGTAAGGGCTGGGTAAATATAACAGAACACATGTTGGGTTAATTTTACCCAGCAAATTGGGTTGATTCATTTTTACCATAATAATAGCTTTTCTTTTTATTGCTTCATACATGAATTAATGTTTACAAATTAACCTTAAATCCTCTAAACTTTTTTTAAATACTTCACACTAGCACTGGTTTGCATGATAATTCCTATATCATTTTTAAAACATATTGCCTACATTTAAGCTCGTTTAACAGATATTAGAAATAAAAATGAAACATTTAGAAGTAATTCAAGTGTAATCAACCAGTCTCTGTTGTTGTTTCCACTGTAACGGCACTGGCGCTCTCTATCTTTTTGAATAAAATCATGAAATTTTATGTTTCCATCACGTGAAAAGACCGAAACAACACTCTTTTAGGTGACTTGCATCGCGCCCCTGTATGTTGCTTTGCATATAATAAATGATATACAGAACAATGATGAATTTAAAGATAAAATAAAATGTATTTTACCGAAGTCATGCACCAATTTGATGGAGCTGCACTGCTCTCTCTTGAAGAGGTTGTAAAAAGCCAACGATAAATAACCCAAACGCTGGATTGGTACATCTGACCCAAGAGCTGGGTAACACAAAAACTACCCAAATGCTGGGTTGTTACGTCTGACCCAGGATCTCCGTAAAACAAAAATACCCAAACGCTGGGTTGTTACGTCTGACCCAGGATCTCCGTAAAACAAAAACTAACCAAACGATGGATTGTTACGTCTGAGCCAAGAGCTGGGTAAAACAAAAACTACCCAAACGCTGAGTTGTTGCGTCTGACCCAGGATCTCCGTAAAACAAAAACTACCCAAACGATGGATTGTTACGTCTGACCCAAGAGCTGGGTAACACAAAAACTACCCAAACGCTGGGTTGTTACGTCTGACCCAGGATCTCCGTAAAACAAAAATACCCAAACACTGGGTTGTTACGTCTGACCCAGGATCTCCGTAAAACAAAAACCACCCAAACGATGGATTGTTACGTCTGACCCAAGAGCTGGGTAACACAAAAACTACCCAAACGCTGGGTTGTTACGTCTGACCCAGGATCTCCGTAAAACAAAAATACCCAAACACTGGGTTGTTACGTCTGACCCAGGATCTCCGTAAAACAAAAACTACCCAAACGATGGATTGTTACGTCTGACCCAAGAGCTGGGTAACACAAAAACTACCCAAACGCTGGGTTGTTACGTCTGACCCAGGATCTCCATAAAACAAAAACTACCCAAACGCTGGATTGGTACGTCTGACGCAGGATCTGCGTAAAACAAAAACTACCCAAACGCTGGGATGTTACGTCTGACCCAAGAGCTGGGTAAAACAAAAACTACCCAAACGCTGGAAAAAATAACCCCAAAAAATGACCCAAAAGGCTCAACCTAGGACTTGGGTAGAAAAAATAAAAGATTTTTTAGAGTGTGTATAGTTTTTTTTCTCACTTTTTTTTGCCACTTTTGTTCTTTTATTCCATATGACACGCTCAAAGACGTTGTATGTAATTTATTTGCATGCAAAGTCTTAAAATGTTTGCCAAACACCTTCGGTTCAGCCTTTTTGCTGGGCGGTTTGCATAAGAAGTGTTGCACCAGGTGTCGGCCTCACCAGTACAGCAGCTGCCCCTCGAACCCTGGATTAATGCAGGAGAGAGGGGGGGAAATACATGCGAGCCCGTCCGGCAGAATTGAGTCTATTCTTCTCTTTATTTCTTTCACTCTTTCTTTCACTGGGCTGAATGTAATGGCACAGACTGCCAGGCTGACAGTGCAACGGCCCAAAAGAAACGACCCTACAGGTGGTGGGCACTGCGAGAGTTTAGCATATTGATCCTTTCACATGGAATAGTACAGCAGCCTCTCAGAGAGAGAGAGAGAGAGAGAGAGAGAGAGTGAGAGAAAGACCGTCCCCCTGCTCTCTATTTACACTGTGCCATGGTGCTATACAAAACAGGCTTTAGGGCGACACATAATGGGCTCCTTTGCCTGAGCTTGAAGGGCCACAAAGGACAGGGAGAAGAAAAAAAAGGTTTAATGTGAAATTCTGATGCCTTTTTTTTTCTTTTTCTTCTTCTTTGTTCTTCGTTGCACATGATGATGCTAGACTGGGTAATTCAAGGGTACAGTTGATTTTTGAAAGATGCAGGATGCTGAAATTGGTGCCAT